>OU343217.1:226371829-226549944 GCA_910596185.1 Chrysanthemum makinoi | reverse complement strand
TAAATGCAAACCGCCGCAGCGCGCGGGGACCATAGTTTTAAAAAGCGCGCCTTGAGGCGCGTCTCGCTCAAGGCTCAAGCTCTAGGGATTTTTTCGGATCGAGTCTCACGACATGCATGAATCCCATAAAAATCGCAGCGCTTGGGTTTTTGCGCCTTTGCGCCTGGGGCTTTTGCCGCCTCGAGATGTAACGTGTTTTTTGGGGCTGTTTCTAATATTAAGATAAGATGCATGGGCCTTATAAGTTATATACATGAGCCTTTTAAGTTATATCTAATAACCCTAATTTGAAAAGACTAAAACACACAACAGTGGGTACCATAGATTTGCATTATAGGGCGAGTTTTGTATGATTTGCATTATGCCTGATATTAATATGTTTGCTTGCTATATTTGGGTTAAATGTGAACTTTGTTAGATTAAGTCTGCAAGTGTAGGACACAAGCATATTTAGTCTGATATGGATCTTAATCTATATGTAGTTCATCGAGCCAAAGTTTGATCCATTTATGAGAAGTAACAACTGATCCATTTTAATCTTTATATGGCTATTGTGTCATGTATTAAGTTTTAATGTTATTTTGTTTATTTAAGCTACATAAATGGTCACATATATTATAAAAAAAACTTAATGTATTTAGTGCGTCTCGTATTCATAAATCCCGCGCCTTGATATGCGCCTCACCTCGAGGCTCTTTGGTCCCCTTCGCGCCTTAGTGCGCCTTGAGCCTTTCAAAACAATGGCGGGGGCATCATCTCGTTCTTCATATTTAGCATCATTGGCTAACAATATATCACAATCTTTCTTTTATCATCACATATTCTTTTCTTTTTTAATGACTAAAAAATATATATATATAAAAAATAAAATAAAATAAAATAAACTTCTCCTTTTGTTCACATACATAAACATCTCCTCACGCTTCGGATAAGCATACACCACAAAAATACAAAATATTAAGTTGTACAACTTCTCTTTACGTGGCCTTTTGAATCAATGCAATCAGAGTCCGTATGAGCAAGTTATTGCCAAAATAGTGGAGGTGTGTCGGAAACAACAAGACGCGAATAATTGTTCGTTTTAGCTTCATTTCTTTACTTTTTTCTCGTTTTCCTTCACGTAAGCTTTAATGAACCAAAAACAGCGATATACTTCATTAAGTATCGTAAGTTTATTAAAATAACCAATTATATGCATGATAACGAGCCTAAAAGCATGTTACATTTAAGTATTATCAGTTTCCTAGGGATAAATTTGTTCCATACAGTTTATGATATTTTGTTGGTAGACTAACAAATATTTTCTTCCAGAAGAGTGCAACTCACAACTCAAAATCACATATTCTACTAGCACAAATAAGCATAACATTTGAAGTAACCATAATCAACTGGAAATACATTCCTAGTTTTTCTTTCAAACTCATATTTTTAACCATAAAAAACATTCCATGTTAAGCAAAAAAAGTTTGATAACCGGCAAGCCGAACCCCAAAAAAAGAAAACACTCCATGCTTTGAATGTATATCTCTATAACACATTTGTGAACCCATTTATACACCTTAATACGGCTAAATATTTCACATTAAGGCCCAATACTTTTATGTTTCGGAGTAAATTAGTAAATGATCAAATATGAAGATGTATAAATGGGTTTAGCATTGAGCCCGGTTTAAGGCCCATTTTTTCCTTTAGTTACAACATGATAATACGTGATATCATAGAAAAAGAAATGGGCAAAATGGCTTCTTTTTTCATTTCCCTGGCCCCTAAACTAGTCAGCCGTCTTTTTCCATCCAAGTGTCATATGATGCAACCACCTCATGTTATCATCAAAATATGACTTTTGTTATCATTTGTCAATTAACTGACATGAGCTTTTAGTTTTGAGTGATGAAACATGGGCGTAACTAAATAGGCTTAAAAGGAGACGTAATGCATAAAAAGGCCTCTATAATTAGGTCTATTTATCATTTTTCTTTAGTTTTTAATACTTAAGACTGGCTTTTGTTATATTTAGTTAGACATGACCAGTTTATCAAACAAATTTCCTTTTTGCTTCAATAGGCTCATTAATAATTATTCATCGTTGATTTCATTTCAAATACATACCAATACGTTAATAGTGCCAACAATATAACCGTCTATATTTATTTATAGATTCCTAATTGAGAATTAGTCCCATGTGTGCACATGTAGATACTTTATGAAATATATTTTTAATAAAAATTAGGGAATGTCTAACCAATGCCCTAAGGGCATTGGTTAAGATTTGTCTTTTTGTGGTTTTTTATTACATAAATAGTCATTGTAGTTGACATAAAATTCCATATTTGGACGGGGACTCACATAAATAATTATTAAAAACCACAAAAAGACAGGGCATTGGTTAGACATTCCTTAAAAATTATACTATATATCTTATACTCCCTCCGTCCCATATTAAATGTCCAGTTTGAATTTTCAAAGTCTTTTTTTTTTAACTTTGACTATAAATATTTTTGGTTGTGTTGTATAATATTTGATGCAAAATATATGAAAAGATTGAGTTTTAAATGTATTTTCACTACGTATTATTTTTATCTAATACTATATAACACAAGCAAAAATATTTAAGGTCAAAGTTATAAAAGAAAGACTTGAAAAATCAAACCTGGACATTTAATATGGGACGGAGAGAGTATCTGATAATTTAATCAAATGGTTGTTGCTGACTTGTTGTCACATAGGATAGTTGTTCATATGTAACATCGATTCACACATCTCCTATAATTTATTAACTGGCAAAGATGGGCCTGTTTGGTTTGTAGATGGGTTTAAGATTTGGATTAGGATTTGGATTTTGATTTGGATTAGGATTTGGATTTGAATTTGATATATAGGAGAGAGAAAATATATAATAATATAAATAAATTATTTATTATACATTAATATATAAATTTAGTTATAAAAAAATTATATTTAATTCAAGAGAGAGGAAATAGATAGAGAGATAAGAAATAGGGCCCACATGATTCTTTCAAAAGTCACCTGCTATGCAGGTATTTCACGAAAGTAGCATTTATGGGAATCAGACCCATTTTTAAAACCCAATTTTCATAACAAACAAGATTTTTCACTTTTATCCCCAAATCCTAAAGTTACTCCCCTAAACCAAACGGGCCCTAAGTTTTCAGGGCATTAAACTAGCTCGTTAAGATGTATAATTAAGTTTGACTATAATTTTATAGAAGTTTTTTATCAATAACCAAACACGTAAAACTTTTTCCTGCCAAACAAAAGTAGAAACACTACAAAACAGTAATTAATCTAATTCATATGCAATGTAACGTAGGGCTGAGCACAAAACTGAGAAAACCGAGCCGAACCGGAAAACCGAGCCGAACCGGACCGAACCGAACCGGACCGACCATTTTTGGTTCGGTTTCGGTTCTATGTCTTAATGGATTTCGGTTTTCGGTTCGGTTCGGTTCGGTCCGACCCAAAACCGACCAAACACGCACTAAAGCATTAAACCGGCCGAACCGACCGAACCGACACAAAACCGAACCGAACCGAACCAATTCGGTTCGGTTTCGGTTCATGTTTTTGTGAAATTCGGTTCTCGGGTCACGTCGGTTCGGGTCGGTTTCAGGTCGGTTCCGGACCTTTGCTCAGCCCTAATGTAACGTACAAAACGTAAAACAAATAGTTTAACTTTGAAACAATAAAAAATATATGTAAAAAACATTCTAGTTGCAAATGTTACATCGGGGCGGAACTACATAGAGGATAGGAGGGGCGGTGCCCTCCATGGTTCGTCAAAAAATGTCAATTTTTAGTGTAAATTTTTTTTTTATGACCATTTTATTAAAGTGCACCCCATTATAAAATCAAATTTCCCCCCACCTTAACATCAAACAATGTAAAAACCTTAGATCTCTATCTTAATCTAAAAAAAATATGAGTTTTTAGTGTAAAAAAATTTTTTTATGACCTTTTTATTAAAGTTCATCACAAATTTTATCAAAAAAAAATTTTTTGCCCCCCACCCTCGAAAATCCTGGGTCCGTCACTGGTTACATGATTACATGAGTATGTGGTTGCCACCGGCATTATATCTATATACTAAAAGGCATTCGGTGGGTGGGCCAAAGCAAATTGCTAATCTTCTTTCCTATTGGTTGGTTGAGTGGTATTAGGGACAATTTGTCTATCTGGCAGCACATGAATGGCCATGTAAGTTATTACTGTGGGAGGGCATGAACAGTACACGCATGAACAGTACACGGTCATTTTCTTTGGTTGTCTTTGGTTTCTTCCTAGAAAATTAAAAAAACTCCACCGCCTCTTCCACTTCCCACCGCCTCTCTTCATGAAGAATCTCCCACCGCCTCTCTTCATGAAGAATCCAGACACACAGGGTAAAATATTAACCCTTACACCGACAATCCTTCTCAAAAGTTCCCCACACACAACCCAGAAAATTTACATCAAACAAGAATCGTTGAAAAGGTGGATTATCAAATATTCAGATACAAAATATACCCATTACTTTATTATCTATAACCAAACATATTTGTGTATAATTGCAGGTTTGAACATGGATTGCAAAAGAGGCTTAAGTGCCGCTGCCATGAATTTTTCAAATCAAGGTATGTACTCCGTAATAGTTTAAGTTTAAGTGGATATTGATAAGATTTGGGGTTAATTTCTGTTTAGTTTACCCATTACTTCATCCTTTTTACTAAGTTGTGGTTAATTTATGTTTAGTTTAAGTGGATATTGATAAGATTTGGGTTTTCTGATCCGACTGTGGCATCTCAAACAGATTATGGTGTTTTGATTAAAAAAATTATGTGAAACAAATTAGCAGATTTTGTGTTCTAATTGATTGATGGTTAATTTCTTTTCTTTTTTATTATTGAAATGATTCTTTATTGGATTTTTTTTTTTTTTTATGAAATTCAGTTTAGCTAAGCTATTACATGTAACCATTTTTCTTAGCTCAGCTATTACATGAATTCAAACCATTTTTAGCTCAGCTATTACATGTAAACAGGGTGACCTTCTTAGCTCAGCTATTACATGTAACCATTTTTAGCTCAGCTATTACATGTAACCATTTTTCTTAGCTTAATTTTACTCCTACCCAAGGTGAGCTTACTCCGTTTTAAATTTCTTACACCGGTCACACATATAAAAAATATTTAACGCATTCATGATGTGTGTGGTCATGATGGGTGTAGCTTGGCTGGGCAGTCAGACCGAGAGTGTGATTGCAGCGATGTCGGGTGGTTGGTACCACTAACGCATTAATAAACCTGAGTCTCAACATTTCCTTTTTCCTAATCTTCTTCCAAAGAATTAGTTTGGAATTTAACGATTGGTTTGAAGAATTTTAAAATTAAGTTTTATGGTTTCTCGGTCTAATTGTATCACTTATGATGATTTGCAGGCCTGGCAAACGGAACCGTCCTGTTACTTTTGCTATAGCAGTGTGAAACTCAGAATGTAAATACAAGGTTTATATCGAGTTTTGATTTGTGTGACCAAAATGAATGTGGGTAAAATGGCACAGGTAAATATTTTCCATTTTTTGAGACCATCGATTCTTACTTTATATATTATCATTAGTGTGTTTCGCTTTAAATGAGCATGTCTAAAAAATATCTGAAATTGAATTAGTCATATGTTTTTCCTAGAAAAGAAGTTCAAGTCATTATAACAAAGCAACATTCGTTATGATTGATTTTAAAGTTTTTTGGTCTTTTAAAGAACTTGCTAATTACTTCAACTAAGTTAACAGTTTTCGCAGCCAAAATCGCAAAGCAGTTGAAGTATTAGAGTTTTTTTTTTAAGTACTATATCTGTATTGGTTTGAAAAAACTTTAGAATCTGTTGAACATGAATTACCGTGACTTTGCAGATGTTAATCGTAACGATGGAGCTACCTTCATGTTGGTAGAACCTCCAACCGAGCCTTCATGTTACTGCTGAAGGGGAGTATTCGCCCGGATGATGCATTAATGGTGGTAGAACCTCCAACCGAGCCTGTTACTACTGGCCATGGCGAATACTCCCCTTCATGTTACTGCTGGCCATGGCGAATACTCATATATTTTGTTCAAGGTTGTTCCGTACATTGGCGTGGCGTTTATACTAACGCAGCCATGGCGGTTGTTCCGCCTTTGTACAATCGATTATTGAAGGATTATATAAGTAAAAGTGTTTTTAACAAAGTTTTTATGGCTGTGATGATTGTTATAATTTCGGCGAGATGTTCTGATCCTAACTTGGTGAGGCAATGACCGGATGGCAAAGCATATATGCCTGCTATGCAACCGGATCTCTTTGCAGCCATAGCGGAATTTGGATACTTCTATGACCTGAACAACATGTACAGATCTGAACCTAATCTTTTATTGCACGACATTTAAAAAAGGTGACCTTTAGCCATGGAACGACTGTTCATGATCCTGGGGTTGAAATTGCAGTAGCAACTAAATGGTGGAGCTGAAGGTAAGCAGTATCTTTAACATGTTCTTTTTGGTGATATCTATTATTTAAGTATGTAGTTGTAAGTTTGAGTAGTCGAACCACTAAATGCAGGCATGACTTCTATTTAACACAATGTAACTTTGTTTCTTTAGAATATTCAATAGAATACTTATATAAAATTTATATTTTGGTTATTATAACATGTAGAAATATGCTAAGTAAGTTCTTCATTTGTGCAGTATGCTCAAACGAAGTATGTCCAGCATTAGCACATTTTTTAATTTTTAACTTTTTTTTTTTTTTTTTTTTTGGATACTTCTATGACGTGAACATGTACAGATCTGAGCCTAATCTTTTATTGCACGACATTTAAAAATTGTGATTTGCGAAGATAAAATGTATGTTTTTGGTGTCTGAGATTTTATATATTTATTTAGCACGAAATTCACTACATAGTGTTTGGATCTGCTTATTATGTAAAAAAAGATAGTAAGCCCCACAGAGAGAAAATTACAGCAGTTATAATATATACAGTTGAACCAAAATAGATTGCATCTTTAAACTGCATGCCATATACCCTCATAAGGTTAATGAACAATTGTCGTTGTAGGATCATAAATAGTTACAAATATACATTTGTTTATGGAGATGACACGAAATTTACTTTCAGGTTTGAAGGAATGTGACATGTACAGTATGGAGGCCGAGGCCTACTATTTTTGGAGGTCAGTTACCGTTTATAGGTGAATGAGAAATTCATCATTCGATCTCTTATTTTGTGGGTCCAATCCACTTGAAAGTTTCTTTTTGCAAGTTACTTCCCACTTACATTTTTTTCTAAATAACCTTGCACAATCGTGTCTTTGTGTTCCAATTATATAGGCCATAAGAGACCGTCCGAAAACGACCTGACAACAAATGAATAACCTTTTCGGGTATCTAAGAGACAATGTCACAGAGAACACGAGATGAACAACAGACGAAACTCAATCGATTCAACAAGTGCAACTGCACAGAAGAATGGTGATGTTTAGGATCAAGTAACATGGCATATGAAGGTCAGTATTTTGTTAAAAGTATTCTGTGTGCAGGTTGTTCACAGAATCAACCTACTAATATGTCTATACAGTGTGAAAAGTATTCGTTGTTTAGACGTATGTACTAAGTTTCATTAGAATTTCATATATGATAAACTTTTTATAGTTATGGTTATATAACCAGTTTCACTAACTTTGCTACGTTTATGTCACCTAGGTTTGACCTAATTATTAAAATTAAATAACGTTTCTGCGTGCAGGTTGTTCACAGAATCAACCTAGCTTTTTTTTCAAGTTGTCAACACTCCTCTATGTGCATACTAGCTTGGTAAGCGCCAGGACAAGTTGAAGAAAGAGGCAACAGCGAAAAATGAAGCTTCAACATGGTGCTTCTTAACAAATGATTATCCGTAAGTAATCATGACTTTCTAATCTCAAAATTGTTTGCTGGGAGGCTTTGTGATATAGATCATGTGTGTACTAATCATTTGTCAAAATTTGTTAATATTATCTAAAAGTAGATAGTTATAAATGTATTTAAATTATGATACAATTGTTGGGTGAATATGTATGCAGTACATTTGATTCATCAACACTACACTCCCGCAGCAGCGCGCGGGCTCACCCGCTCGTTATTAATGAATTGTCCATGTCAATTATACAACGTATCCATCCTGTACTCCAGCTTGCTTTCTTTACGTTTGCGTCTACATGAAGATTTATTATACCCATAGTGCCCATTATTGTCTTTTAATAAAACCTTATGGTGCGTTTAGTTGGAGAATAAATTCTCTTATTTTCTATCTCTAATTTTGTAAAAATTTGGAAGGAGAATTAATCTCCATAAAACACTTGAAAATATAGAAAACGCGTTTAGTTGATATTTCTATTTTCTGTTTTGAAGAAAGGGAGGGAGGGTTGAGGGTTACAAAGGAAAACAAGGAAAACAACTAAAATTTGTTTTGTAATTTTCCTTGTTAAGTTAGGAAATAGGGGATTTGTGTTTTGCAAAACATTTTGTTGGAAAACGTTGTGTTAATACAAATATCGTCATTAAACGTTATTTATATTTTTGATCTTTGCCTAAGTTTTGTTAACGACAAAAGTAAATTTAATTTATAAAAGCTTAAAGCTTGTCAAGTCTATTAGATATTAAAACAAGCTTTCTCAAACAATATATTCATCATTCAAGCATTTACATTTATGATTAGTAACATCTTGATATGACTCTAATCATTATGTATGATAATAGTTTGTAGAATGTGTTAGGTTCTTAAAACCAAACACTACTTAAGCATTTGCATATTTCTATTAATAGTAATACAACATTTTGACATCATGTATTACATCATGGAGATCATTGGAAGATTCCATTAGATATTTTGTGAAGATTTGTACTCTTCATATCTTGCACAATCTTACTTAGATAGAGTTGACTTTAGGCAAGATTTGATATCTTGACTGTCAGACTGGCAGTACCATTTTGGTACACTACGGAACCCTTTTAAGGGGTCCGCCGTCCGTGACGCTCTGTCCATTTTGGCTATAAATAGCAATGCCAAGCCAAGTAGTTTCTCATCCCTTTCTAACATACTCTCATACATATCTTCTTTCTAACCTTTCTAACTTCAGTTTCATATCATATTAGTGATCTCTTTTGTAGCAAAGAAGATCAAGTCATATTCAAGCTTCAACGAGAAGTTGGAAGTCTTGTTTGTTTAGTGTTGTATGATCTAGTGTTGATTCATACTTCATTGTTGTATCAAACCATCATAATCTTGTGAGTGTGAGTGGTTAGTATTTTAGTCCTCAAAATACATTGTGTGTGGGAGTAGTTGTACCCTTGGAAAGAACTCGACATCTAGCTTAGTGTCGGAAATAGTGCGAAGTGTAAAGGTTTTCTCCGCCGGTGAAAGGAGCTTGTTGACTAGTGAAGTTAAACTCTCGAGTGTGAGACTCGAGGAGTGGAGTAGGGCAAGGAAAAAGAGTCCTTGTAGACTGAACCACTATAAACAACTTGTTGTGGTTTGATCATTTCTTTCCTTATTTACTCATTACATATTGCTTGCATATTTCATTAACATATCTAAGATCAATATTAATTGATCTTTACAATAAGTTTCAAAATAAAGTTTTTAATTGGTAAACTATTCAACCCCCCTTCTAGTTTTCTACAATTGGTATCAGAGCCTCGTTGCTCAAGAATTTCTAAAATAACTTGTATTTTATAAACTTGAAACGATCCATGGATTCTGAAAACTTTAAAGAAGGGCAATCTATGCAAAGACCACCACTCTTTGAAACCAATGGATTTATCTATTGGAAAAACCGTTTTGAAACATATGTAAAATCAAAAGATATAGATCTTTGGTTTATTATTGTTAAAGGAGATTTTAGTTCTACAACAAAGGATATTTCCGTTGATGAACAAAAGAAATTAGTTGCTAAAAATAATGAAGCTAAAATGATGCTTTATAATGCTTTACCTAGAAAAGAATATGAAAGAATTTTTATGTGTGAAACCGCTAAAGATATTTGGGAATCTTTAATTGTTACACATCAAGGTAATTCACAAGTCAAGGATAACAAAATTGATCTTCTTGTTCAACAATATGAACAATTTGTTATCCCTGAAGATGAAACCATTGATTGTGGCTTTGCTCGTTTTAACACTATCATTACATCACTTAAAGCACTTGATGAATCTTTTCGTAGTAAGAACTTTGTCCGGAAATTTCTTAGAGCACTCCATCCCAAATGGAGAGCTAAAGTGACCGCTATTGAAGAATCAAAAGATCTCTCAATAATGTCACTAGACGAGCTAATTGGCAACCTCAAAGTTCACGAAATGGTAATGGAGAAAGATTCGGAGATCATCAAAGGAAGAAAGGAGAAGTTCAAATCCGTTGCTCTAAGCAAAAGGCGGAATCAAGCGATGATGGTGAATCTTGTCCGATAGTGAAGATGAGGAGTATGCCATGGCCGTTAGAGATTTCAAGAAGTTCTTTAGAAGAAGAGGAAAGTTTGTAAGACAACCTCGAGAAGAAAAGAAGCCATTCCGAAAAGATCGGGATGATAAAAAAGATTAAAGGTGAAAGAAAGTGTTTTAGATGTGGTGATGCAAGTCATCTCATAAGAGAATGTCCCAAGCCACCTAAAAACAAAACTCAACGAGCTTTTGTAAGTGGTGCTTGGAGTGATAGTGAAGACGATGAAGAATCAAGCAAGGAAGAGATCGCTCTAATGGCACATGAGTCAAATGAGGTACTTTCCGACTCTTCTTATTCTTCTATAGATGATGACACCTTGCAAAAACAATATAATCAATTGTGTGAGCTAAGTCTAAAAATCATAACTAAAAATAAATTTCTAAAAACCAAAAAGGAGTTTTTGGAAAATGAGGTATATGAGTTAAAAGAAAAAGCAAAACGTCTTGAAAAAGGAAAAGCAAATGACGATGATTGTAAATCATGTCAAGAGCTTAATCTTGAAATAGAAAAACTAAAGCTCACACAAGAAGTTTTAATAGAAAATAATTCTAAGTTTAAAAGGTTTAACAAAAACATCGCTCTTGCCGATGAAATAGTTAAAATTCATAAAACACCAGGAGACATGAATGGGCTAGGTTTTAATGAAGTATTAATTCCAAAGAGTCAAAACAAAACGGCCGAAAAAGACGAACATTCTGTCAAAACTGCTGCAGTACAGCACGGACCAGACGGAACCAAAATAAGGGTTCCGTCCGTTGTGCAAAATGGTACCGCGGGTACTTCAGCAGAACAGAATGTTCGCAATACGGACCGTACTGAATTTGTTAAAGTAACAAAGAAAACCAATGATAATGTTAAACTAAAACCAGCCATTATATCAGGAGTAGGACTTGTTAAAAATGAATTTAGATAAAAAACTACTCAACAACGATATAAAACTTCTTTTGCCAAACGCCCCTTTCCTAAGAGCAACCACAACGTTCAACCTAACTACCAACACAACGGTTGGAATCAAAACTTTCCTAGACCATATCAAACTCCAGATTACATGCCATGGAACCCTTACCCATCATTTCCATACATGAATCAAATAAATGGTATGTTTAACCCAAACGGACCCATGAGATATTGGGGACCAAATGTTTGAGTTATTTGCTTCTTAGGTATGCTTGAAAGTTGGATTGGAACCTGATGAATGGATAAAAGATAGTGGATGCTCACGACACATGACGGCAACAAAAGTCTCTTCTCATCATACCAAGAGTATGACGGAGGTAATGTCACTTTCGGTAGCAATCTCAAAAGCAAAATCATTGGCAAAGGTACGATTGCTCATAACTCTCTAACTATTGAAAATGTTGCTCATGTGGATAGGTTAGGATTTAATCTACTTAGTATTAGCCAACTATGTGATAAAAAGTATAAAGTACTATTTGATGAAAATGGTAGTAAAATACTAAAAGATGGTATCACCATAGCTAAAGGAGTTAGGAAAAATAACATATACGTCATGAAAATAGATAAAACATATAATGACAAACTTTGCCTAACAACATTAGACGATAGCTCATCTCTTTGGCATAGACGCTTAGGTCACGCTAATATGAGACTTATACAAAACCTATCTTCAAAAGAGTTGGTTAGGAATTTACCAAAACTAAACTATGACCAACACTTTTTGCGACGCTTGCAAAATTGGTAAACAAACACATAGTAGTCACAAATCTAAAAATATGGTGTCCACATCTAAGTGTCTAGAATTATTACATATGGACTTGTTTGGACCATCCGCTATAAGAAGCTATGGAGGCAACTTATACACTTTGGTCATAGTAGATGATTACTCAAGGTTTACTTGGACGTTATTTTTGAAAACCAAAATGAAGCTTTTGATAAATTTGAAATACTTAGCAAGAAAATTCAAAATCTTCTAGGTGTCGAAATTGTGTCGATCCAACGGATCATGGTCGTGAATTTGACAACGAAACTCAATTTGGAAACTTTTGTGATACAAATGGTATAACACATAACTTTTTCGCTCCACGAACACCTCAATCAAATGGAGTAGTAGAACGTAAAAATAGAACAATTCAAGAAATGAGTAGAACAATGCTTAATGAACAAAACATTCCTCAAAAGTTTTGGTGTAACGCCGTTGACACTTCTACATATATTTTAAATAGAGTCCTAATACGTCCTTTCCTAAACAAAACACCATATGAACTTTATAAAGGTAAAAAGCCAACATTAGGATATTTTAAAGTCTTTGGTTGTAAATGTTTTATTCTTAATACTAAGGATTATCTCACCAAGTTTGACCCAAAGTCTTATGAAGGTGTATTTCTTGGTTACTCTCAAACTAGTAAAGCTTACATTGTCCTAAATAAAGAAACAATGATAGTCGAGGAATCGTTGAACATAACATTTGACGAAAGTCCACCTCCCTCTAAGACATCACCTTTGGTAGATGATGACTTAGTTGAAAGTCAAATAATAGAAAGTCAAATTAATAATAACAAGGAAGATGAACCATTAAATAAGGAAATTGTCAACATCAAAGAATCTAAAAGTCATCCATTAGAAAAGGTCATAGGACAACTTAATCAAAGAACCTTAAGGTCACAAGCTCAAAATCAAAGTAATCATTTTTGTTTTGTATCCACCATTGAACCAAAAACCATAAATGAAGCAATAAAAGATGAATCATGGGTAATTGCCATGCAAGAAGAATTAAACCAATTCGTTAGAAATGATGTTTGGAAACTAGTTCCAAAACCCAAAGATCAAACTATAATTGGAACAAAATGGGTCTTTCGAAACAAAATGGACGAAAATGGTGTAGTATCTAGAAACAAAGCTAGGCTTGTTGCACAAGGTTATAATCAACAAGAAGGAATTGACTATGATGAAACTTATGCACCGGTAGCTAGACTTGAATCTATTAGAATATTACTTGCTTATGCATGTGCTTATGATTTTAAATTATTTCAAATGGATGTTAAAAGTGCTTTCCTTAATGGGTTTATTAACAAAGAAGTGTATGTTGCTCAACCTCCCGGTTTTACCGACTTTGAGAAACCACACTATGTCTTCAAACTCAAGAAAGCATTATATGGCCTTAAACAAGCACCTAAAGCTTGGTACGACCGTCTTAAGACTTTTCTTATTGATAACAAATACACTATGGGATTAGTAGATAATACTCTTTTTACTAAGAAAAAGGAATCGCAAATTATTATTGTTCAAATATACGTTGATGACATTATATTCGGATCAACTTGTCAAGAACTATGTAATGATTTCTCTAAAATCATGCATGACGAGTTTGAAATGAGTATGATGGGTGAGTTAAACTTCTTTCTAGGACTTCAAATCAAACAACTAGATGATGGTATTTTCTTTAACCAATCTAAATATATAAAAGACATGCTTAAGAAATTTGGTCTTGAAGATTCCAAACCAACTAAAACACCCATGTCCTCGGACACTAAACTCACCAAGGACGAAGAAGGTGAATCCGTAGATAACACTAAATATAGAGGAATGATTGGTAGCCTACTCTATCTTACGGCTAGTAGACCCGACATTATGTTTAGTGTTTGTCTATGTGCTCGCTTTCAAGAAAACCCAAAGGCATCACACTTAGAAGCATTAAAAAGGATTTTTAGATATATTAAGGGAACAACGTGTTTAGGATTATGGTATCCCAAAGGAACGGGTATAGAAACCATAGTGTATGCCGACTCGGATCATGCCGGTGATTATGTCGATAGAAAAAGTACAAGTGGTATTTGCACTTTTGTTGGACATTGTCTCACCTCATGGTTTGCAAAGAAGCAAACGGCTTTAGCCATCTCTACTACTAAAGCCGAATACGTCTCACCGAAAAGCATGTCAACAAGCTCTTTGGATGAAGCAAGCTCTCGTAGATTACGGAATTCATCTCAACAACATTGTGATACTTTGCGACAACAAAGGAGCCATCGATCTCAGCAAGAATCCCGTTCAACATGCTCGTACAAAGCACATTGAAATCCGTCATCACTTTCTTCGCGACAATGTTCAAAAAGGAAACATTTCAATCGAGAAAGTATCCTCCGAAGACAACATTGCCGACATCTTTACTAAACCTCTTAAACGAGAACCTTTTAATCTTCTTAGACTTGGTTTAGGATTAATGGAACCAAACATGTAGGATAAACATAGCCTAAAACATTAGAATAGTCAAACCAAAACAATTTTGTCTTGTATCTGCTACTGTAGCCACGGTACCAAACGACAACACGGACGGAACCAAAAATTTGGTGCCGTCTGGTCCGTGGTGTCTACAGAAGCAAAACAGCTTTATACATAACATCTTCTTCCTCACAACCCACTTTACCAAAACGTGTAAAACTTAAACCAAGCTCATTATTGTCATCCTCCCACTCACTAATCACTGAAGATAACATCATTGTAAGTATCCTAACTACATTTCATCTCTTAAGTCTGAGTCTAGGATTCTTATTTATGCACAAAACTATCACAAATCATTACATGGGGTTCTATGTATGCTTTTATACCAAATATGAATTCAATTGGCAAATTGCATAACTAGTCATTCAAATTAGGTACTACATTATCATATTGCATAAACAAATCATGTTTTCCACTAATTGATAGATAATAAATATAAGGCCTTATTCAAACAACCAAACACCCCATGTCAAAAGTTTTGAAAAGCTTCTCACTTGTAGGAAAACATTTTTCATTGCTAATACAAATAGAAACGTTAGAATTTTCATCACTTACATGCTCTTGAATACTAAAGGTATTGCATAACTAATATGCACTCCCGGGTATATTCAAATGTAGCCACATTGAATTAGGAGCATTTGGGTTATCTCATGGTATTTGCCAAACACTCCACTAAAACCATTTTGTGCATAAAATGAGTCGAGATAACCGCAACTCCAAATTGTTTTCATATAGGCACACACTAGAATCAAAAACGTTAAAATTTATCTTAATTTTTTTAACATGTTAATTCTTGTCCTTAGGAATAACCATGGTAGCCGCAAGATTCTATGATCACAAAGACACTCTTAACTACATTCCCAAACACCACAAAACCAAAGGACTCACCAAGGAACCAGTAGAAATATTTAGGGGTCTAGAATCAAGGTATTTCCACGAGGGTAGAACCATTCACCCATCCTTCCTTGAGCATACCAATCTTCGTGAAGAACTAGCCGCCATTCAATTCGATTGTCTTCTTGACATTGATGAACCGATTTGTCCTAGGTTCGTGTTAGAATTCTATGCTAGTGTGACCGGTTTTAGTGATGAAGATGATGATGAATTTTGTCGTAGCTTTAGAATCGACCAAAATGACTACACCATCACCCTAAGTGAATTTGTTAGAGTACTAGGAATTCCCAACCGAGGAACTTGTGTCTACACGGATAAGTGGTCACTCACCGCCCTTGATGCAATCAATGACCGCTCTCTTCCCTACATAACCCGTTTAGCCGATAAGGATGTCATCCGTGAACACCTTTTTAACCCAAAAACGGATACAACCCGAGTAACCCGAAAGGGAAAAGAGGTAGACCGAGATCCATATGGAATGGAGCTAAATGAACTTAAGCACGAATTTAAGAAATGGGAGGAGTTACTTAGAGCAAACGTCATTAGCACCATAGGGAATAGGGATCACATAAACGCTTGTCTTTGCCACATGCTTTACAACTTGTCCACCCGACAACCATTCAACTTAGCCTACTACATAGCTAGGAGAATGATTGATATTCCAACTCAAGGATCCGTTGCTCTTCCATACGGGATGCTTCTCACCCGTCTCTATAGAAACTTCGCTCCAATTCCACCAACCCCAAAAGGAATGCACCTTCACTATGAACTCATCCCTCACATCTTTGTACCTTTGAGTGATGCTCGAGTTGCTAAGACTAAAGGCAAGAGAGCTAAACCTCCAACTCCTTCATCATCATCATCAAATAGCTCCGAGGATGGTCTTCCAAGCTCTCATCTTCGACCTCATGAGTATTACGCATCTCTTCCCGAGATTGAGAATGAATCAGCAGAATTCAAGCAAACTAAGGGAATGTTCAAGTGCCTTGGTAGGATGATGAACAAGATTTACAAGAAGTTAGACAAATAAGGGTACTTTAAGGAGTGTTTGGAACAATGCATTATCGTTAATGTTTGATACTATTTAGTTGTTTTATTATGTAGGATGATAATATAACTTGAAACAATGGTGTATGCTAACAATCTCATGCAGGGGGATAGCACAAGTATGCTATCAAATTTTACCCATTTTTCACTATATTGTGAAAATCAATAAGCCTTGCTCAAAATCTATGCTCCACTATGTTTACATATGTGTTATTTACTTTTCCTAACTAGAAATGTTTAGTATAACAGCTTTTGAGAAAAATTTCAGGTTTCGGAAAATTCCCCGACACCGAAAAATGAACTCTGACCAATTTTCAGCACTCCACGGATCCGACGGCACCAAAATTTTGGTACCGTCCTTTATATCGTTTGGTACCGCCATACCTGTACAGGCGGACCAGACGGCACCCTTTTTAGGGTACCGTCCATGTGTTATTTTGGTGCCGTGGATTCTCCAGGTAATTTTCTGCATTTCGACTCTTTCGTGATTCCAAATTATCTTCCATCACTTATAAATCAATCTTAACTAGTTTATACTGTTATTAGAACTAGTATCATTTACCAAAGTCGATAAGAAATCCATTTCCCACCAAAATTCAAAAATTTGAAAAATCCACCCAAGGAGCCCTTTGGCATAAAGGAAGGAACCAAATTTTTGGTACCTTCAAATCCGTGGGTAATCTGAATATTAGGAAATTCCACTCACTAGAACACATTTATTGCATATCTTTTCTTCTTCACTCCATCTTCTTTGAATGGATTGACTTGGGTGATATGACTAGCATTCAACCCACTTCCAAATCATTAGGAACCTCATCTCCTAAATGGTTCAACATCAAATCAAACCATTTCTCAACAATTTCTTACCTCTATAAATTGAAAGGGTTTACCATGATCATCCTCACACCTTCTTCATTCTCACTACTATCTAGCAAATCAAAAACCCAAGTTAAAAATGACTAAATCATCACCAAAACCTTGCAAGAAAACCGCTAGAATTAGCGTTAGGCCTTGTTGCTTTGTTCATCTTAGCTCATCATCCGAATCTTCACCACTTACAATCTCATCTCCCATTAGAGATGATACACATCTTACCTTAGCTACACCCACTTCATCACACATTGTGATCACCACTCCACCACCAACAAAACCACCTACTTCACCTCCACCGGCACCCATCCAAACATCCAAAACCCCTTCACCACCTTCACCAAGGTCTCCCACTCTCACTCCCATGGAGCTATTTTCAACTCCACCAACATCACCAAATCCTTTCCTAGAGGACTTGGAGGACTTGCCTCCTAGGCTAAGTCATCCACCACCATTGCCATCCTTTGGCACCATTGAGCGAATCGCTCATGAGTCACCTCGGTCATCCATTGACCCAAACGCCCCATTAGGGCCAAGACCTCTCCTTTTCCACCCCATTCACAAGGATATTCATGGTCCTTTATACGGGGATCATCCACTTCCATCATCAATGTCCCCTCATATTGAGGACATTCCGGAGAGCATATGGGATGACAATCCCACTAGAGAGGAGATTCAAGCCGAACTCCACAACCTCCACCAATTCAAAGGCATGGTGGATTCTCACTTAAGTGAGACAATGCAAATGCAAAGTGCTTTGCTTGCATCCATCATGACCACTCCAAACATCCCCAACACCACCAACACATCCACCATTCCACCACCACAACCTTCCCAAACTTTCTACCCTCCAAGGCATGGTTGCTCAACTTGTGAGCAAACGGGTCAAACCGTGGAACGGACCCGGATTATGGTCCATGACTTCCACGAAGAAATGAGGTTCATCCTCAACCACATTCTTGAGCGTCTAAACGCTCTTTCCCATCCACCATCACTTTAAGATGGTTTTAGAATAGTCTTTCTTTTTGCTTTCTTAGGATAATTTTTATTTTTCTTGTACTAAAAACACATCATTGTGTTCTCTTTTCATGATCTTAATTCATGAAAAATTTTAACTAATGAATGTTGTTTATCATATTGTTGGTGTCATTACATAGTGCTTGGAAATGCTTGTGAATGATCATTATTACTAACATTTTTTTTGTAGCTTTATTTTCACAATCCATGTATCTTCCCATTAAAGCACCCAATTTAGGGGGAGCTTTGAACAAGGGGGAGATAATAGCTCGGGCTCATTACATTCCGCATAGCCTCTTCTTTTTGTTGAGACAAAAAGGGGGAGAAAATATAGAACTTGGAAATTATTTATATTTGACTTTTCTGAAAAAGTCAAACTGCATACAATTGACTTTCTAAAAAGTCAAACAGGAACTCTCATTGATAATACTTGACTTGTCTTAAAAAAGTCAAACTGCATACTTTGACTTTCTGAAAAAGTCAACATCATGCATCAACTAGTGAATTCTTTGACTTTCATAAAAAGTCAAATTTCATACACTTGCATTATCATTTTCTTTTCAAGTTCTAAAACTAATATTTTTATAACTCTTGTACAAACTTTGTCTCTTTTATAAAAATAAAATTTATATTTTGTCCTCAACAAAAAGGGGGAGATTGTTAATACAAATATCATCATTAAACGTTATTTATATTTTTGATCTTTGCCTAAGTTTTGTTAACGACAAAAGTAAATTTAATTTATAAAAGCTTAAAGCTTGTCAAGTTTATTAGATATTAAAACAAGCTTTCTCAAACAATATATTCATCATTCAAGCATTTACATTTATGATTAGTAACATCTTGATATGACTCTAATCATTATGTATGATAATAGTTTGTAGAATGTGTTAGGTTCTTAAAACCAAACACTACTTAAGCATTTGCATATTTCTATTAATAGTAATACAACATTTTGACATCATGTATTACATCATGGAGATCATTGGAAGATTCCATTAGATATTTTGTGAAGATTTGTACTCTTCATATCTTGCACAATCTTACTTAGATAGAGTTGACTTTAGGCAAGATTTGATATCTTGACTGTCAGACTGGCGGTACCATTTTGGTACACGGACGGAACCCTTTTAAGGGGTCCGCCGTCCGTGGACGCTCCTGTCCATTTTGGCTATAAATAGCAATGCCAAGCCAAGTAGTTTCTCATCCCTTTCTAACATACTCTCATACATATCTTCTCTCTAACCTTTCTAATTCAGTTTCATATCATATTAGTGATCTCTTTTGTAGCAAAGAAGATCAAGTCATATTCAAAGCTTCAACGAGAAGTTGGAAGTCTTGTTTGTTTAGAGTTGTATGATCTAGTGTTGATTCATACTTCATTGTTGTATCAAACCATCATAATCTTGTGAGTGTGAGTGGTTAGTATTTTAGTCCTCAAAATACATTGTGTGTGGGAGTAGTTGAACCCTTGGAAAGAACTTCGACATCTAGCTTAGTGTCGGAAATAGTGTAAGCGAAGTGTAAAGGTTTTCTCCGCCGGTGAAAGGAGCTTGTTGACTAGTGAAGTTAAACTCTCGAGTGTGAGACTCGGGGAGTGGAGTAGGGCAAGGAAAAAGAGTCCTTGTAGGCCGAACCACTATAAACAACTTGTTGTGGTTTGATCATTTCTTTCCTTATTTACTCATTACATATTGCTTGCATATTTCATTAACATACTTAAGATCAATATCAATTGATCTTTCAATAAGTTTCAAAACAAAGTTTTTAATCGGTAAACTATTCAACCCCCCTTCTAGTTTTCTACACGTTGATTTGAACGCGATCTCTGTTTTCCTTGTTTTTCACAAAATATTTTGTGGAAAACAAAGGTGTATTCCCTCAACTAAACGCAACCTTATTATCAAAATTACAGTAATACCATTAAATCACGCTATATATGATGTAGGGATCCTTGAATTTATTGACTAGAGTTATGCTATTTAGACCTACAACACAAGCTTAAATATATACTTAATGCATAAATCACTTGTACAATTGCATTAAGTACTTTCTCTTTCTAAATTTTCACCAATTAATTTTTTAAATCAACCAATCAAATCATTAGGTTCATTTGTAGGCATGATTAGTTAGTCCAACAATCATTTTTCTATTGACTAATATGACATTTGAAAAATGAAACATTACAACAAATAAAGCATAAAAGTATAAACTAATTAAATACTATCTATGAACACGTTTATCTATTGATTTTTCAATTCTTCTAATAAATATTATTTTTCAAACACCTTTAAATAAAAAATACTTATAATATATTATACATATAGTACAAATTAGTAAATCACACAAATAAGTTGATGCTACATAGGGTTTTAAAAACCGGACCGTAACAACGGATTCAACCGGTTTAATCAGGTACTGAAGTCGTCACCGATTCGGCTAGCAAATAAAATTTGTCCAAAAAGAAACCTGGAAGGACTGTCGGAACCGGTAAAAACAGGTAAACCGAGCCATACAAGGAGCATTTCTTCTTGTTTTTCTCAAGTTAATCAACTTATCATTGTTATTTTGTTGATGTTTGAACTTTAATCACTAAATATCCGATAATGCAACGCACGAATACCCTTCTACTTAAGTCTTTATTATGCCCTTTGTTTTTTTCTAATATAGATAAACATGGATACCTTGTATCATTAAAGGGAATTGATATTTACGCCACATCTTTTGATGCATGCATCACAATTTGTGTAGTATATTTTGTACCGTACAATCCTGTAATGCACAAATTGTAGTGCATGCATCAAAAGATGTGGTGTGAGTATCTCCCTCTGTCATTAAATAATTTCAACTAATTTGACTTTAAATCATTAGCTCACTAATATCGATGACTAGGGAGGCAGTGTTTACCTAAAAAGAATTGATTGTACACTTTTAATTTTGGGACCTGCTATGCAGGCACCTCATGAGGTGGATGTAGGGGGTGTTTGGGTTTTCTCTCTCTGAATCATTGGGGGTGCATGGGTTTCCATGCCAAAATATTATAAGATGGGGTGGTGGGTGCTGCTTGGGTGTTTTGTGTTGTGTTTGTGTGAGTCTTTTTTTTTTTTTTTTTTTTTTTTTTTTTTTTTTTTTTTTACAAGTTTTTTTTTTTGTTTTACAAGTTTTTTATAACTTTTTTTACAAGTTTTTTACAAGTTTTTTTTTTTTTTTTTTTTTTGCTGTAAATCAGTTTTATAACTTTAAAAAAAACGTAGTCGGAAATTTTTTTAGGCTCAAATTCGAAGGTTGCAAAGTGAGATTTTATCTCACTTTGCCGTCCATTCGGTTTCGGTTATCATCATCGTCTCGGAAAATTTTAAGGCTAAAAAATCATCATCGCCTCGGAAAATTTTTAGGCTCAAACTCGAAGGTTGCAAAGTGAGATTTGATCTCACTTTACCGTCCATTCGGTTTCGGTTATCATCATCGCCTCGGAAAATTTTAAGTCACAACTGTACAAAGTCACAAGTTCACGAGAACTGCACAAAGTCACAAGTCTCAAATGCTACAAGTCTCACAAGTCTCAAACTGCACAAAGTCTCACAAGTCAACAGCGCACAAGTCACAAGTATTCAGGACACAAGCCTCACAAGTTCAACAATATTCACAAGTTACACGTTTTCAACATGAATGTGGTAAGTAGGATTCCAAAACTGCAAAAGTTCACAAGAAAGTAACTAAGATTCTCAAAGGGGAGCTGCATAGCATGCACGTCAGGCTTATAATGCCACATGAAAGCAAAAACACCACAACACCATCAGCACCAACAAGAAAGCTACAACACAAACTAAAATGGACAATCTACACAAGCACCCCATAATCCAGTTCCCAAGCAAGCAGAAAGCAACAACAAAAAGCAACAACCAACAACACCAACAGCACCAAACAACCATGTCTAGTTCACCATTTGACACACAAGAGGTAAGTCTCAGATTATTAGCTCTTTATGAGATATAAATAATTATGTTGGCTGCAAATATGAATGTTGCAATCCATTCATATTTGCCATGCCAAAACTCTTAAGTTTTTTTTTTTTTATAAAAATCATCATTGTCTTTTTTTTTAAAACCTATTTATTTCATTTAAAGTTGCAAAGTGAGATAAAACTGCACTTTACCATCCAGTAATGAAACTGCATAGGCACCAAAAGTTTTCATTTAAAGTTGCAAAGTGAGATAAAACTGCACTTTACCATCCAGTAATGAAACTGCATATCACCTGCAAAACATCACCACAAAAAATAAGTCATTGCCAAAAAGTCAGTCTTTACAAGATCTAAAAGCTTGTTAGATCTAAAAAATAGTCAGCGAAACCAAACAACTTCTCACAGAAACATCACCACATCTTTATATTTTTTTAGATCTAACAAGTTTTTAGTTTAAAAAAAAATCAGTCTTTACCAGATCTAAAAGCTTGTTAGATCTAAAAAATAGTCAACGAAACCAAACAACCTCTCACAGAAACATCACCACAACTTTAAATTTTTTTAGATCTAAAAAGTTTTTAGTTTTTAAAAAAATCAGTCTTTACCATATCTAAAACCTTGTTAGATCTAAAAAATAGTCAACGAAAACAAACAACTTCTCACAGAAACATCACCACATCTTTATATTTTTTTAGATCTAACAAGTTTTTAGTTTAAAAAAAATCAGTCTTTACCAGATCAAAAAAGTTTTCCAGATCTAAAAAGTTTTCAAGATCTAAAAAATTCAGTCTTTACCAGATAAAAAAAATCAGACTTTACCATATCTAAAAGCTTGTTAGATCTAAAAAATAGTCAACGAAACCAAACAACTTCTCACAGAAACTTCACCGCATCTTTATATTTTTTTAGATCTAACAAGTTTTTAGTTTAAAAAAAAATCAGTCTTTACCATATCTAAAAGCTTGTTAGATCTAAAAAATAGTCAACGAAACCAAACAACTTCTCACAGAAACATCACCGCATCTTTATATTTTTTTAGATCTAACAAGTTTTTAGTTTAAAAAAAAATCAGTCTTTACCATATCTAAAACCTTGTTAGATCTAAAAAATAGTCAACGAAACCAAACAACTTCTCACAGAAACATCACCACATCTTTATATTTTTTTAGATATAACAAGTTTTTAGTTTTAAAAAGAAAAATCAGTCTTTACCAGATCAAAAAAGTTTTCAAGATCTAAAAAGTTTACCAGATCAAAAAAGTTTTCAAGATCTAAAAAATTCAGTCTTTACCAGATCAAAAAAAAATCAGTCTTTACCAGAGCTAAAAGCTTGTTAGATCTAAAAAATAGTCAACGAAACCAAACAACTTCTCACAGAAACATCACAACATCAGATACCACAACGATACCACCACAGCATCACCACCACAACAGATACCACCACAACATCACCACATCTCTCTAAAATTTTTAGGTGCAACCAACGATCTAACAAGTTCTATACTTGTTAGATCTAAAATTTTTAGATCTAAAATGTTTAGATCTAAAATTTTTAAAGAGAGAGAGAGAGAGAGAAACAGGTGAGAGAGAGTGGTAATAATGTTTGCCAGAAGTGAGTAGAGAGACGAGTATTATCAAGTCAGAGAGAGAGAGAGAAACAAAACCATGTGCGCACACAGATAACAAAACCCACAAGAAACGAACGCGTAAACGGGTCCAACACCACACACGTAACCACACACACACACTATATAACAAGTAGGGTTTATAAATAAAAATTTTGTAATATAAATAAAATTTTGTTATTAACAAATGTAATATAAAAGTTGTAGTTTTTTAAAAATAAAAGTAATATAAAAGTTGTATTTTTTTTACGAATGTTATTAACAAATGTTGTTTAAAAATGTACAAAGTTGTATTTTTTATAAAAGTTTGTAAAAAAAATGTAACAATAAATAAAGTTTTTAAAAATGTACAAAGTTGTATTTTTTATAAAAGTTTGTAAAAAAAACTAATATAAGTAACAAAAGTTTGTATTCTTTATTTTTTAGGTGTTCCGTGATTAAGTTGTTTTAACTGATTGGGTGCAATCTATTGCTCAATCGAACGGTTTTCTTATTGTTAAAGGAAGAACTAAAACAGATAGGGGCTATAAGTACTCAATCGAATTTAAGTGTTCTATACATGGGACGTCTGCACTTTAAGGTTTAGAAGATGAACTTGAACGGCAGACTGGTACAGCTAAAATTAATTGCCCATTCAGATTACTGGCGAAATTTGTAAAAGGTCGAACTGGTACCACTAAAACTAGCGGTTGGATCTTGAGGGTCAAGTGTCTGAGGCATAATCATGATTTTGTAGACTCGTTCCATGGTTTTTCACAGGCCATGCGATTAAAAGAAAGTGAGTTAGTTTTGGTGGAGCAGTTGACAAAACATCAAGTAGCACCACGAATTATACTTTCTTCACCAAAAGAGAGCGATCCGAATAACGTGTCTAGCATTAAAACGGTATATAATGCACAAAACAAGATACGCGACGCCAGTCGTGATGATTTGACTCCGATACAACTCCTTTTAGTACATTTGAGGCGTAAAGGTTATACATATTACCCCAGGGTAAATGACCACACTAATGAGCTGGAGGAAATATTTTTTGTTCACCCGACGTCATATGCCCTGTGGACAACATTCCCGGAAATCATGCTGATGGACTCCACATACAACACCACGTTGTTTAAACTGCCATTCTTTACAATTGTTGGAGTTACTTCAACAAACAGAACATTCTCAATGGCGTTTAGCTTTTTGAACTGTGAAAAAGAGCCAAGTTTCAAATGGGTGTTGGAATGTGTTAAGTTGGTGATAGAAGAACAATATTACCCGCGGGTTATCGTCACCGACAGAGATTTAGCGTTGCTTGGGGCATGCAGAGCAGAATTCCCAAACGCTAACAGATTACTCTGTCGATGGCATATCAATCAAAATGTGCTCAAGCATTGCAGACACAAATTCGCTACGCAAGAGGAGTATGAGTCCGTTAGATGGACATGGGATTTGATGGTTACAGCTCCGACCGAAGATGTGTTCACGCACTATTATCATCACCTACAGGATTTATTGGTCCAAAAACAGGGTACTTACCCATTAATACATTTTTTTATTATTATTTAATAAATAACTACTCGAATTGTTTTCTCACTTTATTAATTCATTGTTTTCTCAGATGTTTTAGGGTATTTTAATAACTGGCTGCAACATTACGACCGCATGTTTGTGTCGTACATTACCGATCAATATCGCAGCTTCGGCCAGACAACAACATGTAGAGTTGAGGGTCAACACGCGTTGTTGAAGTTATACTTGGGCTCCACACAGTCCAGCTTAGACACGTTGTTGTGTTCGGTCGACAAGATTATAGCTGCGCAAGAAACTGCGATACGAGACTCTTTGAATACAAGCAAAATCAAGAAACTGCATTCGTGTAAGGGCACACTATTTAACTAATTGCGGTATAATGTTTCAAGAGATGCTTTACTACTCATACTCGCAGAAAGTAAACGGGATGTGGACCCACATGAATGTGGTCATCAGTTGCGGTTAGTTTATGGTTTACCATGCTATCACGAACTGTATTACCTTCAGATTCATGGTATGTATTTTAAATTTATGCCTATCAAGTTATTCTCCCCGTCAATACCGATAATTTTAACTAGTCACTTTTTTCGAATACAGGATCGCCTATTCCGCTTAATGTTGTTGATAATTTTTGGAGAACACTAACTGTTCCCTGGTCCAGAGTCCGACATACTCATACGCCAGAAGAGCCTGAAGAGCCTCAAGGGCCTAAAGAGCCTGAATATTTTTCTTGTCAAGATGACGTAGAAAAATTCCAAAATGTTTTTACCAAAGCATCGTCGTTTGTGAAGAAAAATATGTTAAACATGCTCAGAGGTATATACGCTCCTGAATCTATGTCAACCCAACAACCTGCTGTTAAAGAAAGTACTCATGGACGTCCGAACTCAAAGGACAAAAAATCCAAGGCTAAACAAAATATCCCAGATTTGAACAAAGAACCCCCCACAGGGCACCGCAGAAGCTATACAAAACCTAAAAAAGTCCGAGACTTAAATGAAGAAACTGCGAGACATAGTTCATACGTGGGAGAGCCTTCTAACGTCCCAGACTTGAACGAAGAACCTAGCGAGGGCGATTTAAGACACGACTTGTACATTCCAAATGACAGTAGCGAATATTTTATGGCTCGAATTCCACCTCTTTTCCGACGGTGGATCCTAGGGATTGTTAACGTGGAAGGTGATGGAAATTGTGGCTATCGAGCTCTTGCCGTAGGTCTTGGTCATCCCGAACAAATATGGCCCAGAATTTGAACTATTGTCAGGGAAGAGGTAGACAATAACCGGGAAGTTTACATGCAAATGTGGGGGAGGGTATGGTTTACAACTATGGTCAACTCGCTGAATTGGTTTGAATCAGGTCCAGCACCCTACGGTTACTGGATGATTATGCCAGACACGGGCGTGGCTATTGCTACAGCTCTTAACCGTCCCATTGTATGCATATCCAATTCACAATCTGTTACGTGTCTTCCCCTGAGAGATGGTCCAGATACAGCACAACTATTGTCCCCCGTTGTGATTCTTCGTGTGGGGGAAGACCAAGCTGCTCACTACTTTCACGCGGTTCTGGATGAAAACTCACCACTCCCGCTCACTCACCTACAATGGAGATGGTTCAGAAATGACTTGGCCGCGGGATGGGCACATATGTTTACTGAACGACAGACATTGTTTAGAAGGACGTAGAAAATGATTACTGATTTATATTGTAAATGACAAAACATGTATAGACGATTACTGATTTATATTGTAAACGACAAAACATGTATAGACGATTACGGATTACTGATTTATAGTAAACGATTACTGATTTATAGTAAACGACTCGTCATCTTTTATTACAGATTTCTGCTCCGGTTCTTCCTCATCTTTTGTTACAGGAATCGGATGACATTCAGTGGAGGGACATTCATTGTGTCAACAACACACCCGCTCGTGTTGAGAGTCCAGATTATGTGCCTTCTTCTCCATCTGATGTGCCTCCCTCTCCAGCTATATCTCCAACTACAGATGAGGATAATTTTATACACCGTCCTCCGGTTCTTCCTCATCTTTTGTTACAGCCGTCTCGCGTTGACGAGTACGAGCGAGAGATTTCCGGATTGAGGAGACGCATTTCAGAGTTAGATTTTCGTGTGGGACAGATGGCAGCATCATTGGAGTGACTACGCCTCGAGCGTGATTGATCTTAGTTTCTAGTTATATTGTGATTTTGTGAACCATGTATCAACTATTAATATATAACAATATTGGTTATTTATGTATTCAAAGCTTCTAATTTTGTGAACCATGATATTACTGATTTATGTTGTGAATAATTATACAAATTCTTTTGGCCAGATGCAACAAGAAAATCCTTTCTTGTGTCGTTGTCGACGTGGATTTATAATTGAAAGAACATCCCAAAAGCCCAAAACTTGTGGTCTGAAGTATTATGTATGTCCTTTATCAAAGGTAAATAATTAAACGTTTACTTATTTACGTAAATATATCAATAAATTGTTTGTTAAGAATACATTTCTTATAATTGTTTCATCATGTAACAGCCAGGGACTGAAGACTATGGGTGTCGATACTTTATGTAGAAGGAAGTATTTCAACAAAAGTACTTTGGTCAAGCCTCTTCTTCAATGCAGTGCTCAAACTGCGAAACTAAAGATAACACGATCAACATGCTATTGGCTCAAAACAATTTGTTAAAGGCAAGAATAAAGACGTTGGAGGCATCACTGGAATTGGCAAGAAATCCAGTTGATCATGCATGTCAGTCGAGTGGAATACTATATGAGCTTATAGATGACATTAATAATATTCATGTGGAGTAGATTTCGTTGTAATAGTAGTAGCATTTGTTGTTGTATTTGTTTAATATTTTAATGTTTTAACGTAAAAACACTACACAAATAAATACACCCTACATATAAAAACACTGCACAAATAAATACACTCTACATATAAAAACACTATACATATTAAAACACTACACAAATAAATACACTTTACATATTAATACACTACACAAATAAATACACTATATATATTAAAACACTACACAAATAAATACACACTATATATATTAAAACACTACACTACACAAATAAATATTAAAACACTACAAAAAAAAAAACAAAACAAAAAAAACAAAAAATCAAAAAAACAAAACAAAAAAGAAGAAGCAAATGATTGGGCGTGGCCCCCAGCCTATGGGGTGCATGGGAAGTATAATATGGGGTGCTTGTGTAGATTGTCCTTTAATTTTTACTAATACACACCAATATATGCATTAGACAATTATATTTTAACTATGATCTGTTTTAACAATATGCACATTAAAGTGTCATAATAAAAATATAAAGTATGCAAATCTCTACCGCAAAGCCCTCAATTGACAATTCTCATTGTTTTTGCATTTTTTTTTCTTATTTTGATAAAAAAACACTTTTGCTTGAAAAATAGAAAAATAATTTTTCAAAAGCATGTTAGGAGTTATTTATTTCATGTTAGCTATTTAAGGGATAATGATAGAAATGTCCCAGTTGTCGTGAGGTCATTTATTTTCTGAGTTGTTTTTTCAGGCGTGTTTATTTTGGACCGGTTGCCCAACAATTTTCTTAGACCCAACCAAGGGCCACCACGTGTCCGACAAACCTATGACACAGGTACATATGTTGAAAGTATATGTCATGTATTATAAGGTATTGTTTTTTGTGCAACTTTATATGTTTTGGGCAACTTGTATTTATACACGAGGATATTTTGGTCATTTTACATTGATTTAATTAAAATAAATAAATAAATAAATAACTGACACACATAGTCACAAAAAAATCACGCACACACACTCAAACATCTTCTTCTACCATTATTAAATTAATAAACAGTATTTACAACACATCTAATTTCATAGAACCCTATAACCGCTTTAATTTTACTGTATAATTCGGTATGACTAAATTAAGGTTGTACGATTGTAAAATCGTTGTTCGTTCTACATTGAAGTTGCTTCCAGAAATTAAACTCATTTTGTCAAAGAATGATAACCACGAAAGGTTGTTTAGGCAAACAGTTTTTGGTCCATGGTTGGATATAAATTCTTGCGATAATGACTGCCTTCTGATGCATTATGTTTTGCAACATCAGGTATATGTTTCTAACATCTCGTCTGATTCCCCTCCATTAACATTCCATATTGGGGATCATTGGTTACAGTTTGGTTGGAGAGAATTTTGTTTAATAACCGGGTTTCGATTTGGGAAAGTTTCAAACCGGAATACTCGATCTAGTGCATTTTTTGATCGTGTATTTCGAAAAAAAAAAAAAAAAAAAAAACTAATGGTATAAAGAATTTAGAGTTAATTACATAATTGGTCCTTAAGGTTTACCGGATCTTGCAGAGAATGTCCTTGTGTTTTTTTTTTGACGGGTCATGTCCTCGTGGTATGCAAAAGTTACGGGTTTGGTCCTTTGACCAACAATTATGTTAGTTGACCGTTAACTTGAAGGGTATTTTTGACTTTTCACATGTTTCGGCAAACCACAAGGACGATTTATGTAACTAACAAAAAAAAAAAAAAAAAAACATTAAAAAAAAAATATTTAATATACTTAAATTTGGGCTTATTTATAATGTGAGGGCTTAAAAAATTTTATTAAACAGTTTTTATACGCTTAAAAAAAATTTATACGCATTAAAAAAAGTTTTTTTTTATACGCTTAAATTTTTTAATTAATACTTAAAAACCTATTTAATAAAAAAATGAAAGCGTATAAAAACGTTTAAGAAGCGTATAAAAAATGATAAAAACGTATAAAAACTTGTAAAACAGACGAAAACGTATAAAAATGGATGAAAATATACAAAAATCGTACAAAATACGCATTAACAAAAGTTTTTTTTTAAGTATTAATAAATTTTTTTAATCCTCACGTTGTACATTAGCCAAAAAAAAATTTAAGCCCTCACGTTGTGAGGGCCTAATTTTTTTTATTTTAAGCCAAAAATTTAAGTATAATGAACTTTTTTTAAAAGTTTTTTTTTAGTGTTAATAAAAACAAAATTAGGCCCTCATGTTGTACATAAGCCCAAAATTTAAGTATAATAATTATAAAAAAAAAAAAGAGTTTTCTTAGATTCTCACATTATACATAAGCACAAATTTAAGTGTAAAAAATATATTTTTTAAACGTTTTTTTTAAACAATTTTTCGTTTTTTTTTAATCAGTTTTTCATTTTTTTTTTATTATTTTTTTTCATTTTTTTTTTTTAGTTACATAAATCGTCCTTGTGGTACGTGGAAAGTCAAAAATACCCTTCAAGTTAACGGTCAACTAACAGAATTATTGGTCAAATGACCAAACCTGTAACTTTTGCATACCACGAGGACATGACCCGTCAAAAAAAATATAGGGACATTATATGCAAGATCCGGTAAACCTTAAGGACCAATTATGTAATTAACTCAAGAATTTATATGCCACTGAACTTTTAGAACTTGTTTGAGATGGAAAAATGTGGTTATTTGTTTCAGATGAGGTTGCTGTTAGGTTGCTTCTCTTGATAGTTAGAGAGTTGCCGTTTATGGGAAAAGAAGAAAGGAATTGCATCCCTAAGCATTTATTGAATTTGGTTGAGGATTTTGATGCTTGGAATGTTTATCCTTGGGGTGAATATATGTGGTCAATATTGTTCATATACACAGAAAAGATTATCTGTTAAAATTTAAAAAAAAAAACCCAAAGTTCAGTGCCACGTACAATCTATACGGGTTCGCTTGGGCTTTCAAGGTTAGAATTCTTAGTAGTTTGTGTTAATACAAATAAGCCGTAAAAACTTTTATTTATATTTTACGATCTTCTAATGTTTTGTCGATAACAAACGTAAAATCATGTTAACGAAACAAATAAAATACGTAAATGGTTTGAACTAATAGTTTCTAACAACATTCACATTTTCACATAAAACACTAAAACAAGTATAAGTGATTTTATGATTTAGTAATACATATGTACAACAACTAGTGTTTACATATTTGGGTAAAATATACACATAACTAGTATGTAGTATATTGGGTAATATAAATGGGTAGAAACTTAAGTATCACAACCCATTGGGCAAATACATTGAATGTAGTTGGGTACAACCCAAAGCCCATAACCCATAACCCATAGAGCTTGACCCATAACCCATTGCATGACATCATGGTTATATCATACATGGATAATATCCATAACCCATGGATCAACCTATACCCAAGTGACCAAGTGCATTGCACTCAAAGATACATTGTATCTAGCTAAAGATCCATGGTTCAACCCATGACCCATAACCAAAATACTCATGGGTAAAAGGGAGCGCCCCACGGATCCCTAGCTTAACGCTAGACGGATCCCTTGTGGAAGGGATCCGTGGGATCCGGGAACAGTAGGATTTTTCCTCTATAAATAGTGAGCCATTTCTTCATTATTTCTCACCCCCTTTCTAACACACTTTCTCTCTAAGTGTAAAACTCACTAACCTCAGATCCAAGAGATCTATGTTTGTAGTTTTGTTTTTGTGTGATCTTTTAGGTTCCTCTTAAAGGCAAGATCACCACCTTTGAAGTCGAGCAAGCTCAAGTCCATGAGTTGCCATGCTTCCTCATCATCAAGGCTATTGAAGTCTTCTTGTTGATGATTCCTTTCTTTATTCAAAGAAGTGTAGTGTTGAAGACATTAGTGAAAGATGTCTCAAGTGTCAAGACGAAGATATTAGTGAAGGGTATCTATCGTCTATAGCATAAGCACTTATGGTAGGTGCTTAGAAGTCAAGACAAGAAGCATTAGTGAAAGGTGCTTAGAAGTCAAGACTAGAAGCATTAGTGAAAGGTGCTTAGAAGTGAAGACACAAGACATTAGTGAAAGGTGTCTTGTAGATCTATTCAAAGGCATTAGTGAAAGGTGCCTTAGATGTACATTCGATATGGTGTGTTTCGATGTACAAGATAGACTAGTAGTAGATCCAAGGATATTGATATCCTTGATGATGTTGTAAAGGAGTAGATCTCCTTTGGGATTAGTCGTTGGTGTAGTGTGGTAGTAGTTCCTCCATTGCAATGGAACTAGGTGCTTAGCCTAGTACCTAATAAAGGGTAGGCGACGTTGTGATAGGATTAGTTCTCCTTGGTGTGAAAGAACTCGGTGGTTAGCCTAGCACCGTACAAAGGGTAGGCGACGTTGTGTTAGGTGTGGTTCCCCTTGGTGTGAAGGAACTCGGTATTTAGCTTTGTACCGGAAAAAAGTTAAGCGACGTTGTGAAGGCTTCTCCGCCATAAGGAGATTGGTGTAGTGATTACGAACTCTCGAGTAGGTGACTCGGGGAGTGGAGTAGGGCAAGGAAGGTGTCCTTGTAGCCGAACCACTATAAATACTCGCGTTGTGGTTTTGTGCTTCTTACTCTTATCTTTTCATTACTTACCTTTATATGCTTGTTCATCAACATCCAACACACACATCCAAATAGATTGACATAAGTCGATCTAAATAGACTAAAAGGAAGTTTTAATTGGCAAAACTATTCAACCCCCCCTTCTAGTTTTCCACAATTGGCATCAGAGCTTCGTTACCAAGTTTCTTGAAGTGTATTGTACTTTAAAAGCTTGATACGATCCATGGTTAATTGAAAACTACAAAGAAGGCTTTTCATAAAAACAAAACACAATGTTTTTAAAACTATATGTTTGGATGTTGATTTGATAACAACATTTTTTATTTACTTTTTATTTAATTGCACTAATCTTCTTTGTCATGTTGATTAGTCAAAGCTCATACCCACCAAGCTATGGGAATCACTTGGTAACAAGAATACCTTCCTTAAGAAGGTATCTTAAATGCAAAGGAGCGGGAATCGTCTAAGTGACATTTGTTGTGTCATTTGTAAAGACATTCCTAAGTGCGCTAGAGGTATGTTTTTCTTTTTGTTGTGCTTTATAATTAAGTATGTCTATTCAGGTATTGATATGATTATATTTTGTGCATATATATGTATTACATGAAGCTTCATTAGGAAGCCTTTTCCTTTTCTCACATACGTGTCACTCTTTCGTCTAAAAGTCGCGGTATATAAAACTTGTGTTTCATCTCTTTTAATCCTATAATAAAACAAAACACAAATTTCAAAAATTTATCCTTCCCTATTTATAAATCGTCCGTCAATCACTCCATCAATCCCCACTTTTTCAAATCTTCCAATTTCAAAAATTTCCTCTCATTCAAAACTTCATCTTCCTCTTCATTTCATCTCAACCAAAACCAAGAAGGATCATCTTCAACATGGTTTACATCGCCCTCGTGCTCATCGCCCTAACACTCATCGCACTTGTGTTCCCTATGATGAAGTTCACATACGGAGACATTTACTTTGTGTTGTTAATCTACATTGGGGTTATATACCCAATCCTTTGTATCATTCTTAGTATTGAAATGAAATATTACTAATAGTCTAGTTATCTAGGTTATTATGTGTTTATCATTTTTGTGTTATGTCTTTCTTTCGTGATACATTAGAAGTCATGTATGCATGTTAAAAGAAAATGTAGGTTAAAACACATATCTTGGTATAAAAACTATGAGATCTAAAAACCTATGTTTTGCATAAAATCTGTTTATGTGATTACAGATCTACGGATCCCGGAAGTTATACTAGCCGGATCCCTTTGGTAAAGGAACCGTGGGATCCATCCTACTGGAAAACAGTCTTTCATGCAAATTAAAAATCACTTTTCTTCTAAAAAGATAATACTCCACTAGAATATCAAAACCATAAGTGAGTTAAATGTTATTGTTGTTAAAAACCATTGTTAATAAAAATCTAGTAAAAACATTAGATAATCATAGGTTGATCACAAACATATCTTTCTATTAACTCATGTTTTCTATAGGTTTAACTATGACGCATGAATATGAGTTTGATTTTTCACTCACTAGCGTCTACACTCCAAACATCTCCCTTGAACCCAACACACCTGGCAACCATGTTCGTGGGTTCAATAATCTCGAAAACCATCACTTCCACGAAGGACGTATTGCAGACACCTCTCTACAATTCGAAGAAGGTATCAATACCTCCTTCCGAGCCATCGGACTAGAATGTCTTCTTGAAATCAACGAGAAGATATGTCCAAGGTTCATAATGGAATTCTTCCGTCAAGTTGAACTCGTTCGTAACGAGGATCACTCTCTATCTCTTTGGTTTTATATCAAAAACCAAAGTTTACTTTAACCCTTGGGCATTTTGCTCACATCCTCCGGATTCCAAATCATGGACAATGTGCCTTCACCGAAGATTGGTCTCTTGATTCTCTCTTCAACTTTCGTGAAGAAAATAGTCCATATTGTTCACACATACCCTCCCCGGAAGATGTAAATCGCATAATATGCAAACCTACACCATATTTCTCTGATCCAAACATTATCTTCACACTGGACATCCGAGAAGAGTACAAGCCTCTTGCACTCATCCTACGTGAGAATGTTTGGAGTCTTAGGGGAAATCAAGAAATCCTTCCCGCTTGTTGTGCTCACATGTTGTACTGTTTGCTAACACAACAACCATACAATCTCGCATACTTCTTTGCAAGGCGAATTGCAAATCTTCAAGGCTCCAAGAATAAACTCATCCCTTATGGAATGTTCTTGACGCGCCTCTATCACAATGTTATGCACTTCCATCCTCAATTTCAAAGTCCGTTGTACGTACTTGTGAACAAGATGATGGAACCACTAAACATATCTCTCATGAAGACTTTCTTCATTCTTGATTCCACCAACACTCATCAATCACGTAATGATCCTCCTAACGAAAACACTCAAGGAACGTAGTAGTATTTCAAATAGGATCAATCCTCTGGTACTCGTGCTTTATCAATGTAATCCTATTTCCTTCATGAAATAAAACATCTTACAATTTGATATCTTAGTGTTAGAACCCCTTTAAACTAACCTTGTAATATAATGCATTGTCAAGATCATTGCATACCTTTAGTAAAGGTTCTAGGCGGATGGGCGGATCCCATGATTGTGCTAGGCGGATCCACACTTAGGGACCGTGGGATCCGGAAAGCGAAAATGCAATTGCAAGCATTGTATTTCAAACATGTCCTTAGAACACCTCACACTAAACTAAACATAGTGTCTTAAAGGCAAATTAAGTCCTTATCAAGATAGGTAGATCCTTCCTACTCACACATAACTCACCTAGATCACACTCTAAGACGCTTGTAGATCTATCGTTTCATCTTTAATCCATTACTCTTCCGCTCTTAAACTCACACTTCATTTTTTACTTGATCCCTCACATCTAGTCTTAGAAATCTTTTGATTATGGCAAAATTGATCATAAATCATCCTCACCTCAAAATTGATCAAAGTTGATCAAATTCTAGTTTTCCCATCTCAAAGCTTCTAGGATATTTTCCAAAACACTATCCTAAGTCACAACCTGATCTCTAGGATCATTTAGCTTCAATTGACACTCTCATCTTTAGTGTCATCCTTGCTCATCCATTGGTACTCATGAAAGTTCCAAATCCTTCCATAAAAGACAATCATTAGCTACATCACTCATTACCTTCAAGTATTTAAGCACCACTTCATTTAAGACACTTAGGAGGACTGAAACACTCAAGATGATATAGGTCCTAGATCTTAGAAACATCATTTCCACTCTTTCATAGCTGGCGAGAGCGGATCCCTAGGATTAGCCTAGGCGGATCCCTCGAGGAGGAACCGTGGGATCCGGATGACAGTTTATGTCAAATCTTGCTAAAACAATCATTTCAACTCATCTTTCTAACTCAAGCACTCCATCTCATCTTAAATGAGTTCCTAGATCGGTACAAACTCTGAAGTTGACTCTTGTGCATGTTAATCATCACATTTCAAAGAATCCTAGTGGCTTAAGGCTTAAATGCACTTGCCAAATCTTTTGGTTTATAAACCACTTTGTTAGGACCTCCATAGTCATCACCTTCATCCTAACTTTCAGTTTTTAGAAATCTTTACAAACCTCTTGAAATCATCTCATCATGAGGAAAACCCCAAGTAGTAACCTATCTACCAAAGAACCACCCAGAAAATGGCGTGTTATACACGAAATCTCTTCAACCGAATCATCTCCGGTCAAGCCAACAAATGCTAGGATCCTTCCTCATCCAATCAAACCAATTCCTAAAAGGATAGTACCCACAAAATTACCAATGCCAAACACCACCATACCTCCTAGGCCAAACAATATCATCTCCACTAAACCATCACCATTGGTTCCTAGAGCTATTTCATTTACATCCCCACTATCATCATCACACCTCTACAATTTAGAGGACTTGCCTCCTAGGTCGTCTCATCCACTTCCGCCGACAACATTCTCTTCATTAGGAGGAATAATGGTACAAAATCAAGGTGTTGAGTCAACACTTGCTCCGGCTTCCTTTTCGCCGTTTCCGTCATATAATCCTATTTGGATTATGAGAAATCATCAAAGTCAACCACCTGACCATATGGAAGTTGACACTTCTCTACCACCACCATCATTCTTGGTCGAGCCATACTCAAATGCGCCTCCACCAATCCCTCCATCGTTTGAAGCTCCACAAGCCGCTTCACTTGATCCTTCGTATCAAGCCATTTCATTTCTTCCACCACCACTACCTAGCCATGACAAAGATTGCTATCATTTTCAACATGTTGAAAGTTTGATACATGAAGTGCGAGAAGACCAACGTTTCATGTTCTATCATCTCCTCGAACGTTTCGACGAGATTAAACCTAATCAAAACTTGAGCTAGAAGATTTTAGTGGTGTCCTAGCATCAAGCGATAGTTGGTTTAGAAATTCCTAGTCATGTATTTTCTTATTTTCTTAGTTTTAGAGTCATGTATATCATAACTCTAGTTTTATTAAATGGAATTACATGCTACTTGTTATTTTGTTGAGCATATGATTACTTTGTATTCATATCTCATTTTCGTGATAACATTACTTGTTATATCACCTTTCTTTGAATTTAATCACTAATACGGATCCCTCAGTTGCCTAGCGGATCCCTACTAGGAGGGAACCGTGGGATCCGTGAAGACAGCTATTTTCTACTAACTTGGACTACATTTGCAGGAAATTGTGAATTATACTTGCTTTCTAACCTTTGTTTTGTAGTTATTCAATTTACACATGAAGACTTTGACATCCTAAAGCTAAGGGAGCTTTATGTCAAAGCAATACATTGCAAATTACTTGCAATACTAGGTTTACTTTTCGTGACATCCCCTTACAAAATTGCAATCATCAAGGGGGAGCACATTCGTCACTTAGACGAAATATTTTGCAAACTTACTTGCAAACAAACTAGATTAGTATCACTTTCTTGGCGCCCTTACATAGGGATGGACTCGTCAAGGGAGTAAAGGCGAGATCCTTTCCGTTACTTGGCTCTCTATCTCTTTTATTTCTTTCACATGTTTTTCTTAAAAACGATGTGTTGCTTTCCTTCAAACACTTTTTGTTTCGACAAAAGGGGAGAAAAGTAAAAACTACAAATTCAAACTTTTACGAATTTTAGCTTTTCCTTAAAATAATTTTATATTTTGTCATCAAGAAAAAGGAGGAGATTGTTAATACAAATAAGCCGTAAAAACGTTTATTTATATTTTACGATCTTCTAATGTTTTGTCGATAACAAACGTAAAATCATTTTAACGAAACAAATAAAATACGTAAATGGTTTGAACTAATAGTTTCTAACAACATTCACATTTTCACATAAAACACTAAAACAAGTATAAGTGATTTTATGATTTAGTAATACATATGTACAACAGCTAGTGTTTACATATTTGGGGTAAAATATACACATAACTAGTATGTAGTATATTGGGTAATATAAATGGGTAGAAACTTAAGTATCACAACCCATTGGGCAAATACATTGAATGTAGTTGGGTACAACCCAAAGCCCATAACCCATGGAGCTTGATCCATAACCCATTGCATGACATCATGGTTATATCATACATGGATAATATCCATAACTCATGGATCAACCCATACCCAAGTGACCAAGTGCATTGCACTCAAAGATACATTGTATCTAGCTAAAGATCCATGGTTCAACCCATGACCCATGACCCATAACCAAAATACCCATGGGTAAAGGGGGGCGTCCCACGGATCCCTAGCTTGTGCAACGGATCCCTTGTGGAAGGGATCCGTGGGATCCGGGAACAGTAGGATTTTTCCTCTATAAATAGTGAGCCATTTATTCATTATTTCTCACCCCTTTCTAACACACTTTCTCTCTGAGTGTAAAACTCACTAACCTCAGATCCAAGAGATCTATGTTTGTAGTTTTGTTTTGTGTGATCTTTTAGGTTCCTCTTAAAGGCAAGATCACCACCTTTGAAGTCGAGCAAGCTCAAGTCCATGAGTTGCCATGCTTCCTCATCATCAAGGCTATTGAAGTCTTCTTGTTGATGATTCCTTTCTTTATTCAAAGAAGTGTAGTGTTGAAGACATTAGTGAAATATGTCTCAAGTGTCAAGACGAAGATATTAGTGAAGGGTATCTATTGTCTATAGCATAAGCACTTGTGGTAGGTGCTTAGAAGTCAAGACAAAGAAGCATTAGTGAAAGGTGCTTATAAGTCAAGACTAGAAGCATTAGTGAAAGGTTCTTAGAAGTGAAGACACAAGACATTAGTGAAAGGTGTCTTGTAGATCTAGTCAAAGGCATTAGTGAAAGGTGCCTTAGATGTACATTCGATATGGTGTGTTTCGATGTACAAGATAGACTAGTAGTAGATCCAAGGATATTGATATCCTTGATGATGTTGTAAAGGAGTAGATCTCCTTTGGGATTAGTCATTGGTGTAGTGTGGTAGTAGTTCCTCCATTGCAATGGAACTAGGTACTTAGCCTAGTACCTAATAAAGGGTAGGCGACGTTGTGATAGGATTAGTTCTCCTTGGTGTGAAAGAACTCGGTGGTTAGCCTAGCACCGTATAAAGGGTAGGCGACGTTGTGTTAGGTGTGGTTCCCCTTGGTGTGAAAGAGCTCGGTATTTAGCTTTGCAGGAAAAAGGTTAAGCGGCGTTGTGAAGGCTTCTCCGCCATAAGGAGATTGGTGTAGTGATTACGAACTCTCGAGTAGGTGACTCGGGGAGTGGAGTAGGGCAAGGAAGGTGTCCTTATAGCCGAACCACTATAAATACTCGCGTTGTGGTTTTGTGCTTCTTACTCTTATCTTTTCATTACTTACCTTTATATGCTTGTTCATCAACATCCAACACACACATCCAAATAGATTGACATAAGTCGATCTAAATAGACTAAAAGGAAGTTTTAATTGGCAAAACTATTCAACCCCCTCTTCTAGTTTTCCACATTTTGTACTAAATTTTACCTGTATGAACTAGTCTGTTACTCAGCTATGTCTAACTTTGATTACAAAAAATTAAAAAAAATTAGCTTCATGAAGCTTTTGATTGTATTTTGTCAAGTCAATCTTTTATAATCAGATCTTACTGAGCATCTTGAATTTTACAAAATTCTTCTCTCAAGGTCTCAAAGGAAGGGATCTGGCTACGAAGTTCAGAGCATGAAGCTTCCAAGGTTCGTATCTGCGGCATAAAAGGAAAATGTAGCAAGTTAAAAAAAAGTAACAAAGGAGAAAATGGTCAAAGAATCTAGCATACGACTTGCAAGATTGGTGATACGTAATTTGATTACAACCACCAAGCCTTCAGAATGAGAAAGTTCATGATCCTTCCCACGTGAGCGGCCAAAGTGCCTCTATCTCTGCACGGAGAATCCGTTCTGCTGAAGCGAGAATTGATACAATCAAAGTGTACTTAAGCGTGGGGGCCCGAGAAAGCCTCCATAGCGAGCTTCGATTCTCCAAGATATTACCTTTGTAGCCCGACCTTGAGTTGCAATTTCCTCCTCCATTTCCTTTAGTAAACGATTTGACAATCACATAGAGTGACGAGCGCCTCTTCTCTTTCATATTATACTCCGAACGCATTTGTACCTCGTCACTAAGGCATACTTGATGAGCAGTCCCAACATTAAACTCGCAAAGTCATAGTCCATGTTCTGACTGCGAGAAAAGAAGTCAGGAGGAGCAAAATCATCAACCATCCCGCGACATTCGCTAGAATTGTCAAGTAGAGAGCTCTTGGTCACGCTCCACTTCGGAACGTGAACATTAGATGAAGGACTAGAATCTACATCAGCAGCAATACGGATATCCCCAATTGAAAAATCACCATCAGAAAAACTGCTAATATTGAGACGCATATCGCCAGCAAACTAGGAGGCATCAGGGAACGAAGAAGGGTCGCCTATTTTGTCCATGTCTTTCTCAAGGAAAGCAGAAGTAGCAGCAGAAGAAACAGTGGTAGCAACAACATCCGTCATAACCGGAACAAGAGACCTGACAAAAACACACAAACACAAATGACAAGTTAACCAAAGCGGAAAACACTAAAGCATTGCAATAGGTAAAGCCCAAAAAAAAGAACCAAACCTGACATGGGAGTCATTAGGATGAAGCGGAGAATCAGTAGTAGAGTCCGTAGGAGTTCCGACTTCATGGATAAGAGTGATTGATAACGAAGGACAAAAAGAGGAGTGAGTGGGCAAAGCTTTAAGGCTAACTTCCGAATTTTGGACACTCTGTGCCAGCGGACTTTTAATAGATTCTGAAGACTTGCCACCAACAATAGACCTCTTAGGAATCCAAATAATCCCTCCTTAACTTTTTAGGAGGATAAGCAGGTTCAACAAAACCTTTTCTTTTCTTCTGACGAGAGCTCACGGCCACGTCACGAGCAGATGTAGACACAGTCTCAAACACCACTTCAGACATTAAAACATCACCACCGACAACAGAATGAACAATCTCTGCATCGTTAGCACGAGCAGAGGTGTCACCCGGATGCGGGCTATCAGTCTCAAAACCAGCTCCCATATCTCTGCTAGCTCCCAACCCATCACCTAAAAGCGGAGGGTCGGAATATTGAAGGGAAGTAGTCCGATTCGAAGTAAGATCCGGTAATCTAGGCTCATCCTCATCCCGCTTCCAGGCATCAACCTTCAACTTCATGGGATCCTTAACTTGGATTAAGGAAAGCAAATCCATCCATACAAAGAAGAAGAATTATGGTTTAAAAAACATAAAATCAAAACAACAAACTGAGAGACGCATATATGGCATACCCACCCTGTCCATTATCATCAAAAAATAGAGGATAAGAATCTGCATCCAAAGTATATTTACGACTCAACCCAATCAAACAAAGAAAGGGTTCCAGAAATTTATGAAATGGAGAAGGATTGGAGGCAAGGGAGACAAAATGTTCAGCAACAAATTCATTATCTTCAGGAGTAGCATCTTAAGAAATGCTCTTAGCAGTATGCCACATATAAATAACAAGGTAGGCAAAAACATCAACCCATAAGAAATGGTCATCCAACTCTTAAGAGAGTCAATAGGCTTGGTGTAAAAAACACCAACACTATCCGACCGTTTGCTAAAAGACAACCAACCGTTACTTTTAGATTGAACATAAAAACACCTAAACAAGCCAACTGTTGGTGTGATACCAAGAACGCGACAAAGAATCTCAAAGTGAGAAACCTTAGCAGCTCCGATGACCGAAAGTTGGGATATATTAATATGATAATACTCAAGGATGTCCACAAAGAAAACATACAAAGGAAGGCGAAAATTGGCATACTCGAAAAATCGGGTATACATACCAATTTTTCCAACAGGCGCCTAATGAATGGTCTGGTTGGGACCGTGCAATTCTGGATGAATGATCAACGGAATAGAGAATTTATCACAAAAATGGTCGAGCGCCCCTTGTGAAAGTTTAGATTTAACATGCATAATGGTACCATAGTAGGGAAGAAAAAGTATTAAACTCTAACTTTGAAAACGAAAGAACCTAAGAAGAAAGGCGGTCCAAAAAGCAGTCGAAGGTTAAAGAAATATTGGTGCAGACAAAAGAACATCAAAGGGAAAAAATGAAATAGTAGAAACTATGAAGAGTATTTATACACACAGAACATTTACTTCCAAGAGAACCCTAAGAAAAGACACGAGTAAAAAACAATTTGATCTAACGATCAAACTTGACACTAAAAGATAAAAGTAAAAGGCGGGTGGCCCACCGAGTCAAATCGACGAGAAGATGAAAGCTAAGGAAAGCCCACGTCGCATGTCCCACCTACCGAGAAAGAAAGCGTAAAAAAGACGCTTCCAAGGAGCGGAAGAAAAGCCACTTAATTACCTTAAGTCTAGTAACATTCACCGCACGTGATAAAGGAACCGCACACAATGAATACACGGGCGGGACTTCGATGACTTAGAGCACATCTACAGGCCTCACGGGCTTGGCTCGTGCTATCGTATTCAGGCCCATGCCCAACAAAGAAACAACCACAAATACTGGATCGACGGTAAGCCCAATAGCAAAATTGGCTACGGTCAGGGTTCAAAAGCAGCGAATGCTCGTGGACCAAACCTTTGGCGCGGGAAGCGTTCTGTGTAGCATCCGTGATTACTCACGGAACCTTGCCGACAAGGGTCCCACTCGACGGCTAACTTTAATATGCGAGTTGTTAGGAAACCCTAGCTTCGAGCCTCGCTATAAAGGGGTCTTAACCCTCTCACAAGGTACAAATTTCTCTATAATAAGACACACATCTTTATTATCTCTGACAAGAATGTATACTTACTCTCACGTCAGAGCTTAATTGTGGGGTCCGTCCCCACGATAAAGCTAACGGTTTGCTTTCACTTGTGCAAATATTCAATTAGTCACTTAGATTAGTACAAATTTAGCCCATCAACAATTTATTGATCCAACCCAACATACATCATATACACTTATTTTAACCCCGTCACACTTTTTATACTAACAAACATCATTTTACCGGCTTACAAATCACCTCCCTCCCAATTAATGCCAACATCATATTAACTTAAAAAGGTACTACTTTACCTAGTCAAAGAAGAGTAATGATCAAATGAGAGGTAAAAGTATAATGAGAAGTAACCACAACCGCACATTTTAGATGCATTTATAAAATAAGATGCATCTCCCATAAAATTCTTCTTCTTCATTTAAAATATGTGGCTACAAACATTTCTTATTCTTCCTATTTTGTTTTCTCTACTTCCTAAATCCATTCCGTGTCAAAGAAACCTAAAATATGAAGGGTGAGGATTCTCTCAAGTAGTTTACTACTTGATTGATCAAGTTGTATGATCAAAAGGCCTAGATTAAAAGATACCAACTACTTAGATTTGATTTAGGCCTTTGATTTTGATCTAATGGTTGATAAGCATTTAATTTGATCAATCAAGTACGGAGTAGTAAACTACTTGAGAGAATCCTCAACCAAATATGAAACAAACATATCGACATATGGCAAAGTTCGATATAGGCCAAATTTCTGTAGATCCGTCAACCGATAATAGTCATTCGTTTTTTATTATAATAAACTTTCACCCTTTTTAAAAATTAAATATCTGCAAGCCGATTAATCGTTCGCGATAAAAATTATCAGTCGTGGCGAGGTAAATTATCTTTCATAGATATGACTACTATATATTTTAACAATTTTTTGAAATTTGGTTCAACAAAATCATATATGATTTGTGAAAATAAATATATGATTGATTTTCGAATCACATATGATTTTGAGAATCATATATGATTGTAAAATCAATATATGATTAGTATAAATCGAATCATACATGATTTTTAAAATCATATGATTATTAAAAATCATATATGATTTTTAGGACGAATTTTGAAAAAATGTTTGTCGAAAAATGTAAAGTCATATCTATAGAAAATAATTTAACAAATAATGACAATGTATTTATATTTTGAAGATTTACCGTTTGTAAGATATGTTGTTTTAAAAAAAAAGTGGAAAATGATTTTGTATTAATTTAGATAAAAAATGGAGGGTTATGATTGGTTAATTTGTTCTATGACAAATATGAGTTCTATATTGATCTCAACTCATCGACATATAGTTACCAATAATTTCAATTTTATATAATTAAATCACACAACACAAAATAAAAAACAAAAAAAGTACAATCATCATCATCTACTTCTTCATTAACACACTTTCACTTTCACTTTAACTCAAAAAACACACACACGCATTCACACACACACAATGGCTTCTCTCTTCAGTAGAGAAAGACTCCTCGGCCAATCCACCCGCTCCTCCCTCACCTCCACCACCACCCCCGTCACAGCCGCCGTCACTCTATCACCACTCCCATCACCCTTCGGCGACCTCACTCCCACACTCTCAACAACCGACCTCCGTGACACAGCTTACGAGATCTTCATCGCCACGTGTCGCACATCCACCGGCAAACCACTTTCCTTCACTTCCAACAGTACCACTACTACACCTGACAAGTCTATGTCATCTTCACCTGCGTTGAATGGATCTCCGTCGTCTAGATCGATGACGTCAGCGGCGGCGTCGAAGATGAAGAAGGCGTTTGGGTTGAGGTCGAGTTCGAGTTTAAGTGGGAGTCCTGGATCTGGTGGGAGTGGTGTTAGTAATGGTGGTGTTGGTGGTGGTTCAGGTGGGAAGGTTAAGAAAGTAATGACGGTTGGGGAGTTGGTTAGGGTTCAGATGAAGGTTTCTGAAAGTGATGATTCTAGAGTTCGGAGAGCTTTGTTGAGGATTAGTGCTGGTCAGGTGTGTGTTTTTTTAGTGTGTGTGTTTTTTTTAATGGTTTTATGATAATTTTGGGGTTTTAGATGATTAGATTTTGATACAAAATGCGCTTACTGAATTAAGGTTTTTTATTTTTTATAATGATTTGGATGCTAATTAATAATATGTGCCGGGAAAGGAAGGGGTTTGGTGTAATAGATCCTAGGTTAGATCCTGAATTCGAGTGTTCCGCACGCTGGAAAAAACCAAACATTGCCTGACATGAGGTCCTAAATGGATCCCGGGTTAGGGTTGCCCGTCGAACGGCCATCTTTTAAATGTAGGTAAAATGTGAAATTTGGATTGTTTTTTTTTGGTGGTGGGTTAATGGTGTTCAAATTTGATGACTTTTGTTTGGTTTGAAAAATGATGATTTGTTGAAATTTAATGTTTGGTTAATGTGTTGTGTTTTATAGATGCTAATAAAAGTCAACGCCTTTAATGGATTGTGGTTTTGTGTATGGATTCTAAAGTATAATAATTAGGCATACATAGATGTAGTTGTCATTAACACAATAATCAGTCTTATAATCATACAGCTCTAGTTTTTCAATAATTAATCATATCTGCTTAATTACTTTTGTTTGATTGTAATGTAACTATGTTAAGTAAATGATCTAAATTGGAATAAGAGGACGGTGGGATGAGCAAGTTGATGGGGGGAATGATAATCTTAATCTTAGTGATGATCTATGCTGGTTAGTTGTGATTGAAATTGGATGAAAGTAATGTGCTTGATATGGTGTCTTCAATATGAGCAACTGATATTGTGATCAAAAAATCTGTTTGGTTAAGGCTAGAATATTTTTATGTGAATATTTTGGATTTTATTGCCATCTTAACATCAAGAAGACCTTCTCTTTAAAGTGCTGCATACTTGCATAGTTATTACAGAAAACTTAGCTAAAACGAAGACCGCTAGCTAACCGTAATTCGCCCCTTTCTTCTTGTGTTTGCCACTCAAGCCACATGAGTACTTAAATCAGACTATTGGTGCCTTAGGCCCTTAGACACACATTATGGGAAGATTTGGATTCTAGTTTTTCTACTATGGGTGAATTGGTCAATTTGGATTATACTTTTTCTCAAATGGGTCAAATGTGTAAACCTCGTCAGTTTAGCTAGTACGAAAACTGGCCAAACTAGTCGAAATTGGCCCGAGGTGTATATTCAATTTATTAAACGCCATAAGTCCTATTAATACAAATTAAATGTTTAGTAGTGATATAGTTTCTTTAATAATAGTATTCAAGACATTAACCAACTATGAAATTGAATAAAGAAATGACAATAAAATGTTGTGGGCTGGCCCAACCTGTTATAACTTATAACCCAGACGAAGATCTACTTGTTTTGACCCATAACTTAACCAACTTTACCCATCCATTTTTTCGTCTCAATCTTGAATGTTTGCCAATGATGTCAACTTGTTATATGAGTATGCAATTTTTTATAAACATTAAGTTTAAGACCCTTTCAGGCATTGGTGGTCTTATCGAGTGTAACTGTAGTTGAATAGAGGCTAATCAAATCCCAGAGCAGACAAGTTTGTATTTTCTTTCTTTGACTTTTAGTGTAGGCTGCCTTCATAATATTACTGTATTAGTGTCGATAGTTGTTTCTTATATCTATGCTGTCCAGAATCTCTTATTAAGATAATGACACTTCGGAAAATAATTGCACTGTATTAAATTAGTTAGCCATAATAACCTAAATCCAAACGAGCACTTAAATACCCTCTTTCCAAAAATGGTTTCTTGTTGACTTTTGTCATACTCTCATAATAACAACAATTTTGATTGTCATACAATATATTTGTCAATGTCAAAGACGGCTAAATTTTATCATGTAATGGTGTCTAATTAGTATTTTGTCATCATATATATCATTCCTTATATATACATTTATGAATTACAGGTTGGGAGGAAAGTTGAGTCAATGGTTCTTCCACTAGAACTATTGCAACAGTTTAAATCTTCTGACTTTACGGACCAACAAGAATACGACAAGTGGCAGAAAAGAAACTTAAAAATTTTGGAAGCTGGACTTCTTATACATCCTCACGTGCCACTTGGCAAAACAACAACCTCTTCTCAAAGGCTACAAAAAATAATTCACAACGCGTTGGAAAAACCAATCGAAACCGGAAGAAACAACGAGACTATGCAAGTCCTACGTGGTGCTGTGATGTCACTTGCCAACCGGTCAACAGACGGGTCATTAGATTCATGCCATTGGGCAGATGGGTTTCCTTTAAATCTTCGACTTTATGAGATCCTTTTAGAAACTTGTTTTGATTCTAATGATGAGTCATCAATTATAGATGAAGTTGATGAGGTTATGGAACTTATAAAGAAAACATGGGGAATATTGGGAATAAATCAAATGCTACATAACATATGTTTTACATGGGTTTTATTTAATCGTTTCGTTGCAACTGGACAAATAGATAATGATCTGCTTTATGCTGCTGATTGTCAGTTAGTGGAAGTTGCAAAAGATGCAAAGACAACAAAGGATCCTACGTATGCTAAAATCTTGAGTTCCACATTGACTGCAATATTGGGTTGGTCAGAACAAAGGCTTCTTGCCTATCATGACACTTTTGATAAAGGAAATATTAATTCTATGCAAAGTATAGTTTCTTTAGGGGTATCGGCTGCTAAAATATTAGTTGAAGATATATCTAACGAGTATCGTCGAAGAAGAAAGAACGAAGTTGATGTGGCTCGAAGTAGGACTGATACATATATTAGGTCATCACTTCGCACTGCTTTTGCTCAGGTAAGTTCTTTTTGTTGCTATGCATGTCTAACGGCAGCTTGTTCAATAAAGTTCATAGTCTGATACGTTTCTCAAATGACTTCACATTTCTAGAGTTTACTCTAGATTACGTCCATCATTTCTGGCTTAATATTAGAGGTTGTAATTTTGACCCGCTTACTTATCAATGGGTCGATTTGGGTTGTGTTTCATTTACAGATAATGGAAAAGGCAGATTCAAGCAGAAGGGCATCAAGAAACCAGCCAAACCCACTTCCGGTACTTGCTATTCTTGCAAAAGATGTTGGTGAATTAGCTACCAAAGAAAAGAAAATGTTCAGTCCGATACTAAAAAGATGGCATCCACTTGCTGCTGGTGTTGCTGTTGCCACTCTTCATGTTTGTTACGGAAATGAATTAAAGCAATTCATTTCGGGTATAACCGAGCTAACACCAGATGCAGTGCAAGTTTTAAGAGCCGCAGATAAGTTAGAGCAAGATCTTGTGGGTATAGCAGTTGAAGACTCAGTTGATAGTGATGACGGTGGGAAGGCAATCATTCGCGAGATGCCACCGTTTGAGGCTGAAGTTGCTATTGCTAATTTAGTTAAAGGTTGGACCAAGTTGAGATTGGATAGATTGAAGGAGTGGATAGACAGAAATCTTCAACAAGAGGTGTGTCCTAATATATTGGATTTTGAATTCGATATACTGCAATTTTTTTATTATTATATTTTGTGTGTGTGTATGCGTCTGATGAGTATAAAACCTCTTATATGCATGCCTTTTGAGGTGTTTAGCTTTGTGTTTTCAAAATGATTATCTGATTATCGCATACAAAAGTCGCAGAAAATCAGTTTCCAGTGTTTGGATATAGTGAAAAAACCTATTATTTAGGGGTCTGAATAATCACATTGGGAGTATCATTGATTATCTAAGGCAAAAAGAAAACTTCTTTATTACCCCTCATTTTACTCTGTTTTTGTCTTTCTTTTTTAATTTATTTAACTTCTGATAAGAACAATACAGTCCCCCTTATTTTCGTCGCTAGAGCTTTATTAACTCAGTGGGTTGATGCTGTAAGTATCGTTTAAACTTATTTTGCTTTGTTCTGTTCTTTCATTTGGAGGTTTTTCGTTGTTTCAGTAGATTGAAAACAAATTGCTGTATTTGAATGCAGATAATACAACAATTTATAAAAATGTCCTTTTTTGTTGTCATTTTACCTCAATAATCCTTGAATGATTCAAATTTTCTAAGCCTTAAACATTGTTGTTATTGGACTTCAGAACGCAGAAGCACATCTAAACACTATCCCGTAATTCCATATTACCTAAGCAGCTCCAGAATGCAATGCAAAATACCCACACCCCCTTCCTACACTATGTTCATGTTTATCCTGTAATACTGACACGACTACGTACAGAAACTTATATAAAGTTTATGTAATTTATAATAGGTCACCAACTAACGCTTCTCAATATCAGGTATGGAATCCACGAGCTAATCAAGAAGGGTACGCTCCCTCAGCTGTTGAAGTCCTGAGGATTATCGATGAAACTTTAGATGCCTTTTTTCAGCTGCCAATTCCCACACATCCAGCCTTGCTTCCTGATTTAATTGTTGGCCTCGATCGATGTCTTCAGTATTACACAAGCAAAGCAAAATCAGGATGCGGTAAGTATTTCATTCTCAACAAATATCACATAAATTTAATTGGAGTAACTACCTAAAAAAAAGTTAAACTTTATTATTCATTGTTGATTTATTGAATTTCATCTGCAGGATCAAGGAACACATTCATTCCAGCTATGCCAGCATTGACCAGATGTGCAGCCGAGACAAAATTTCATGGTGTTTTTAAGAAAAAAGAGAAACCTGCCAATCTACAAAGACGAAATTCTCAGGTAGCAACAACCAACGGGAATGATAATGCTTTTGGAGTTCCCCAATTATGTGTACGTATAAACACGCTACAACAAATCCGTACAGAACTTGAAGTTCTAGAAAAAAGAATTATAACCCTGTTAAGAAACTCTGAATCCGCTCATGTTTCAGACTTTTCAAATGGTTTATCGAAGAAGTTCGAGCTCACCCCTGGTGCGTGTTTAGAAGGGATCCAACAATTATGTGAGTCCACTGCTTACAAGATCGTGTTTCATGATCTTAGTCATTCTTTATGGGACGGATTGTATGTTGGTGAGCTGTCATCTTCTGCAATCGAACCGTTTCTTCAGGACCTAGAACAGAACTTGATGGTTATTGCAGACACTGTGAACGAGAGGGTAAGAACACGTTTAGTTGCTGAAATAATGAAAGCCTCTTTTGAAGGGTTTTTGTTGGTTTTGCTTGCGGGTGGCCCGTCTCGCGCTTTTACTCTTCAAGATTCTCGACAAATTGAAGATGACTTCAAGTCTCTCAAAGATTTATTCTGGGCAAATGGTGACGGGTTGCCAATGGATGTTATTAACAAGTTTTCAGCTACAGTAAGAGACGTGCTTCCACTTTTTAGTACCGAAACTGAGACGGTTATTGAACGATTTAGACGTGCGACTCTAGAGACCTATGGGTCGTCTGCTAAATCTAGACTCCCCTTACCCGCAACTACTGGTCAATGGAGTCCATCTGATCCAAACACTCTTCTACGTGTTTTATGCTACCGAAACGATGATGCTGCTTCAAGGTTCCTTAAGAAGACCTACAATTTGCCCAAGAAACTATGATTATTCTTTGGAAATTTACCAGAAAAATGGGTTGTATTTCTGTACAGTTAATTGTCGATCATCTTTTGAGCCCACACTTTATCAGATTCAGATTGGAGTTTATCATGAACAAATGCTCGGAGTCGAAGATTCATAGTTGTCATTAGCGCGGTGCACATCTGTGTAAGTTTACGGGGGTCCTTCAGTTCTGCTTCTGGGCTGTTTATTAATTGATTTCATTTTGATGGAACGTTTGCGTCTTTTTGGTGTTGAGGAACTATTGGGAAAGTTGGGCACAATGGTTAAGTCTTAGTTCATAACAGGTATTTATTAATTTATTTTCATGTATAGTATTATATTATACTCTTTATTGCTAGCGGTTTTGTTTGATGTATGATAAGATTAAGAACTTTTATACAATGTTTAATAGGAGTTTTGATTTGTTGCGTGTTACGATTAATGGGGTCATTAGTCACCTTTGGTGCCAAAGTTGCGGCTTGATACGGAGTAGTTAATATATACAGTTGTGGATGCAAATTTAGTGACTTGCCGTCCCCTTTTTCTTAACATATATCCCAACATTAAAAAAACAATATAAACTGTAATTCATGCACAAATACATCGAACACAAGAAGCTAGAAATTTAAAAGCTTTGATGCCTGATCAATACAAGAACACTGATTACACACCAATATTTACAATGACTGGTTCATTAGGACTCAAAGAAACTGGTTGAACCTGGTTTAAAGAAGCACAACTGGGTAATTCACTCTTTTGCAACGCCTTCCATTTATCAATGTATGCCATTGAGCTCACATCTAAGTTAGGAAGTTGGCGTGCTTTTAGGATTTTGAGGATCTTTTTGGATCTGCCAAGAAGTTGAGCTGCAGTCCGGATGCTGTCTTCTCTTTTCTCTATTGCATCATGATGACACTTCATTTTTATGACACGTGGTAAGTTGGTAAAACAAGCGCATAATATATCTGCAATGATAGTTGATATCCACTCGAAAAGTGCTTCATCATTCGGCCAATGTTCTTGTCCATTGCAGTGGAACAATGTAGTCTGGCTGATTTTATACATAGAACTCGCAACTATGAATTTATGAAATGAGTCATCTATACTTCGCTTGTTGCGGATTTTGAACAATATCACATTTTTTACTGATTCATCACACAACCAATTGAGAATCTCTTTCGATGATTTGCCTTTACGAGCCATCTTTTGAATATCAATTTGTAGCCACCTGCGGTACACTTCAACTTCTGTCCAAAGACGTCTACCTGCATTTCTTGCATTTACCAAGTCGCTATTTTCATTGAGGCTTTCTTCAACATGTCTTACGATCTGGAGGCCTTCCCTCATGCTGGAAAGTAACCCCTTGACTTGGTCGTTAGCAGCACTTGGAAGTGCAACGGCAATGGCTGTTAATGTCACCACTACTAGACTCCAGGAATTTGGGGTTTCTTCTGAATGTAAAGGCGGTACTTGGCCATTGTCGAACTCTACTATTCCATTGAATCCTGTAGATTTCTGTAGAAGCTTTATAAGATTGCTTGGCTCTTTCTTTTGAGACTCATGAAGAAGTCGAGTTACTGATTTAAGCGTATTTCTTAATAATCTCTTTGAAAGCTTTGCCTCATCTTCAATTTGTAAAACACAACCAGCGTATTCCTGAATATCAGATCTCTCGTTGCTGTTAGATGCATGTGGCTCCTGTTTAAACCCTCTCAACACAGACTTGCAAAAATAGCAACAACAAGAGAATAAGATCAACAAAAGGAACTAGACATATCACTTTACATATAACTACAGCCGTTATCTGAAGCCCTATAAATATGTTCAAGATTATGTTTTTGACATAATGAAAAACTATTTTGCAATGACGACCTGGGATATGGGAACGAACATGGCTACGTTTCCACTGCTGAAGCGTTTGGACCCAATGTTTTTCAACTCTAAATACATTTAGATGGTTCTTGCTCCATTTCTTGGAGAGATTGTAATAGCTAACGGTAGTTAAACATCTAAATACTGGTGCAATACTACCTACCACAACCCCAATTGATTGTACAGTAATAATTAAATTCATTGACCACCTGTAATTTGATTTTGTATACCAAAACTCTGATCTATTAGTAACCATACTAGAGAGAAAGATAAACGAATAGAAAACAAGGAGTGGACATATGACCCCTAAAGCAGACGAAATCGGTGAACAAGCAATTGCAAATTGAGGGTTACCGGTTTCTGCCATCATCCAATATTTTCTAACATAACGTATGAGTTCTTTGTAGGAGAACTTCATATGTTGACCGTTTAAAGCCAAGCTGTACAACTCAGTGTGCAACTCTTTGTACCCGTGTTCTAGAAATCTTCTTGATGCTGGAACTGTCAAAGCTATTGAAAGCGGCAAAGTAAGGGGAATCATAACTACAAGTATATGATGCAGAGTTGAGAATGCCTCCCCTGTACTAAATTGGATCCATACATTTACCACAATGGTGATTATGAGGATACCCAAGGCTACGATATTCATTAGAAGTACCTTGTCATCCATAAGCCCTAAAGAAGGGAGAAAGTTGGCTAACATGGTGACCAAGAACATGACGCTTACATATTTTGCTAGGGATTCGTCGGTGGTTAGGTCCACTGGTAGCTTCAATGCTATTGCTATGAGTGTGATAGAGGCAGCATTGATAGTGAAAAAGTTGCACGGAAACCATAACTTCCACTGTCGAAAGCCTTGGAAGGCATCGGCTGCCATTGCAAGCGTGCAAATAAGAGAAGCTACACAAACATACAACCCCACCCACGGTATGGCGTCCTCAGGAGAATTCCAGTTCATCTCTCTAGATGAGGGAAAATTTTGATTTAAGTCAAACAAGATATCACTTATACTTCATATGAACTTTCATCATTTTTGACTGTTTATAAAGTCTATTTCCTGTCCTTCTCAGTGGCCAGAAGTGTTTGTCATTAGCTGATGTAAGCACGTCTCTAAAGCATTAAAAACACATACTCCGTAATTAATTAGGGGCAAGTTATCCACACCCTCCCATAGGGAGGGTTTGCAATGATTGGACGCATTGTCGGATTGTACGGTATGCATCGCGGGTTGCACGGTTTGACCAAACCTCTATCAGGTGATGTTATTGGTACCCCTCTTGGCCCACCTTTACCCCTACCAACAGGACAAAAATAGTTTTTTATCGTTCTCTGTTTCGTACTTTCAGTTATGTTATGTATTTTTTGTTTTTTAATACTTTTGTCTTGTCACACACTATATAATCTATTCCGTACTTATGGATTCGTAATTTTATAATGAAAACAAAATTGTAAAAATCAAAGTAAACGATCCATCGGATATAGTCTATGATGGATAATAACAACATGAATAAGAAATATGGTACTCCGTAGTATTTTTATCTAATGTCAACTCTAATACTTTTTAATGCCATGTTGATGTAGAGTACTTTTTAATGCCATGTTGATGTAGTGTGTAGACTTTGTCCCACCCAGAGAATGGTTCCATGTATTCTAATCAAAAGATACACGTTTTACTTAAATATACTGATGATAATAACAATATTATCATTTCACTAGGTACCCACTATCACTACAAACTCTCGATTTCTTGTGAATCCATGTGTGAATTCTCGCTTTTTGGTATTTGCAGTTTTGTCGAGAGGAAGGATCCAAATGCCGATTCAATAAAGTGAGGGCTTTCCGGACCTTAGTTAATGACCGAAATTTATGTGTTTCGGTCAAGGACCGAGATATGAAATTTTTGGAATTTCAGTGGGACTTCGGTGGTATTTCGGTAATTTTACTATTCAAGCATAAGTCTTATATAGCTATTAAGAGTGCAGGATACAACATAAATAATCAAATCACAAGTCTTGAAATCTTCCTCCGAATCCACATCAATCAAGCCATCTACATCAGCTATGGTAATATCTTCATCATTATCTCTGTAGCGCTCTCTTTTGCTCCTAAGACGACGTTGTATTAGTGTTTTAGGGATTTACAGAAGCATCAGAGGATGGAGTTGTTGGACCATTGTCACCATCCATCATCAAAACTAAAAAAAAAAATACAGAATAAAAAAATCAGAAAATAAGTAGGTTGAGACTTGAGAAGAAAAGAAAAGAAATTAGGTTGAGAAGAAAAGAGAAGAAATAAGTGGGTTCAGTCGTGTACCTTTGATAATCACTGTGCTGAGTCGTGAGAAGAACAAAGAAGAAAGATCGACTGCTTGAAAAGAGAATTAGGTTTCCTTGTCTAATAAGTGGGTTTTATTGTGTTTGGATTTTAATTCTTTACGGCCTGGCTAATAAAAAGGATTAAAAGCTTTAGGTTTTTTTAAGTTTGGCCCAAAAAAAAGGACCGGTAAAACCACTCATCCCACCAAAATTTGGAAGTCAAATTTTCGGTCAATTTCGCCGAATATTTCGGAAATGAGATTTGAAACGAGATTTGGAGCGAAATTTTTGAGAACTTCCGAAATCTGAAATACCAGTGGTATACCACCGAAATTGACTGCTCAGAGTAGAACTAAATATATTCTCAATAGCTTTTTTTTAGGGGAAGAATTTGTTGTGAATAAAGATTCTCAAACATGGAAATCGTGTAATTTTTTAGGGGAGAATTTGTTGTGAATAAAGATTCTCAAACATGGAAATCGTTCCTCTTTAAACAGAAAAAAGCCATTTTCCTAGAAAGGTAAAAAAAGTGTGTGTTAGTCGTGACTTGATCTTTAACTCTAGATTTTTTAAGAGGTGTTTGGTAAGATGCAATGAGAAGGTAGAGAAAGGAAAAAAGAACCACTTTCATTATTTGTTACATGCAAAAAATGGAAGTGATAGGTCAGAATTCCATTCTCTATCATTTGTTTTGATTCCTTATCTAATATGGGAAGTTCCAAAAATCATGTATGCCAAAACTCCTAAATGAGGTTCTCTTTTATAATATAAAAACTTGGTAAGAAAATTGAAACACACAACTAGATATTTTTTATGCTGCACAAACTTTTTTTTATATGCATGATTCTCGTGAGCCTCATCTTGATGCTTTGAAGCAGATTTTTCGATATATTCGTGGTACTCTTGATGACGGTCTTTAGATGCATGTTTCTACTACGACTCAACTCACTTCATACACCGATTTTGATTGGGTAGGTTGCCCGCTCACCCGATGGTCCACTTTTAGGTATTGTGTTTTTTTGGGGATAATCTATTGTCATGGTCTGCTAAGCACTTTATCTTATTTTAGTGCAGATTCTGAATATCGGGGTGTTGCTAATGTTTTTGCTGAAACTTCCTAGAATCGTAATATTTTGCGGGAATTACATGCTCCTTTGCATAGTGCTACAATGTCACTGCAGTGCCGTTTACCTTTATACTAATCCAGTACAACATCAACGTACTAAGCATACTGAGATAGATATATATTTTGTTCGTGATTATGTGGCTTCTGGTCAAGTGTGTAGTTTACACGTTCCATCTTAGTTTCAATGCGGATATCACCAAGAGTCTTCCGAGTGCCTTATTTCTTGAGTTTCGTTCCGGTTTGAACGTTCGAATATCTCCGGTTCCAACTGCCAAGGAGTATTAGCCGAATGATTATTAGCCCATGTGTAGTTTATTATTTACTGTCGGATTTAGCCTATGTCACTTATCTTATTATGCAAGATTTGTGATGTATTTATATTTGATCATTCATAATAATTCATTATGGAAAATTACATAATCTAATACTAAGTTGTAATAATACCCAAATCATGAGCTTATAGTCTTAGTAGCATACTAAGAACAATAAGGCATGAGTCATTAAGTACTGCTTGTTTATATGTGTCATCCTACCTTTTGTCCTCCTATTCGTCGAGCTTCATATAAAATAGGCTCGAATCGCTCATGGGTGGTTTTTGTAGCTGTAACGATTAGCACCAAGCAAGAAGGCCAATCTTCAAGGCATGGGTCATTACGTTATCGTTTTGGTGTAGAGTGTCAACGTCATGACAACTGATGAGTATACAAAGTATATCGTAACAGAAGTATATGAATCATCTATTTGTTGACTTGAACATCATATAAAATCATAATGTCAAACAGTATTTAGTTTAGTATCGGTACCGTTTGGCAATAATATCGATCACTATATATGCAATCATTAGCGGGTAAGTAAAAAAATGACTTAATTCCGGTACTAATTTCGGTATTATCCCATTTGGTACCGGTACTGTTTTTAGTATCACGGATTTTTAGCTAATATCATAGTATCGAAACCGTCCATTGCACTGAGAACTGGTATGATTCTGGTTCGGTGTCATGATTCGGGGGATGAAAATGCTCATCCCAACTGAAGGTTGATTAAAAGAAAATTATTGTTAGAGAGACATTGAAGTCATGAATGTCAAACATGTCACAAAGCTTGAAAAAGTATCATTGTGTTAAAAAAAGTGTCACTAGAATATTAAATGTACTATGTGAATGCATAACATCTCAAGTATAACATGTATTATATGAAGTAATGCATAAATTCAAATAAGCGTTTTATAACAAAATATTTGCAAAACACAAAACCCTCTATTTCTTAATTTAACAAGAAAAATAACAAAAATAAAATTTAGTTATTTTTCTTGTTTTCATTTGTAAGTCCACAACCCTCCCTCCCTTATTTTAAAATAGAAAATACAAACATCAACTAAACGAGTTTTTTTATATTTTCAAGTGTTTTGTGGAGATAAATTTTTCTTCTAAATTTTTACAAAACTAAAAGTAAAAATCAAAAGAATTTTTTCTCTAACTAAACGCACCCCTAAGTATTTCATTTCTCACATGACCGTTTCTTTTGTTTTTGATGGCCTTGTGCTATAACTACGAGGCACGGCCCATTAAACATGAACCTAACGAAGTATTAGATCTTGCATTTATTTTCATTGTGTGATTTCACCTTTTTGTTTTCGACTTTTATTATTTTGAATATTGATCTAACATTTCATCTTTTAGAGTTAAGTTGTCCACGTCAAGTGACTTAAATATATAAATACTGGATAAATATGGGCTTCGTGAAGTCATGATGGACACTTATGTATCAGATTAGAATATGCAAATATTAAATTTGAGCCTTAAATACTGATATGTATAAATGTAGTAATGGACTTAGATAAAATTTTATGGCCCTTGTGAGATGGTGGGCCCGTGCTATGGCAATGTCGTTTATACACTTGATGAATGTATATTTTGGGCCTGCTTTTAGAGCCCAATGTTTTTAGTATTTGCAAAATGATATTGAGTTGATAGCCCAAATCACAACATTTTTGTCTTGAAGATAATGTTTTCCGTATTTTAAGAAGTGTATTCATTTTATTTCATTCAATATCTTCTGCTCATTAATTCTTAACGTTCATCCATTTACCGTGTTATTTAAGCTCATAAACAAAAATGAACAAGATTATGTACATACAAATCCGTTAATATGTTTATATGCAATTTGAGTTAAACGACCATGAAGAAGCAATGTTCATGTCCGTTCAATGGTTGACAATATTATATTATTAGCCCATTTAGTATGTATATTATTGATATGGGTTTAGCCCACTTAGTTATCTTATTATCCAAGTTATTATGTTAAGTATATGATGACTGATGATAATGAATGAGGCATGAGATTTTACCAATTCTAATAGGTCATTCTAAATTCTTTCCAATTGTATGTCTGTAAGCTACTGTAAAACATTTTCCTAAACATTAACTAAAGCATTTAATTAAGGCTTTATAAAGTACATGAAGTGTCCTAACTGCTAAAGGATAAGATCATGATAGTTTATTGAACAAAATCAAAGTTATTGATTTCATATAAAGAAAAAGATTGAGATAAAATTCTATAACTTCTCTTAGTAAACTGTACATAGAATAAGGATTTACTATTTAAAGTAAAGTAAAGTAACGCCCAATGCCGTCTTCCACGGGTTATGGGTACCCAATACCGTTTCCGGTGTATGGGGGAGGTTAAGATGTAGACAGCCTTACCCCTACCTAAGGTAGAGAGGCTGCTTCCAGTTCTACCAAAGGTAGAAAGGACCTCCGGCCTTTTGTAAGGAGTGAGGATCGAACCCCTGACCTCTCGGTTGAGAGGCAAGGGGTTTTCCAACTGATCCAACCCTACTTGTTTAGAATAAGGATTTACTGAAAACAATAAAGTGAATTGAATAGAAAGGTAGAAGGCAAGTAATGGTGAGCATGAATGGTTGTGGGAAGGGGACATATCTTTTACAAAGAACATGGGAGTACCCCCTGCATGGAAGCCCATCTATATTACTAAAAACATTTGTTTTTTTTTTATTCTTTTTTTCTTTTCTTTTTTTTTCTTTTCCGGTTTACAAATATAAGAGTTCTAAAACAATCGGTAAACTCAAAATTTGCACATATATAAAGTAGGGGGAATTGCATATATACCCACTAAAACTTAAAAACTTGCATATTTCCCCACAATACAAGTTTTTATTGCATGATGTACAATGCATTTTAAGCATGTTTTGGGTATATATGCAAATATCCAAGTTTTAGTGGGTATATATGCAATTGACCCTATAAAGTATAGTGTCTATGAATGATCGATCAAAATCAACTTTATTACAAATTACGTTAACAAAGTATTATCAAGCAAGTAACCAACCATTTACGTGTATATGTGCAGAGCTGACTCAAAGTCTTAAGAGTCTCAGAGCGAAAGCGGGATCTCAAATTATTAGACGATATAATGGCCCAAGCCCGAATTCGGGTTGAGTCAAGTAGGGTTTTTAGTATTTTTTATGTAATGTATTATAAATACATATCGATAATACAATACCTCGGACGGGGGTTTTCATCTTCTAACATGGTATCGGAGCGGGTATGATTCTCAGACCTAGGTGGCTACTTTGAGTCGTCTCCCCTAAGCCACTCGTCAAACCCTTGTCATCACCCTTTATCCCTTATAAAAAAAATGGGTCCAATTTTAGGCTAAAACTCTAGCTGCTTACTGTTTTGGCTGTGACTTTTTAATCGTTTGATGTTAACTGACGTGGTCTGCGCGATTCTCTTTTTCAATTCTGCACAAAACTCAACTTGAATCACCTCCGCCGGCCGCCTCTCATCAGGGTTTTCATCATCTAACACAAATAAGGCTTCATTTTATCTTAAGTCTTTAGTAAAACAATAATTTTAACATACTCCGTATATTCGTTCTCTGCATGTATGCAAGATAATTTTCTAATTAATCGGGAAAGTCATATTTTCGAATAGATATGATTTTTGACTGGTCAATGCTATTATGCGAGTGACAACCCCCGTCAACTTCTATTTCTTGTCCTTTTTTTCCTCCAAAATCATATTTTATAACCGAAGAAAATCTCAAAAATCTTTAATTCATGTCCTTCAAAAATTACCAACTTTGAGTTTTTCTAACTTGTGTCATCGCGGAACAAATTTCAAATTACGAGAACACATGCATAGCAACAGTATTTTATAATGACAAATAATGAAAGCTGGGATATTTTGGTTATTTATTTCATGAAATATTTATGTATACAACGTAAAATAATAAAAATTTAAATTAAAGATGTAGCATACAATAATTCAAGTAAAAAAAAAAACTTTTAAAATGCATCAAAAAACGTATAAGAACATTTAATAAAACTGAAACATGAAAACAAATTTTCTTGATCGTCTATAGTTCCACCAACATAAGGCAAGCAACACATTAAAACATTTTTAAGAAAATATAACTGAAGTATTTTTGGTAAGATATTACACAAATATCTGAAATTTAAAAATATTAAAATTAATACATTAAAATTAAAAGGAATATTTCAGCATAATACATTACTCACTTTTTTTATTTTTTATTTATTATTTTTTTTTTCTTTTCAGGAAACATATTTTCTAACCACGACCCTCAAACACAAACCTCCAACAACCACTTAACCACCACCATCCGACATAAAAGCATGACCAAAAAATTCATTGAGCTACGACCATCTAACACCCGCTTAACCATGATCTTCAAGCATATAAAGCATGACCCAAAAAACTCGTTAAACTCTAATCCCCGACACCTAAAACCATAAACCTCCAACACAATGACCATGACCCTCGAACAACTACTCCAACACCATGACCCTCAAACACCTAAACAAATGGATCTCCATCATCTCAACCTCGACTCTCCAACACTAGTTGAACTATAATCATCAAACCTATAAACACTACAAGAAATCAGGCAAATAGCCACAGACAGAATTTGTGGGTAAAAGCCATATTTTCGTGGGTAACCGGGTAGTACCGACGGATTACCTACAACTCTCTATAGATGGGTAAAACCTCCGAGACTAATTGTTTGCCCACAACATTTTCATACTGTGGGTAAGTTTACCCACGTCATTCTTGGTGGGTGATTGTTTTGCATTCATTGGTAAATTGGTTGTGGGATTTTCTATCTCACCACGAAACACCCATAGATATACTCGTGGGTATTGTGTGGGTAACATTGCCCATAAAACTATTCGTGTGTAAAATTCAACTCCCCCCATCGCAATCCTTGAATAGAATTAACCACGTATATACTCATGTGTATACAGCGTGGGAAATTTTGCCCATGATAATCCGTGGGAAAAACCACCCACGCATATGACCGTGTGTAAATGTCATGGGCAAACATGACATCTTTGCCATGAATATTTTGTGGGTATATTCGTAGCTAACTTACCCACTACTGTTTGTGAATAAATCGTGGCTAAATATTTACATCATATTGTGAATAATGCAAGGGTAACTATATGGGTAAATTATGATTTTATATTAATATTTAAAATGTGACAAATCTGTAGCATCTAATATAAAAAACCACACATTTAACACAAATATTCTTGAAATATAAAGCACACGATAATAAATAGATCATTCTTACATAAATATTAAGTCTTCTAATAGCACAAACCATCATTCTAATGATGTCTCGAAACAAATAAAATAAACTGAAAAGAACAAACCATCATCATAAAGATGTCTCAAAACAATTAATATAAAGATAAATATGACTTATCAACTCACAATCATGCGGCTATCATGGTCATCTTCCTCACTTCCACCTGCTCAGGAGTGACTAGTAGTGGGACCTGGACGAGCATCTCCTCCATCAAAACTTTCACCATCAGAATCACAATCTGGAAGGGTTATATTGAAATGATTGCACACAATCTCAAGAGTTTTATTTAATACGTTGATCTTTCTGTCCATTTTCTTAGACTTTTTCTCCCACCCGTTGTTTACCTTGGTAACTGTAGTTGTTTTATTTCCAGAATCTGTAATGTAATCCACTATTTTTGACCCAGCACCATACAGGTTTCTTTTCTTTGCACCACTTGCTGCTGCAATGTAAAGTGTTGTTTCGTCTACATGACTTTCTACAGAAGTTGGATTTTCCTCCTTTTCTTGCCTTAGACGCAACACGCTCTCCTATAAGCGTGTACATTTTATCATGAGTAATCATAGAACTAAGAACTATATTGTTTAATAAGGAACTCAGAACTAACATTAATTGTTTTTGACTTCTCATTAATAAATGTTTTCTTGTCATGGCCACTGGTATGAGTATGCAAAAAAAGCTCAAATCCTGTAGGTGGACACTTGTATAAAGATTCCTACATCACATATGCATAAAAAAGATATTAATAAAAAATTTGGATAAATATGACGATCATATTAATGAAGTATTATATGCAGCCTAAATACAAGATATGAGGTTTATTGTTTGGACATAGAATCGCTGCACCAATGTGACTTCACTACACTATAAAGTGATCACAAATTCCCCAGTTGAGGAGAAACCATAGTGCCACAAAATGGTGGTGCAGATAGTGACCGAAGAACAAGTAGAAACTGCAGACAAACTGCTGACCCAAACTGGGCAGACAACCTCAAATATGCAGGCCCTTAAACAGCAGAAAGTGCGTAACCATATGCCAAACACCCTTATTCAGCAAAAAGTCAGAACCATATACCAAACACCCTTATTTAGCAGAAAGTGCATACCCAAGTTTTAACCAGCACGAAGGTTAGTCTTTGAAAGCCATCCTTTAAAAGGGCTAATGGCAGCTACTTATTTTATATTCACGAGTTTCAACCCAAAAGGTTTATTACAATCACTTTAATTAGAATCTTATTAATTTTCATTGCCTGCAAATCTCGAGTAATCTTGTTATAGTTATTCATAAACAGTTCAACCTGTTCGCAAAATCATTTCACCCCCGACCCACAATCATAGTCCAAGGTTCACTTTTTACTTTGGATTAAATGCAAACCGGGTAAAAAGCATTAAAAGACCTGATAAAAAGGAGTGATTAATTCCTGAATGATCCTCTATCTGCAAATACCTTATGGAGTCTTATTATTTTTTTATTTTTTTTAGTTTCGACTTAAAATACATACTCGCATTCTTGGTTGTATCTTGGATGCATTTTGCCTTCTACCTAAAGTAAGTTTTAATTACTGAAACAGAGATTATTGTTTAGGAATATAGAAAAGGTGTTTCACACATGCATATGCCCATAACACTATGCATTAGTATTCTACTACGACCCTCAACATTCCTAATATAACTAACAATCTACTCATCAAACTGACCTGCTATGAAACAGTTTAAGTAATATGTAGCTAGACATACATGTAACTCGAAAAATATATATGCTACTGGCGTATCTAGAGGAGATTCTCAAGGACTCCAATTATAGTTAATATACTTATAAGATTTTTTGCATGCTCACGAAATGAGATTGACCCTCCGGTATGAGTTGAGGAACCTTCGCCCCTTAGACGATTTTGTGTATTTTTTTCTTGGATCTCCTTATACTTTGATGTTCCCCAATAAGATGTGAAATTCGTCCATGCGTTGTCACTCATGAATATAGGTTTCACCATTTAACTTCTTATGTCTCTGAAGAAATCAGCATAGCGTCCAGAAGCTTTTGCATCCCATGCTACCCTCACGCTTGTCTCGGCTTCTGGATCCCATGAAAATGTTTCTTTTATAAATTCAAATAATTAGTATTTATAAAAAGAAATATAAATCTTAATAACAATTAAAATCTAATCAATACCTTAAATTCTCCAAAACAATTGTCTTTTGTAGGTTGAGACACCTTTGTCCAAGTGTACCCGGTATCATCAATTCTTTCTTTAAATATCTTTGTAATCTCTCGCGAACACGCACTTGATTTTTCAAATCTGTTACAGTGATGAAAAGTAGAATGAAATAACAGAATAAAAATCTGTGATGCTCAAATTACATATTTACAGTACTTACAATCCATTCAGAACTTGCACTTGTTTTCTTCCATTTAATGGATTATCTAAGTTCTCAATGATGTTTTCAGGCGTCGTTTGATCGGTATCGTCATTTATAGTTGAATTATTAGGGATATCATTTGATTGTCCTTCACTGGCATGAGGCCTACTCTCTCCTGCTCCAAGCCTTTGCCTTGTTGAATTATTTGACCGTCCTTCACTAGCATGAGGCCTACTCTCCCCTGCTCCAAGACTTTGCCTCGTTGAATTATTAGGGATATCATTTGATTGTCCTTCACTGGCATGAGTCCTACTCTCTCCTGATCGAAGTATTTTCTTTCATCTAGCCATGTCTACAAGGAGAAAGTTTTCAAGTATAAAGGAATGTGAGAAATTTCTGAGATAATGATATCCAAAATTAGACTTTAAAACAGACTTAAAAAACAAGATATAAGTACTTTAAAGAAAGATATATGTACTTTTAAACATGAGTAACTAACACAATATATAAGTTCCTATTAACTTAGCATATGTAAATCCTAACACAACATCAGTAACTCATCGCAAGTAAATTATAAATGATATCCTGTGTTCCTATTAGCTTATGACAATTATATCCAACATTATACTTTAAAAAATATTTGTCACTAGATATATGTACTTTAAATGATCATCAACGTAACACATACCAGTTTTAAAACATGTATATGTTAGGGATGAGTAACAGTATCAGAAAAATGGGAATATACCGGAACCGAAATAGTACCGGCTCATGATACCTGGTATGGCACCAGGACTATCAAACATGCTGAAATTATGCTAATTATATGGTTAAATTTGATTACTTGAACGTAAGGTTGTATATAATTAGTTCATACTATTTGGGTAAACAAATTATGCTAATTAAGTAACTAAATGATAAGTTTCATATCAGTTTGTCACAAAACTGGAAATCCATTAGTAAAAATAATTACTTATTCACCCTTCTTTCAGCAGACTTTTAAAAACTTATACTCCATTTTCAAAGATATGTCTTATTTTTTACCAAGTCTTTGTTAATAATCGCGTCTACTAGTTCATCAGATAACAAAAATCGTTAATCACCTATATAACTAGTAATCTGACTATTACAACTACATCGAAAAAGCATGTCGTGTTGATTATCTACTTCTGATTTTAATCTCTTTTTCTATAATTTTCCCAATTCCAGTGATATCAGAGTTTATAAATAAACATGGGCTCACAATTGAAATTAATGATAAATACAATCGAATATGTGGTTCATTTACCTACACAATGACAACTATCAATACTAATTCAAAGAACCCTAGGTTTTTTACATAAAAGTGTAAAGTAAAAATAAACCTAATCAACTCTAATCATTCAATAAAACTCAATGAATCAGGCACCCTACCTTTAAATTAAAAGGTATATTAAAACTAATTACGACAAATTATGATCTAAAATAGCGAATGGTGTACGAACATATGTTCTCTTACTACTTCTTGAAAGTGTGTCGTATCTCATAAACCGCAACATCAGTATTTTTTGGAAGGAGGCACTGGTGCTCCACGATCCTCACATATCTAGGGGCGCCAAATAATTTCACAAAGGCCGCCAAATATTTTCATCTATGGTCAATAACTGTTATGATATCAGTATGTGTAAAACTATGATGAAAAAGGTTAACCATATAGTTTTATTCTTATTATTATTACGAGTATTATTATTATTATTATTATTATTATTATTACGGAGTATTATTTATTTATTATTTTTTTTTAACAACACTTTATTAGAAACTCAAAGATTTACAAGAAATTAGTGGGGAGCCGAGAAACTATCTGAGCCCCCACTCCTTTAGCTATAGCAAAGCTAATCATACTAAATATATGAATAGCAGCACGTGTTCCAATGTCTTGAGTCACAGAGAACTCTAGCTATTATTATTATTATTATTATTATTATTATTATTATTATTATTATTATTATTATTATTATTATTATTATTATAATAATAAAAACAACACTTTATTTGAAATGGGAATTATAAAAAATTAGCATGAAGCCGAAATCTTATTTGGGCGCTCACTCCTCTAGCTATAATAAAACTAATCCAATTAGTAATATGAACAAAAACACGTGCCTCAATGTTTTAAGTCACAAAAAGCTTTCGAATCCGCTTCATAAAGTCACCGCATCTTTCTCAAGTTCTCGAAAAGAAGTGAATTATAAAGGGAGAAAACAATATCCGATATACGCTCACTTAACCTCATACTTGACGTGTTTACGTTGCGGCATCAATCCTCGCACGACCAGGCGCAAAATCAACCATATCAGATTGCGTCAAGGGCAACGACCCTGTCAAATCAACACATATATCAAGCAATCAGTCTCACGAGTAGAGAAACATATCAGCTGGATGTAAGGGTTTGTCCCGCCCTCCACCAAGCCCGATATTAACTTTTTTATGAGCTATTCAATCAATAAAAACATAACAACTACCAAGTTTCCCATTAAACATAAAAAATATGTTTCCAAATAACATTAGTCAAATGAGATTAATGGTAGGATAAAATGAAATGCAAGTCTTAGCATTTTAAACAATTTTTGCAGAAGTCCAAGAGATGTACCGAATCTTTCATAGAAACAATTAAATAGATATGATTATTTTAAATCGTTTGAAAATAGATAAAAGTAGGGCGAGATTTTTTATTTTTTATTTTTTTTTTCATATGCAACATAAAACGCCTCAAACGTTTGGTTTTTCTAGAAACCACAACCGCCACCATCAGTTTTTTTTGGTTCGTTTTTTCGGTGCTGTTTTTCGTTTTTTTTTTCTATTTTGATTCGGTTATGCTCACTCCTATCTTTCGGCATGGTCACTTCAGTATTGTTACACATTTTAGCATGATAGTCACAAGTTTTTTAACAGTAAGTCACTCGTGAGTCACCTAGTTGGACATAAATGTCCAAATTTATTGAGCACTCTTTAAATAGCATGCGTAAAATCATTGAGTTTTTGGTGAGTTGTTTCACTAAAAAATATTGATTTAGGGGTTGTTTGGACCAGCTTATTTTTTTAGATGGGCTAGTCTAATATTACTTTAAGTAACTATCTTTAAATAGCATGAGTAAAATATAAATGTCCAAATTTTGAGGAAAGAAATTGAGTTACTTCGAGTTAAATGGGGCTCGAGCTTGGTTTTAAGACATTATGAATAACTTGACACCGATGGCCTTTCATGATGGAAGCTCATAAGGTATACATAAATATATAAATAGTATAAAGAAGCTCGATAATAACTCCAAATGAACTTGAGTCGTGCTTGAACTTGAGTTTCACTCGAGAAGATCAACGTGCTTCCCAATCAAGTTCCAAAAAATATATATAAATAGTATAAAGAAGCTCGATAATAACTCCAAATGAACTTGAGTCGTGCTTGAACTTGAGTTTCACTCGAGAAGATCAACGTGCTTCCCAACCAAGTTCCAAACATAAGAGTGGCATATTTAGTTGTTTTATTCAAATCATTATATTTAAGAATGACTTAATTAAACAATATAAATATTGTAGATATTTAACGTTTTATTTTGACTCTTATATCAAATAAAAAGTTATTCACCCGCATAAGTTGTAGGTAGAACCATAGATAAATATCTATACACAAATTACCCACATAAACTTACCCCGTATAAAAATACAAGAAAGAAAAATATAAGTATATGATTATATATATACCCACAAATTACACACGAAAGTACCCATAACAAAATTCCAATGAAAACAACATTGTGGGTATATTCATGGGTATATTTGTAACCACAAGTTAACCATAAGCGATTATTCACTAAAATACCCATACAAGTAATAAGATGGGTAAATTCACATTCACCCTCAAAACACCCACGTAAATTCACCCACCATATGTACCCATAACGTTTACCCACTAAATTACCCACATATGTACCCATGATAACTTACGATGTGGGCAATCCGTGGGAAATAGTTTTGCGCCAATCATTTACCCACATATTTCACACCAAATAAACTTTTGTGGCTATTTATGTGTGTAAATTCGTGGGAAATTTGAGGGAAAATAAGATCGACTTATTAACCAGTGATCGTGGGTAATAGGTGGGTATTTGCCCTCAAAAGGTTGGTTGTGGGTAATTGCCGTGGGTATTCCATCAGATTCTTGTAGTGAAACTACGACCCTCAACACCTTTTTGAACCATAACACTCAAACACAATAAACATGACCTCCAACACCCATTTCGACAATGACCCTCAAACACAAAAACCGCGACCCTCAAACACATAAACCCACAGCACCTAACACCCTTTTTTAACCATAACACTCAAACACAATAAACATGACCTCCAACACCCATTTCGACAACGACCCTCAAGCACAAAAATCGCGACCCTCAAACACATAAACCCACAGCACCCAACAGACGTTAAACCAAGTCCCACGAACACACAAACAACGACCCTCATAATTGATACTACCTCCGTCCCAAAATTATTGTCCACTATTGACTTTTTTAGTCTTTCTTCTTTAACTTTGACCATAATTATTTTTGTTTGTGTTATATAATACTTGATGAAAAATATATGAATGTATTGGGTTTTAAATGTATTTTTCATTGTTATAATTTTCATCAAGTATTATATAACACAAATAAATATATTAATGGTCAAAGTTGAACAAGAAAGACTGGTCAAAGTCAAACTGGACAATAAAAATGGGACGGAGGGAGTATTTTATAGTTGATGAAAATGAATGATTAGAAAAATGTTGATGCTATTATTAAACATGTTTCAAACCAAAATGAGGTTAGTATAATTGTGATCTTTTATTTATTACGTTTTTTGTTTTAATCATCTATATTTATTTTTTTCGTATTTTATTGATTTGTCTAATTCTTGTTCCCATTTCCGATATATATTTCAATCTTAATATCGCATATTTAGTTATTTGCCGTTATGAAATCTTGTTTGTCATGCACGAATATTCGTTTAATATATATATATATATATATGGTCTAATATATATATGCTTATACTAACTATGTACAAAAGAGCAATGTCAAGTGAACAATTTTTTTCATAAAAAAGATTGATGATCTTTTTCCTAGATGATAAATATTTTCATGAACATGCATTGATGCTTGGATTACTGTACTTGCAGAAATACCCATCAGTATTTATTTAAATAATTATTTAATTTGCAGAGGTTACGTAGATTAATAGTTATTGGACAGTGAATATAAATATTTTCTAATACTCGTCCTTTTTGTATTAATTAGACAGAGTTAATTAATACTTACCAGCCTATGGATCAGCGATGTCTAGGATCAAGCATACAGTACTACCAGCATCTTCAGCTGTTTACGGATTACTTCAATTTTGAATTAAAAAAATGCATCTTGTTGCTGTTTTTAGAGTTATATATATATAATACTAGCTTCATGACCCGCCTAATGGGCGGGTTCGCTTCATAAAATTGTTTGACAAAATTATTTGCACGTAAAATAAAAAATGAATAACGGAAAATATGTTACACAAATATATTAAACAAAATAATTGGAAACAAAATATAGTGCTCGTGTATTATATGTAAAAAAGAACTATTATAAATGTGCCAACAAATCAATTACATGATGGTTATATACGAAATAAAAATTCTTTGTACACAACGCTTGTTGGATGATATGTATATTCGTGTTTGTAAACGACGTTTGTTCAATTTGTAGGAAATATGCAAGTGAGCTTCAAATAACCATCGCCTCTGCATGAAACATTGATTCAACTTTTAGCTACAACTCCAATGATGATGGACCCCTAACATCATAAACAAACTCAAATTAATAGACAATAAACTAACCACCATAACGTATCGAGGAAATCAGGTTTAAACTCTAGGTGAATACCTGTTTTAACACTCATTGGTTTGTGAAAAAGTGTGCCCTTTGGCTGCAGCCAACATGATGCAAGCTAATTCATATGTAGGCTATAAACAATATTTTTTTTAACAAAGTGACCTCGACATTCTTAAGGGTACACAAATTCTATGTTTCCCCATGCTTGAATGGCCAAACATTACAAGCATAAATGCAAAAAAAATATGAGATGCATAAAAATGTAAGCAAATTTTATGATTTCATATGTGTGAACAACTTAATTAATAGTTACATATTTTTCTAAGCCATGATGAAAATGTTCAGAGTTTGCATTGTTGTAGCAAAGAATCGAGAAAGGAATGAATAACAACACATGCAATTGTTAAGTTACTCAACAGATAAAAGATAGGAACCATACCTTTAAAACTGCAATTGTCATGTCATAGTTGTTAATAAGAAAAACTGTCTCAGTTTCGTTTTGTGAATGTTTTGGCAAGCTTGATAAGCAAGTCATCAATAGCCATTTTCAGTCTTTCCATGTTCAAATCAAGTCAGAAATGGAGAAAATCATTAATACCTATGGGAATAACAAAAACAATTCATTATATACATGAGTTTGTGTGTCTTAACTGCCATCCCATAGTCAACATTAAGTTGAATAAGTGAAGTAAACTCAAAGATACCGCCTCATGACATAATGTGGATGCACATCATCCTACCATAATGTCTTCACATTGGCGTTCCGTAGACTGTTGATGTGCATGTCAAATACCATCTTGAAACGTGGCCACAATGAAATGTTCACCAAACCACAGCCGTATCTAGTAAATTAGATGTGCAGGCATATCACGCCATGTAATGGACAAGCAGACCACATACACAAAAGTGACTGAAAACATGTGTGCGGGCGGCGGCAGATAAATCCACAAATAGCAGAAAGAACTCGATTTACAAAACGATAACAAAATACCCCGAATCGCCTACCATGTACATACCTTGTCTAAATAAGAATCAAGGCATGGAATCCGTCGCCTAGACATTATGTGCTGAAAAGAGTATAAAAACATTAGTTTGTCATCAACCAGGATACAAATGATTGCTCATCCAAGAAAGATAAATGCAGTAGAGATCCTTATACCAGGAGGTTCAAGCCCAGTTTATATCCAAAGGACATATGTTCCACCCAACATAACGGCCTACAAAATATAAAGCAAGCATCAACATTCATTTATACCTTCATCATACTTGGATAAAAGGTTGACGCCAATACTTGCTAATATCATCCCCACTTTGCACCTTTTCTCTTGCCTATATATACGAAGGAATGGCACTCAACACTAAACCTTCTTGAAGAAAAAAAAAGGACTGTTTGCAGATATACCAACTTAGAACCTTATTTTGATTTCGTAAGTGATTTGAAACTTAGGACTGTTTTGCATTGTCTGAAGATCACAAGAAGGTTTAAGTTTGTTTTGTCTTTATCGCATTAAGTATGTAGGTGCCTTTGTACCTTAAACATATGTTTATATGTTTTAAGAATTCGATTATTGCATTGAAATGTTAGGTTTGTTAATATTGACATATTGTACCTCAGCTTGCTCCTGCAAACTTCTCTGAACTTCAATTTGCATTTGTATTGCCTCACATATCTACAAGTTTCATAATGATATTTTGTCCCGCCAGATCGAGTTAGCAATATTTGTGACCGATAACGATGCCTACAACAAAAGGTGATGAAATTCAAACTTTAATAATATATAATTTTTATACCTTCATCATGCTTGAAAAAACGTAACCCAAATCATTTACACATACTCACCTTCCATTGAGAGACCCGTTCATGTTCCTGATATGTTCCCATGTTCGCATGAAGCCCTTTAGGGATAGAATCGAGGTATTCGAAATTACCATATGTAGCATTGATTTTCAACTGTTACCATTCTTGTAAGATCATGTAGTGCTAACAACGCTTCTTATATTGCTGAGAAAAGCACACCTGGTTTCCTATCTTTGAAATCCGCCAATCCTGAAAATTCGGCGAAAAATATTACAACCCCAGTTACGGCCACGACCCAATGGTCACACTACAGATGAGGTGAGGGTAACTAACCAAGGTCCGATTCTAACACCGCCTTTCCGTGTGCCAACTGCCAACGTAATAAACGCTTTAATGTCTTTGATTTGACTTTCTCACAGGTAAAAAATTCTTTTGGGCCTTATGGTTAGACAGTATTTGCAACTCTTCAAAGAACTTGTAGAAGCAGCTTGTAACCCACTGTCTTTACACATAGACACGTACACACATTTCATACAACTTACCTGGTCAATGTGGTTATAAACATGGTAGGAAGAGAGGCCAAACAACATGATCCTTACAACCTGAAAGCAAATCATAAGCTTTCTTTTTAGAATTATGCTATTTAAGAAACAACACAAAAGAAATGACCAAATATGTTATATGTTACATGTACCAACCAGCCAAAGAACGTTGCAATACCATTCAATACATAAAGCTGTCAAGACTTCATACCAACAACATCAAGATACTTGCAATCACATCATTAATGAATTTACAGCCTATGCTGCAATGACAAACTAATGTTCATATTTTTTTTTCGGTGCGTAAAAAGTATTTTTTTTACAGTATGAGGTTCTCCTGAATAAATTCCGGACCTGTACCCTCCTTTTGGTGGGATCAAGTGTCGCAAACAACAGATCTCAGCAAGAACATTAGCCACCGCCCAATCGATTCAACAAAGGTACTATTTCCGCATTTGTGTATCCAACCTAAAAAGTAGCAAAAATAGTGACATTTGTCAAAGTTTATGCACAACAAATAAACATTACGTCACAAATGAAAAAATCCATAGCCTAGTATACCGTAAGAATTGCCAATAACCGATCCTATAATGAAACTAAGAAAAAAAAAGCCAAAATGATAATCAATAAACAATCAAATATTTCAACACGCTTTTACTATAAGAATAGGGAAATGGTTGTAAACAAATTTCAAGGATGTCGAATATCCAATAAATGCTATTGAGGAGGAGAAACTATGATATACAACATAAAGACATTGAAGTGTTATCCGAAAACGTAACCATATAACTATGTCAAAACTGTATCTATGTACCTTGATGAGTGTGTAAATACTCATCATTTTTGGTCAAATCGGAACTGCAAAACGTTTAAAAATGCTCAGAAATGCATCAAAATACTGAAAATATCTCAAAAGTGCATTTTATATGTTTCAGATGCAAAATGTTTAAAATCAGATGAAAAATGAGCTAAGTTTGCATAATTGGCAGTTTTAGTCCCCCGACTTTCAGAAAATGGCAAAATCAGTCCCTAGGCACTTATTTTATAAGAAAAGTCACCAAAGGTCCTTTTGGAATCATAAATTGTCATATTTAGTCCTTTGGTGAAAAATCCGAAAGTTTTGAGAAATTACGCTTTGATCCTTGGATTTTAAAATTGTTCATGTTTAGTCCTTGGAATTTCACAATTGGCAGATTTGGTCCCTTGGAATATTGGAGGTTGGCAAAACAAGCCCTTGGATTACTTTTCAGAATCTACATGCATGGTCCTTGGATTTTCAGAATATACACATTTGGTCCCTAGATTATTAAATGGATTCAAAACTAATCCTAAGCCCAAAATAATCCCTTGGCCCAATACCATATAACCCGGTCCAAAACCCATTTAACCCGAATCCAACCCACCCAATACCCACGGTTTAAAATAAACCACCCCGCCTCCCTTTTTCCTGCCTTCCCCCACACCCCGTCGCAACCACCACCAACACAACTCTACACTTTGTCCCCTACTCCATGTTTTGTTCCCCTCCTCACCTAATGTACCAAAGACATTAAATGCATCCCCTTCCCTGTCCCAACTGGCTTGTACAACTTTTGGCGCCAAAATGCATAAACGGCCAAGATTGATACCAACCAATCCAAGGGTCCTGAAAATTGCTGGGATATGCTCAGAAAGAGGAGAGAAGGAGATTGGAGTATAAAAAGAAGGAAGAAGAAGGAAGAAAAGTGAGTACTTAGTTTTATTTCTTAAAATGTATGTCGTTTTTAGTTATTAAGTCTTAAAATAGATTCATAGTTGTTATTTTAAGTTTCCTTGTATCAAATTACTGTGTTGAAGTGTAGTACAACTATTTTAAAGTATCAATTCCAGTTTGAGTTCATTTTCCAAATTTTAAGTTAACTGTTGAAATTTGCAATTTCAAACTCTCATGTATAAGCTTCAATCAGCTTATTTATAAGCTCAAACAAGCTCATACTAGTTCATTATAGCTTTCTGTGAGCTCAAATTTAAGTTTCAAGCATTTTGGATATTGGTCAACAAAAGTCAAATGGGGCAAAAATTGATGCAGGAATGGAATGGGGTGATTTAGTAATGGAAATGGGTTGATTTGGAAGCAGTTGGGTTGGTTAGATTAGGCTAGTGGTCCTTGGGTTCACTGTTTTCAAGCCATAGTGGCTAAGGATCTTTTGTAAGTAATTTTCAAGGTTTTATTGCATTTACTGTATTTGTAGTTATAATCTGTTCAAACCTGTTCAATTAGTGTTCATTAAGTGAGCTTAACTCAGTTTGATCATTATTCCTTGTTGTTTCAGTAATTAGTATAGATTTTGTTTGCAAAACAGTTGAGATAAGGGTGTTTGGATCTGCTGCACGTTCTGTCTTAAAGGTTTAATCAGTGGTAGATACCTGTTGTTCCATGTTTTTTAAGCTCATAAGAGCTCATATCAGTCTATAACTTGTGACTGCAACACGAAAGTCAACATGGTCTAAAAACTATCTCACTGTCTTTAATCTGTTGTAATCTTGGATTAGCAAAGTCTTATTTTGTGTTTAAAAGTCATAAACATTGCTTGCATTGTGTTCATTACACCATATTACATCATAACCTGTCCATAAATTGGATTCAAAGTTCAATAAAGTCAAACTTTCAAAACTGCCTTCAAAAGTCAAATTGGACAAAATCCATTTTGAGCTCAGTTAGGAAGATTTTTCATGAGATCATCTTTGAGGCAATTTCAGTGAAACTTGGCATTTTAAAAACTTCAACTGGTCTCCTTGCTTATCACCATTTTTGTGAAATTTTACAATTTTTATATAAGCTGCAAATCGCTTGTCAATAAGGCCTTAATTGCCCTGTTCATAATCTCAGCTTAAACTGAGTTTTCTCAGCCTTGTGTAGCCCTTGCACAGGGCTCATAAGAGCTTCTCAAAGCCTGGTTTTTGGTTTACATGTTCCCACCCAGGTCTTGTTTAAGGTCCATTGCTTGGTGTTTGATTTCTAGCTTATTTGAGTGCTTATTCTTTGGCTACAAGTAGCCCCCTAGAAACTGTTTTAGCTTATAAGCTCAAATCATCAAATCTGATCAATCTTGTAATTCAGAGGATATGGCTTGTTGTTTTTAGTTTCATTTAGGTACTTGTATCATTTTATAGCTTCTGTAAACAGTTGGTGCTTATTGGGTGTCATTTGGCTTATTGCAAGTGCTTATTCATAAGCACATTCCATAGCAGTTCCATAATCTCACACACAACCACCTGTTTTTCCATTTTTCCTAGGTTCCTAATATTATTTTAGACTTTTCTTGAAATTTTCAGATTTTTCCAAGTCAGTTTACTATTTTTCTTAATTAAAATCAGTTTTTAATCCTTTTTAATTAGGATTTAATACAATGAATTAAGAAAAGTTTCAAAAAAATAATTTTTCATTTTTCTTAAGTTTAGATAAATATAAAAAGACAAAAAAATATTTTTCTAGATTTTTCTTAGTTAAATTTGTATTTTTAAGTAATTTAATTAGTTTTAAATAGTTTTTAATTACTAGAAAATAGAAAAATATTCAGAAAAATACAAAAATAGTTTTGAAAATTCTCTTTTGATATTTTAGATTTTTCTAAGTCTTAATTTTATTTTTCTAGCCTTATTTCATATTTTCTTGTATTTTAGGCTAATATTAAATAGTTAAAAATAGTTTTTAATTTATAATAATTAATTAAATAGTTGTAAAAATAATTTTCTTTTTCTAATAATTTTCTTTTATCATTATGTTTGTAAAAATATCATTTTCATATTTTTAGGATTAATATTGTGTAAGTTTCACATTTTATTTTGTACGTTACGTAGATTTTAATTCAATTTTATAAAAACATAAAAACAAACACATCATTTTAAAAATAGTGATAGCGTTTATTTAATATTTTTTTTTTTATCTTTTTAACTTTCCTTTAATTTGCATATAAGCCTCTGTAAACTGTTTGCTTTTTCTTTAGTTATTATAATCACATACTCTTTTCCGTTCAAATTTCTCGATCACTTTACGTTTGGTGATCCATTGCATAGCTCGCTGGGACATAACGACCCGGGGAAACACTATACTCTCCAGATCTTCATTGAGTTTGTGCTTAAGCCGTTTTAAGTTTCTTACAGTTGGCTATTCACAAGTGGTCAGCTTGCGTGAGAAAACTTGACGGTTTGGCACGGATCAAATTTTTGGCGCCGCTGCCGGGGAGCTGTGCTGATTATCCTCCGTTTAGCAGATTAGTAGTTTGAATACTCACTCTTTGTTTATATCATCCATATCTATCTATATATATATATATCGATATTTTCTTATAAAAAAAATCCAAAAACCCAAAAACATCCAAAAACGTATAAAATACAAAAATATTTTTCTTTTGTTTCTATATATGTATCAAAAATAAGAATCCAAAAAGATTTTTCGTTTTCTTTAATAAATAACAACTTAAAAGATTACCACCGCAAACCAAGGCAGTGTACTACCTAACGGGGTAATGACCATAATAAGTTCCCGAACTAAAGATTTAAAACTTGCCTTTGTGTCCTTGTGATTGGTGTACCTTTTTCAAAGAAGCCATTCATCTTGTGATTATTGGTTAAGTTCACTGTTGTTTTGCCTCGATCTTGTTTTAATTGGATTTGTTGTTATATATACTTATCAAAAACATAAAACCCAAAAAGATTCTTCTTACCCCATTTTCACCAATTTCATAATTCCTTTCCTTAACTCTGAGAGTCCTTAGAGTTAACTCTAGTGCATGCGCACTCGTTCTTCTAGATCATTGAGTCCTTTGCGTGATCTAGCAGAAATTCCTAGACAACGTTCTCGTAGACGTGCTGCCCAAATAGTCGAAACCGAGATTCGTACTATTTCAAACAACAATATGGCAGACGAACGAACTATGGCGGAAATGCTCCAAGCACCCACCGAGGGTTATGGAGATGCCATCGTTTTACCAGTAATCAATTCCGATCACTTTGAATTGAAGACACATTTGATCCAACTTGTGTCTACGAATCAATTCCACTGGTTTGATCGAGAAGACCCGTATGCACACATCCGTTGGTTTAACAAGTTGACCGCAACGATCAATTTCAAAGATGTGCCACAAAAAGTGATCAAGTTGATGCTTTTTCCATCCTCTCTTGAGGGGACAGCCGGATTTGGTGGAAAAAGAACCCCTCGATCCATCGAAACTTGGGAGGATCTTGTTCAAAAGTTTGTTAATTATTTCTTTCCTCCATCAAAGACGACTAATCTTTAAAATGAAATTTCTGGATTTCGTCAAAATTTCGATGAAAACTTTGGAGAGGCATGGGAGAGATTCAAAGATCTCCTCATGAAATGCCCCCATCATGAATTCACGGAGCTTCAACAAGTCAATATCTTTTACAATGGGTTGAACGGTAACGTTCAAGATTCCTTGAATGCAATTGCAGGCGGCAATATCTTGAATCATAGACCTAAAGATGTGATTGAGATTTGCGAGCAAAAATCAAAAGTTCCTATTTCTCGCAACAAAGTCAATACTCCTAACATTCCTTCTTCTTCATCCAAGAACTCTTCCGAAGTTAGCAGCCGATAGCCGCTCTAACGGATGCCATCCGTTGTATGATTAAGGATGTTAAGGAAATCAAAAGCGAGATTCATAAGCCATAACCAGTCAAAGCCGTAAACAAGGTGTGTGAAACTTGTAGTGGTCCACACGCCGATATGATTATCAAGCAACCGATGCTTCTTTTACCAAGCTCCGTAGCTTCGGTAAACCACAATCAATACCGACCACAAGCCGATCCTCACTACCGTGCACCTAGCGGTATGACACCACCTGGTTTTCCTCCTGTGCAAAACCATGGCAATCAAAATCGCTTTGTTTCGAATCAAGGACACAACTTCAATAACTCTCAAAATTTCAATCAAAACCGAAACAATTTCAACCCACCATATCAAGCTCCAAATCGCCAGAGTTATCAACAACATTCTCAAGCTCCCTACCAAATGACTTCATGAAAAACACCGAGTCAAGCATACGCTCAATGCAAACTCAGATCAATAACATGAGAGTTGAGCTAAGAAAGGAAATTGATACCACATTGTCTCGGCAGACAAATGAGTTGAAGAATATGATGAGCAGCTTCATGAACATGAATATGAACAAAGCTTCATCATCTTCTGGAGGGCTCCCAAGCAATACTATTCCCAATCCAAATGCCGAGTTGAAAGCCGTCACCACTCGTAGTGGTAAGACGCACAATGGACCTTCGACTCCAATGCCCCCTCCTCCTGTGGCAATGAGTCAAGTTACCAAAGAGACAACGGACTAGGTGCAATTCTCAAGCCCACGGCACAAGACACGCCCCACCTTCGGTAGTCCAAGCTTTAAGTCCGGAACCCGAAGTTCAAGACAAATTCTCGAGCCAAAAACACTTCCATCCCGCTCAAAAGTCTAGTCAGCTTCCTTACCCATCAAGAATGAATGATGAGAAGCTCAAAGACAAAAACAAAGAGCAAATGGAAATTTTGTTCCAAATCTTCAATGAGCTACACTTTGATATAAGCTTCGTTGATGCTCTCGTTCTAATGCCTAAATTTGCATCCACGCTTAAAGGCTTAATGACCAACAAAGATAAGCTATCTGAGATGGCTAAAACTCCTCTCAATGAGCAATGCTCAGCGGTCCTTCTCAAGAAGCTTCCCAACAAGCTTGAAGACCCTGGCAGGTTTTTAATCCCGTGTGATTTCTTTGGGATGGTTCAATGCTCCGCCTTGGCCGATCTTGGCGCTAGCATTAACCTCATGCCACTCTCAGATGGAAGAAACTGCTCTTCCTAAGCTTTCACCCACTTGTATGACACTCGAGCTAGCGGACCGTACTCATAACTCGTCCACTTGGGATAGCCGAGGATGTCGTGATGAAAGTGGGAAAGTTTCACTTTCCTACTGACTTTGTTGTAGTAGACTTCGATGCAGATCCTAGAGTTCCCTTCATCTTAGGGAGAGCTTTCTTGAGAACGAGTCGTGCTCTGATTGATGTGTTTGTGAAGAGTTGACCATTCGGGTTGACAACGAAGAGCTCACATTGAATATCAACCATAACTCCAAACCTCTGTCCAAACAGAGTGTTGCCACAATTGATCAAAGATCTGAAAGATTCAATGCAACACTCTCAAATTTCACGGTTAAGAGGAGTTACCAAAAACGTGCTGAGCTAAAAGCTTTGAAAATCAACCCTGGTTCAAATAAATGGTTTGAAAGCGTACCGGGAAGTCAAGAGTGTTCTTGATGATGATGATGATCTAGAATCGGAGAATTCATCGGAAGTGGTGGAAACTGCTAGCTCTAAGAGCACACCACTTGTCCCACCTCCGTAATCAGTTTGTCGCATCGAGTTTGTTAACTCTGTGGATGAAACCAAACTCTCTTCGCTTCATCTGAATTGGATGATGATGTTTGTGATCCAATGGGAGACATTCTTCCCATTGATGAATTGCTCAAAAAGAATCCATCATCTTCTAGTCTTATTCCCGACTCTTCCATCCCTTCTCTCACTCCTGATGAGGAAGATGACAACTTTTGGAATGAAGTCGATGCATTTCTTAGTGATGAGTCAATTCCAACAGGAATTGATAACACTTACTTTGATCCGGAGGGAGACATCCTTTTTCTGGAAAACCTGTTGATTGAAGAACCGTTTCCCACCCTCCCTCCCGGACATCTTCTTGACAATCACCATCTAAGCTTCAAGTTTAAGCTTAAAAATGTTCAAAATGGTGATTTGCTTCTTCTCGTTGAGGAATGGACTTGCATTCTCATGTACGTCTTTATTCCATTCTTCACAGATGGTGTGGTTGCCCTTTCCCTTTTCTCTTTCGGGAATGAGGACACCATCTTTGACCCCGGTATCATCCCTTATAGTTTCTTCTATTAACAATACCGCGGTTGTATCTCGTCGGTGTGGAACTTTCCGATGTTCATATGTTTATTAACATTGTGAACGAAAGTCCGATCGAGATTGGTTTTCCACGTTACTTTCCCCATGAACAAATGAATTCGGGGTCGAGTCAAGCTAGCGACTCGGGAATCAAAACCAGTAGCATGCCATATGGGTTTTCACCCATATTTCTGACTTCTTTCTATCTTTCTACCACCCTAGTGTGGGGGGGTTGCCCCACATGTTTTGTATATAAGTTTTCTAAAAAAAAAAAAAAAATCTTTCAGAATAATGGCCGTAGTATTTCCCTTTTACGTTCTTTGTTTCGGCATAACCGCCGGTACTTTGAATATTGAGGGCAATATTCATTTCTAAGTGTGGGGGGGAATTCTCACGAATTTTATCATGTAATTATACCGCCTAATTCCCCCGTTTTTGGCCAAAATTTTTTTTGGAGTAAGTGTTTTGCACTTACTCAGTTGGTTATCAGTCCACCATGTCTAATAAACAAAAGGATTGCCTAATCTAGGAGCAAACGGCTCTTGGTAAAGATATCTCAAATCCGTTGACGGCTTGCAATTTGCCCAAAATTGTATGGTATTCAGCTCACCATATCCTTAAAAGTGAAGAGTTGGCTAGCCCGCAAGTTTATGGCTTGAGGTAAAGGCAGTGGAAAAACCATAATTGGTAATCAGCTCACCAAAGATAATATTGATAATTTATCTAAGAGTTGGCTAGTCCAGAAGCAAACGGATTCTGGTAAAGACAAATCAAATCCGTTGGAAGCCGGTGGTTTGCTCAAAATCACATGGTTATCAGTGTACCATAGTTCTTACTTGAACTGAAACATTTGGCTACTCCAGAAGTAATGGCTTTTGGTAAAGAGATGAAAACCATTAAGTTTTTCTCAAAAGATTGCAAGGGACTAGCAATAGTTTAGTGTGGGGGATTGATGAGTGTGTAAATACTCATCATTTTTGGTCAAATCGGAACTGCAAAACGTTTAAAAATGCTCAGAAATGCATCAAAATACTGAAAATATCTCAAAAGTGCATTTTATATGTTTCAGATGCAAAATGTTTAAAATCAGATGAAAAATGAGCAATGTTTGCATAATTGGCGCTTTAGTCCCCCGACTTTCGAAAATGGCAAAATCACCCCTAGGCACTTATTTTATAAGAAAAGTCACCAAAGGTCCTTTTGGAATCATAAATTGTCATATTTAGTCCTTTGGTGAAAAATCCAAAAGTTTTGAGAAATTACAGTTTTGATCCTTGGATTTTAAAATTGTTCATGTTTAGTCCTTGGAATTTCACAATTGGCAGATTTGGTCCCTTGGAATATTGGAGGTTGGCAAAACAAGCCCTTGGATTACTTTTCAGAATCTACATGCATGGTCCTTGGATTTTCAGAATATACACATTTGGTCCCTAGATTATTAAATGGAGTCAAAACTAATCCTAAGCCCAAAATAATCCCTTGGCCCAATACCATATAACCCGGTCCAAAACCCCTTTAACCCGAATCCAACCCACCCAATACCCACGGTTTAAAATAAACCACCCCGCCTCCCTTTTCCTGTCTTCCCCGACACCCCTGTCTGCAACCAGCCACCAACACAACTCTACACTTTGTCCCCCTACTCCATGTTTTGTTCCCCCTCCTCACCTAACAGCCAAAGACATTAAATGCATCCCCTTCCCTGTCCCAACTGGCTTGTACAACTTTTGGCGCCAAAATGCATAAACGGCCAAGATTGATACCAACCAATCCAAGGGTCCTGAAAATTGCTGGGATATGCTCAGAAAGAGGAGAGAAGGAGATTGGAGTATAAAAAGAAGGAAGAAGAAGGAAGAAAAGTGAGTACTTAGTTTTATTTCTTAAAATGTATGTCGTTTTTAGTTATTAAGTCTTAAAATAGATTCATAGTTGTTATTTTAAGTTTCCTTGTATCAAATTACTGTGTTGAAGTGTAGTACAACTATTTTAAAGTATCAATTCCAGTTTGAGTTCATTTTCCAAATTTTAAGTTAACTGTTGAAATTTGCAATTTCAAACTCTCATGTATAAGCTTCAATCAGCTTATTTATAAGCTCAAACAAGCTCATACTAGTTCATTATAGCTTTCTGTGAGCTCAAATTTAAGTTTCAAGCATTTTGGATATTGGTCAACAAAAGTCAAAATGGGGCAAAAATTGATGCAGGAATGGAATGGGTTGATTTAGTAATGTAAATGGGTTGATTTGGAAGTAGTTGGGTTAGTTAGATTAGGCTAGTGGTCCTTGGGTTCACTGTTTTCAAGCCATAGTGGCTAAGGATCTTTTGTAAGTAATTTTCAAGGTTTTATTGCATTTACTGTATTTGTAGTTATAATCTGTTCAAACCTGCTCAATTAGTGTTCATTAAGTGAGCTTAACTCAGTTTGATCATTATTCCTTGTTGTTTCAGTAATTAGTATAGATTTTGTTTGCAAAACAGTTGAGATAAGGGTGTTTGGATCTGCTGCACATTCTGTCTTAAAGGTTTAATCAGTGGTAGATACCTGTTGTTCCATGTTTTTTAAGCTCATAAGAGCTCATATCAGTCTATAACTTGTGACCTGCAACACTGAAAGTCAACATGGTCTAAAAACTATCTCACTGTCTTAACTGTTGTAATCTTGGATTAGCAAAGTCTTATTTTGTGTTTAAAAGTCATAAACATTGCTTGCATTGTGTTCATCACACCATATTACATCAATACCTGTCCAAAAATTGGAATCAAAGTTCATAAAAGTCAAACTTTCAAAACCGCCTTCAAAAGTCAAATTGGACAAAATCCATTTTGAGCTCGCTTAGGAAGATTTTTCATGAGATCATCTTTGAGGCAATTTCAGTGAAACCTGGCATTTTAAAAAGTTCAACTGGTCTCCTTGCTTATCACCATTTTTGTGAAATTTTACAATTTCTATATAAGTCGCAAATCGCTTGTCAATAAGGCCTTAATTGCCCGTTCATAAGCTCAGCCTTAAATCGAAGTTTTTCACCTTGTGTAGCCCTTGCACAGGGCTCATAAGAGCTTCTCAAAGCCTGGTTTTTGGTTTACATGTTCCCAGCCAGGTCTTGTTTAAGGTCTATTGCTTGGTGTTTGATTTCTAGCTTATTTGAGTGCTTATTCTTTGGCTACAAGTAGCCCCCTAGAAACTGTTTTAGCTTATAAGCTCAAATCATCAAATCTGATAAATCTTGTAATTCAGAGGATATGGCTTGTTGTTTTTAGTTGCATTTAGGTACTTGTATCATTTTATAGCTTCTGTAAACAGTTGGTGCTTATTGGGTGTCATTTGGCTTATTGCAAGTGCTTATTCATAAGCACATTCCATAGCAGTTCCATAATCTCACACACAACCATCTGTTTTTCCATTTTTCCTAGGTTCCTAATATTATTTTAGACTTTTCTTGAAATTTTCAGATTTTTCCAAGTCAGTTTACTATTTTTCTTAATTAAAATCAGTTTTTAATCCTTTTTAATTAGGATTTAATACAATGAATTAAGAAAAGTTTCAAAAAAATAATTTTTCATTTTTCTTAAGTTTAGATAAATATAAAAAGACAAAAAAATATTTTTCTAGATTTTTCTTAGTTAAATTTGTATTTTTAAGTAATTTAATTAGTTTTAAATAGTTTTTAATTACTAGAAAATAGAAAAATATTCAGAAAAATACAAAAATAGTTTTGAAAATTCTCTTTTGATATTTTAGATTTTTCTAAGTCTTAATTTTATTTTTCTAGTCTTATTTCATATTTTCTTGTATTTTAGGCTAATATTAAATAGTTGTAAAAATAATTTGCTTTTTCTAATAATTTTCTTTTATCATTAGGTTTGTAAAAATATCATTTTCATATTTTTAGGATTAATATTGTGTAAGTTTCACATTTTATTTTGTACGTTACGTAGATTTTAATTCAGTTTTATAAAACATAAAACAAACACATCATTTTAAAAATAGTGATAGCGTTTATTTAATATATTTTATCTTCTATTTCCTTTAATTTGCATATAAGCCTCAGAACTGCTTGCTTTTTCTTTAGTTATTATAATCACATACTCTTTTCCGTTCAAATTTCTCGATCACTTTACGTTTGGTGATCCATTGCATAGCTCGCTGGGACATAACGACCCGGGGAAACACTGTACTCTCCAGATCTTCATTGAGTTTGTGCTTAAGCCGTTTTAAGTTTCTTACAGTTGGCCATTCACAAGTGGTCAGCTTGCGTGAGAAAACTTGACGGTTTGGCACGGATCATACCTCATCTAATATAAGCTTTGGTTTTGTTGCCATGAGTTCAAGAAGTCATTTCCCCTGAAATACATTCATAAACTATCATGACACCTAAAATAAATTCATATTGCTATATTTGAATACCTTAAATTATAAAAACATTTTGTAAAGAACATCACCCATATAGGTTACGAAGCATTGCATTGGATAATGTTGAACCTGCATAAATGAAAAAACAAAATTAAAGATTCAAGCCCACAACATAACAATTACAACCTTTATAGATCGAAATTAATATTTTATGAATACGATTAATCAAGATCTTGCCTTCAGTATATCATCGGTGGTTGTGGTTGATTAATCTCTCTATAACCCTATGACATAAACACAAAAGAAAAAATGATGTGGAGTGCTGCGTAACTTTGGGGGATTTGAATTTGGAAATGCCAAGTAAAATGGGAGAGGGATGAGATTTTGTTTCACTGGAATTGAAGAGGAATTTAATTAGGAGGACTAAAGTAGGGGGGTTATGTTTTGATAGTTTGAGATTAGTGACGATATAAATGTTTGTGTTGAATATCACTTTGGGAATGCAATATTTAGCATAAAATATGGCTTGCTCCACTGGTTGAGCTCCTCTTTTATGCTCCAACATATCTGGGTTCGATCCCCACTTGTGGCAAATTTTTTACATATTTAACTGGCAATAGTGCCATGTCACTAATGCCATGTCACAATTAAATGCTTAGTCATCATTGAGGTGGCATTATCTATGTGTCATGCTTAGTCCCATATATATATATATATATATATATATTAGATTTAAGATCATTATTTACATAAGGGATTAATTTTTACCATTCATTTTTATTTGATCTAATGGATAAGAATAATCTCAACAATTTAAAAAAATTCACTTTCATCATATTTTTTCAAATATTAATAACTTTCAAACCGTTAATCGTTAAGCGAAAAAAAAAAAAATCATTGCGACGAGCATTTAATTATCTTTTTATAGATTGACACTATGATATACTTTCGACAATTTTTTTTCCCATATTTTTCACCTTTTTTTATAAGTTTTTTTGTATTTTTACGTTATTGAAATTTGCATTAAAAAATCATATATGATTAAACTCTAATTTGAAAATCACATGTGATATTAGTGTTATATCATATATGATATTAGTGTTATATCATATATGATATGTAATATCACATGTGATATTAGTGTAATATCACATATGATATACATATCATATCACATGTGATATCAAATATCATATATGATTTAACACTAATATAACATGTGATATTCAAATTAGTGTTTAATCATATATGATTTTTTTTATGCAAATTTCAAGTAGCGTAAACAAAGACGAAAAAACATGAAAAAAACGATTTTTTTTTCTTTTTTAAAAAGTATATCAAAGTGCCCGTCTATAGAAAGATAATTAAATGCTCTTCGCGACGGTGTAAATATTTTCACTTAACGATTAACGGTTTAAAAGATATTTAAATTATAAAAAATAGGTGAAATAATAAAATGCTTTTAATCTCAGCATTGATTTCTTTTTAGATGGATTAGAGGTGGAAACGAGCCAATCTGTTTGTGAAATATGTGGGTAAATGATTGGCGCAAAACTATTTCCCACGGATTATTTTTTAAAAAAAAGTTTGATATGTAAAATAACTCTCCTCTTAGTATTATTTTTAAAGTACCGCAATATCTAAATGTATTCATTTTCCTAATGCCTTGAAACATCTTTTTAGGTAGAGTAATTTTCGAAGAATCTAACAGTTCTTCTCTTAGAGCATCTACAATGCATCAAGTCTTTGAAGACTTGATGCATTTAATGCAAATCTCATTTAATAACTAAAGCTTTTGCAAAAGAATTTAGGTACATCAAGCTTTTGTAAAAAGCTTTTCAAAAAGTCCTTATTGCAATGCATAAAACCTTGCCCAAAAACTTTTTGAAATAGTGAAAAGTTTTTTTCAACTTTACCCATTGTAGATGCTCTTACAGACTTATTTTAATCACTTTTATGTTGCTAGATAATTAATTAGAAATGTTTTGTAAGTTCTATTAATAAATACATAAGAGAAATATAAGAATGAAGAATATGATTAGAGGTGGAAACGAGCCAATCTGTTTGTGAGAAACTCGGAATTGGATTGATAAAAGCTCGATAGGAGCCGGGCTTAGGTTGTGCTTGGTCAATAATCGAGCTCGATTCCGAGCTTTATATATTAAGATATGTCGACTAGACTCGTGAGCTTAAACAAGCCTTAAAAACATATACGCATTCATATGGTGTATACGTATAACAATGTATAAACAAGTTCTGAATATATAACAAGCTCGAGCCTAGTATGCATAACAAACCAATTTGATTTGAGCTTTATTTCGTTTGTCTTCTCATATGAATGAGTCGAGGCCGAGCAGAACCCGAGCTTGTGAAACCTTTCACAAGCCAAACTCTAGTTAATAGTATATAGTTTGAAATGATCGTGAGCGCAAATTCGAGCTAGAAGATTATAAACGAGCCTGGCTCGATGTCATGACCCGCACGCATGATACGGTCGTTCACGAGGTTAAATGAGTTTCGAGATTATTTTACACTAGCCTATAATACTCAAGAAATATTATGGAAGGTGTTGAAGCTCTTGGAAACCTTAAGAATGTCATGGAAACCCTAAAAGACTCCTCATTTGGAAACTTGTAGCAATATTCTAGAAAACCCACCTTAGAAAATGTATATAGTTGCCCTAGTTTGAGTAGTATAACTAGATGAAGCCTCAGCTGGCCAAATCATCTCTCAGTTCACGTGTGTGTTTCTCTTGTAAATTCTCTCTAAGCAATACAAAGTATTTCCTCATTTCCCTTGTTCCTTTCTCTAAAGCTTTCTTTGTTTGCCTAGTTCCATGAGTGTTCAAGAATGGCTGACTTAGTAGAGACTAAGTGTCGTACGGAAGACCCTTGTCGATAAGTCCGTGACTAGTGGTATCAGAGCGAGTCAATTCGAGACGATGGCAAAGGAAAATGAGAAGAATGGTGGTAGTGAAACTATGGTTGTTGACGAGAAACGGGGTTAATATAATAAGTTTCAGGACCCCAACGAGAGAGGTTCGTCTAAGAACGTTTTTGCAAGTTTGGATAAGAGAGTGGCGGGTGTTGAGACATCCATAACAAAGTTGGAAACCCAAGTTTAGGGCTTGTAAGGTTCAGACTACGACTTTGCAAGAATGTGGGAAGACTTTCGGGTGGCCCTCAATACTCTCGGTGTCGACTTGAAGCGTGAGATCCATGACTTAAGAGATATGTTCATGGGCGATGTTGGGATATGAAAGTGCTGAAGACATGAAAGTACTGAAGATATGAAAGTACTGTAAGCTGCAAAGTCTTTGGAAAAAGTCAAAGAGTCAAAGTACTGCTAAATATAAAGTCAAAGTACTGCACAACAAAGTCAAAGTACTGCAAGAACAAAAGAACTGTTATATTCGTTTATGGAAAGTATTGTATTCTATGTTTAGATTACTTGTCGTACAAGGTTATCAATTGTAAACCGACTAGGATATCCTTGAGCCTATAAAAGGACTCCTAGATTGGCATTAGATATACGAGTCTATGAGTTTTAGAGTTTACGAATTCACAAGTTAATTAGTGTTTTAGAGTGAAGTTCGATTATCTTAGAGTTGTATTAGAGTATCTGCATAATAAGCAGATTTAGAGTTTATAATAAAAGTTATTCTTCTTAGCTTTGTTAAGTAAATTCCGCATACTTGATAAAGATTGCTCAGTGTTTCTTTGTTAATAACTTAGGATTTATCCGAGGTTATTAAACCTTAACAAGCTAGTTAAGTTAGTTTGATTAAAGTATATCGATCCAACAAGTGGTATCAGAGCTTGTGTGGAAACTCTGACTAAGAAGAAAACCTAAAGATGTCAACTGAAGCTGCATCAACTTCTATCACAGAGGTATGTTCTAAGTGTCATGATTTTTATCAGAAAGTACTTAATGCTTATGTTTACGAAAGAGATAACTGTATAGAGGCTAGGTCTGAGGTAGCAGGTTATCAAATAACCTTAGAATCTATGGAAGCCAAAATCTTAGCACATGAAACTAATGAAGTAGCTTGGGCTGAAAAATATGAACAACAGGATTACCAGTTAAAACTTAGTGAATGGAAATTAAACTGTAAAATTGCTGAAATTGAGAAATTAACTAAGGAAAGAGATGATTTATTAGCTAAGTTTGCTGCATGGGGAGAGTCTGGTTTGTCACATGTTTCTTATGTTCAAAAACAAAGAAAGAGCCTACCTTAAAACTGGATTAGGTTTTGGAATGGATTTTAGTAAACTAGAAGAAAACCAATCTAGTGATCAGGATGAAGGTGATTTTGAGGATATACTCACTAGTGATGAAGAACTCATTAATTATGTAGATACATCTAGTAATGAGGGTTCAATAAGTGACTCACCTCCTGAATATAAGAAAGCTAATGATTATCATGCTGTTCCCCATCCCACTGGCATTCATCAACCCCCTAGGCCTGATGTTTCTCGTTTTGGAGTAGACAGTCTAGAGTTTAGGAAAAATCTTGTAGCTCAATCTAGGTCTGAAAAACCCAAAGAAGCTGTTGAAAACAATGTTCAAAGTCAAGCAGTACATTCAAATCAAAGTACTGCTCCACAAGCATTACCCTCTGCAAAACCTTTTCAACACAGTACTGCTAAACCTTTTTGGGATAACTTTGGTCAAAACAGGTTTAATCATTCACCAAGGAGGCAAAATAATTTTGGGCATAGACATAGAAGTAGTCACTTTGGAAATATGGGTCAAAAACTGTGTTTTGTGTGTTTTAGTCCTACTCATCTAATTAAGGATTGTGAACATCATTCAGAATATCTTAGTAAATTTCCAAAGAATAGGACTGTCAACCAGAAACCTAGAGAGCACAAACAAGTTTGGAATAATTCAAATAGGGTTAATCACATAAACTTTTCACCAGATCATAGATACCCACATCAAAGAAGATATTTTTCAAAACCCTCAGTATCTCACAGTACTTTTCAAAGTACTGTCATAACCCGCCCGACTTTCTCAAAGTACTGCTCAGACAAACCAAGGTAACTTGATCACACTACTTGGAATAGGAATCCTAGGAGATCTCACTATCAACCTAGAAGGTATTACAATTCACATAGGAGATTTAGATCACAGGAACTAAGTGTTAAAACAGAATGGGTTAAGAGGGAAAGTACTGCAGAGGGACAGACAGTACTTTCAACCAAAAGTGAATCTGATGTTTTTGTGATACAAGAAAAAGCCAATGCACTTATAAAAGAGCGTTGTGTTGAAAAACCAGAAAGTTTTGAAAAACCACATGCTAAAGATCAAAAGATAATTCTGGATCATCATTTGAAAGATAGTGGACATTACATACTCAAAGAATTTGAGTTTGTAACTCCACAAGGGGAACACAAGTCAGTAATGGCTTGGGTTCCTAAAAATCACTAACTCTTTTCTTTATGTGCAGGGCAACCCAGAAGAGGAGCTTAAAGATCATCTAATTGTGGATAGTGGTTGCTCTGGAAGTATGACATGAGACAAAGAAATCCTGTCTGATTTTAGGAAGATTAGTGGAGGAAGAGTTGCATTTGGGAATGATCCCAATGGAGGCATGATTACTGGAAAAGGAACTATCAAAGCAGGGATTATAGATTTTGAGAATGCTAGATATGTGAAGGAGCTTAAGTTCAACTTGTTATCAGTCTCTCAAATCTGTGATAAAAAGCATCCTGTGTTATTCACTGACACAGAATGTCTCATCCTTTCCTCTGACTTTAAGCCTGTTGATGATGACTTGGTAGTACTTAGAGTACCAAGGACAAATGATGTGTATAGTGTAGACATGAAGAGTCTGATCTTATGGAAGAGCCACATGCTTGGTGGCTAAAGCAACATCTGAAGAGGCACATCAATGGCATAAAAGATTGGGCCATGTTAATTTCAAGAATATCAACAAACTGGTTAAAGGCAATCTAGTTAGAGGTTTACCTTCAAAGACTTACAGGAATGATCAATCATGCTTGGCATGCAAGAAGGGTAAACAACATAAAGCTTCCGCAAGAAGCTTGAGGAGAGAACTATTAGAGAACCTTTGGAGCTGTTACACATGGATTTGTTTGGACCTGTTTCTGTGGCAAGTTTAAACAAGAAAAAGTACCGCTTAGTTGTAACAGATGATTGCAGAGATTTAGTTGGGTCTTTTCTTGGGTTTTAAAGATGATACTTTTGATGCTATTCAGACTCTCATAATAGCTCTTGAAAACCAATTGAGACTTAAGGTTAGAGGTATTAGATGTGATAATGGGACTGAATTCAAGAACAAGCTGATGGATGAATTTGTATTGTGAAGAATCCAGTTTATCATTCCAAGACCAAGCACATACAGATTAGGCATCACTTTATCAGAGATTGCTATGAGCACAGGCTTATTAATGTGGTTAAGGTTCACACAGATGATAATGTAGCTGACTTACTCACCAAAGGATTTGATGTTTCTAGATTCACTCACTTGGTGGTGAGTATTGGCATGATTAAATACTGAGCTACATTTAAGGGGAGGACTATTTAGTATTAGTATAGTCCTGTGTATTGATTGAGGGGAGGATAGTTATGTATACTTAGTTTATACTGAAGAAATTGGAAAAGTACTGCTTGGAAAGTACTGCTTTTCGTAAAAGTACTGCTTGGAAAGTACTGTTTGGGAAAGTACTGCTTACGTGGAAGTACTGTTTGTCTTATTAAAAGTACTGTTCCAACGGTTATATTGAGGGGTAATTAATGCTAACGGTAACAATGTTATTTTGGGCTGTGATTTTTCAAATCTCACCTATAAATACCTATTTTCCGCTTTTCCCTCTCATATTGATACATTAGAATCTTTTCCATCTTTCTATCATCATATTCATATTATTCAAGCCAAGCAGATAAAGAAATTGAAACTGAAGTTTAGAAGGCTAAAACCTTTTGTATGGCCCTTAGTTCAAGAATTTCGTATCTGGTTCAAATCAAAGAAGAAGGCGCAAAGGCAGTCTAGGAAACGTAAAAGTCAAAAGGTTCATATACCATCTTCTGTCCAATTGGGGAGGAATTTAGAAGAAAATTTGAAAGAGGATGTTAAGTAGAAAGAACCTGAAGGTACTGAAGAACATGCAAAGACTGAAGAAAAGATCATTCAAGATACTGAAGAACAAGAGGAACAAGTTCAAGTTCAAGGTACTGATGATCAAGGTACTGAACAACAAAATACTGCTTTGTAAGGTACTTTCAGACAAGAGGTAATAACTCCAAGAGTATTGAATTTTGAAGAGGAAGCTGGTCCTTCTACAACTGGTATACAAGAAGAGGAGGAAGCTACACTCAAACCTATTCATTCTGCAAGTGATGATGAGTTCATTGCTACAATTTTAGAAGATTTATCACAACCTAGAGGTGGTGTTACTATTCGAGAAGTGCAAGAAGATGAACAACAGAGAACTTCTCAACCTGCAATTGATCCTAAGGATAAAGGGAAAGGTGTTCTAGTAGAAGTAAAGAAGAAGAAACTTACTTTAGCAGAAATTAGAGAAATTGAAGTTGCTAGGAATGAGGCTGCTGCTAGAAAGCTTCAAGAAGAATTAAATGCTAAAGATAGAGCAGCTTAAGAAGCTGAAGAAGCTCAAAGTAGAGAAGCGGCTAAGAAGTTACAAGAGAAATTAAATGCTGAAGCTGATGAACCATTACAGTCACCTACCCCTGTTAGATATATGCCTAAAAGACCTAATTTATCTAAGGACAGGAATGCTATGATGGCTTATTTGAAAGGTCGAGGTTATAAAGGATTGCAGAAGCTGAACTATGTTGACATGAAAAGATTATATGATGCTGAGACAGAGGCTTATAAGAAGAGTGTTGCAGATATCAAAGATTTTAGAGAAGAAGTTAATTGGACTGAAGCTGAAAGGAAGAAGAGTATAAAAAGAAAAAGGAAAACTGAAGTTACAGATAGACAGTTTTTAAAGAAAGAAAGAGTTGAATTAAGATCTGAGACTAAAGATGCATTAAGAAATTATCTCAGAGTGGTAGATTTTGATTATTCAAAAGAAGATGCTGACATGAAGATGAACAGATCTCAGATTAGTGCTTTTGAAGTTGTAAAATCTAAAGATGGAGATTATATGATTTTTCATAAAGAAGATGAAAGCTTCAAAGTTTTCAATAGGCTATGGGATTTATTACATATTATAGATAGAGTGGATCTATTCTATCTATATAATGTGGTGAAAGCTTATTTTGGAGATAATCCATCAGAAGGAATTGGTCTAGTTTTGCTTGGGGATCTCATAACCATGTGGGAAAAAGAGGAAAGCATGATGATATTTGGAAGAATCAAGAAAATTGGGAAATTGTTTGCTGGAGATTCTTTGAAGAGTCTGGAGTTCATGTTTTAGAGCTGGAAAATGGTACAATGATACACATGTTTGTGAATAGAAGATATCCTCTCACAGTTGAGCTCATGAGAAGAATGCTAGAGCATGGATTGGAAGTAGAAGAGGATAATGAAACTGCTTGCATGGTTATCAATCTATTTATCAACTGGACTACTATTGCTGAAGAAGATGAGTAAACTGGTATGAGTTTTATTGAATAACTTATTTTTGATAAATCATTACTTTATTCAAAGTATCTGCTGATCAAACAAGTTTTCATCAAAGTATCGCTGCGCTTTTAAACCAGTTAAGTGATTTTTGAAAGAAAATTTTTGTTAAAATATCAAATATTTTGAAAACAAAGGTTAAGTGAAATAAATGGTTTTTGAAATGGCAATATCAATAGGTCATCAATCCACCATGGCTACAAAAGGATTGGCTAATCCATGAGCAAACGGCTCTGGTAAAGATATTTCAAATCCGTTTTTAGTTGACAACTTGCTAATAAGTTGTATGGTAATCAACTCACCATATCAGTTAATGTGAAGAGTTGGCTAGCCCACAAGAAAATGGCTTGTGGTAAAGGCAGTGGAAAAACCATTATTGGTAATTAGTTCACCAATAGATAAAAGAACTAACTAGTCCAGAAGGGTACAGCTTTTGGTAAAGACAACTCAAATCTGTTGATAGCTGATGATTTGCTAAAAATCATATGGTTATCAATGTACCATGGTCTTACACACCAAAACATTTGGCTACTCCAAAGATAATGGCTTTGGTAAAGAGATCTAAATCCATTAAATTTTCAATGATTCACCTCTCACAGGAGTTAACACACCTGGAAGTGATGAGAATAGTATGCAACTTAAACTGAATTAATGTACAAATTGTCATATGTTGCTGAAAAGATGGAGCTTGCTGGATGCTGCTGAGAAAGAACAATTCTAAGAGATACTTTGACAAGCACAGACACTACAAAGATACAATCTAAAGACTAAGAAACAATCTGTCCTTAAAGATGAAGCTGTTAAAGATATATTTACAAAGGAACTTGAAGTCAAGCAAGTAGAATTCAAGTTAGGGGAGGATTGTTGGGATATGAAAGTGCTGAAGACATGAAAGTTCTGAAGATATGAAAGTACCTGTAGTCGCAAAGTCTGGAAAAGTCAAAGAGTCAAAGTACTGCTAAAGATAAAGTCAAAGTACTGCACTACGAAGTCAAAGTACTGCAAGAACAAAAGAACTGTTATATTCGTTTATGGAAAGTATTGTATTCTATGTTTAGATTACTTGTCGTACAAGGTTATCAATTGTAAACCGACTAGGATATCCTTGAGCCTATAAAAGGACTCCTAGATTGGCATTAGATATACGAAGTCTATGAGTTTTAGAGTTTACGAATTCACAAGTTAATTAGTGTTTTAGAGAGAAGTTCGATTATCTTAGAGTTGTATTAGAGTATCTGCATAATAAGCAGATTTAGAGTTTATAATAAAAGTTATTCTTCTTAGCTTTGTTAAGTAAATTCTGCATACTTGATAAAGATTGCTCAGTGTTTCTTTGTTAATAACTTAGGATTTATCCGAGGTTATTAAACCTTAACAAGCTAGTTAAGTTAGTTTGATTAAAGTATATCGATCCAACAGGCAAGATCACGAAGTTGCGGGAAAAGCTTGGAGACTAGATCTCCTTGATTCATCAAAGCATTGAAGACTTACAAGTGTATATGGCATTGTACAAGCGGTCTGTGGCTAGTGGAGGTGGCAACATTAGTCATCATGCTCCAGAATTTGATGTTCCTAAGACATCACCATTTGTAGGAAAATGGGGAGCTAGGGCAGTTGATGATTTTTTGTAAGAGATTGAACAATACTTTGAAGGTGTCAACATTGTAGATGAAGCTTACAAGATCAAGATGGCGACCAGATACATAAAGGATACCGCGAAGTTATGGTGGAGACACCAGTATGGAGATATCGAGCGAGGTACGTGTACTATCGATACTTAGGATGATTTTGTGGTGGATTTCAAGAAGCTATCTACCCGTAGAATGCTAAGAATGAATCGAAGAGTCGACTTCGTAAATTTAATCATTCAAGACCGATCTGGATGTATGTCAAGGAATTTACTACTATTATACTCGTGATTCCAAATATTTATGATCAATATTCTCTCTTTTATTTCTAGATAGTTTGCAAGGATGGGCTAAGATGGAGTTGCAGAGACAAGGAGTCCAAGACCTTACTACGGCTATTGCACATGTGGAGGCACTTTTCGACCTTGGTGAGTAGAGGTCCCACAAACCCACAAATGAAGATAGTGGTGATGAGCAAGGTATGGGAGAGAAACAAGTCCGAGATGAGGATGATGGAGCACGAAGATCGCCAAAAAAGGTGAAAACGCCACATATGAGTATAAAGTGTTTCATGTGCGATGGACCACAAAAAGTGCGAGATTATCCTAAGAAAATAAGTTTCCAAGCTATGATGGCAAAGACGGGAGAAGTCAGTGTTAAGAGGAGGATGCGCACATGGGATCATTGAGAATCCTGGATGCCATTAATGCAAGGAAGGAGTCGCCTAAGGTTGAGGCTGAGAGCAATGTGAGAGTGAAGTCGCCCAAGATCTAAGTTAAAGCAAATAAGAGCCTAAGAGCAGCTAAGGTAGAGATCAAGGGTAAACTAAGGATACATTCAAAGGCGGCAACCAATGAACTTCGATTCGTGAGCATAATTGTAAACGAGATATTCATAAGAGCCTTAGTTGATACAGGACCAACTCATAACTTTATCTCGGTAAATGAAGCTAAGATACTTTAGCTTGAGACGACGGAGGATAGTGGATGGATCAAACCTTTCAAATGGGGATGCCAAATTAAATAATGGTGTTACACAAGGTGTAAAGGCAAAGATCGAGGAATGTGAAGGAGAGTTACACTTATCATTTGTTCCTAAAGATGACTAAAAAATCGTACTCGGGATGGAATTCTTCAATAAGATACAAGCCATTCCCATCACATTTAATAACATATTTTGTGTTTTAGATGGAGGTCGAGCGTGCATGGTGACAATGGAGAGAGACACAAAGAGTAGAGCCCAAATAATGTACACAATGCAACTCGAGGCCGACCTCAAGGAGTTGAAGTATAATACGAGTGATATATCAAGCGACACAGAGACATCAAGAGACACCAAAGACATCCTTGAGGAGTATATGGGCGCAATACCGAGTGTTTTAGCTAAGCAAAGTGGGAAGAGAGTTTTCGCGAAGGTAGAAGACATACGAGGAGTAGACATCGTGCTTCAAAGCATGAAAAATGATGAATCATGGAAGAAACCTGTAACAACTCAAAAATTTCACGTTAATAATTATTTAAAACATAAACATTTTATCCCAAATTTGCGTACAATTTCGAACTTTAAATATAACCGTTTAGGTTATCCTGCGCGTAGCAAAAACCGACTATGAACATTTTTATCATATTAGATTACTTTTTAGTTCACTTATAATCAATATATGAAATTTTAAATTTTAATTTCAAATGTTACCAAATAGACCATGTGTTTTACGACTCTAAACTCACGTTTTAAGCATTTTTACTTATACACAAACTTAACCTATATCTGCACCGCGTTTTCTAATACTTGTAGACACTTTTAGATTTTTGGAAAAAGTCAAACTTATTTCCCTCGTCCTTTGACCATAAAATCATCCCTTGATTTTTAACACTTCCAGTTTTAGACTTAACGAACATTTAACACCAACCGACACTAGACTAGGTCAAGTCTAGACATTATAAGCCCTTTAGGTTCATAAAAATCATATTAGAAAAGTTACATATCACTTTTCCCATTTTTACACATTTTAAACCTACGTTTTCAGGTTTTAACAGCGTTTACGCGATCCGTTAAACTTATCACCCACTTAATATAATTAGATAAATTATATTTATAACTTTTAACAATTTTTATATATTTCATATTTTTAGGATACCCGGTTTTAAGTTTGGTGATTTAAATACTTACCGTTAGCGATTATCGGGAGTAAACGACCTCTGTAAAACAAGATAATGGCAAAGCAACCCATCAGTCACCACATCCATAAAATGGATGACACAAGGGTGATTCACCAAGGCCTTGGTGGCTTGGTGATGAGCCATGGAAATTTCTATGCATCAAGTGTAGCTTTCTTAACCATTTAAACCTTATGCATTCATGTGTAACTATTTTTAACCACTAATAAGCAAGGAAACTAACCTCCTCAAATTACTATAAATACAAGGCTCATTCTCTTCCTTTTTATCACTAAAAACCAGCCACAATACATTTCCAAGAGAGGTCTATGCTTTGATTTCAAGCTACAAAATCTATATCATAGTTGAAGCTCTTGTAAAGTTTCACATGATCCTTGTACTAGTTTTCTAATTCCTTTGGTGATTTTCAAGCCACACAAGAAGGATTATTAGTAGAAGACTTCAAGTATTGTCCAAGTTGTGGAAAAATAGAAGAGGGGGGGGGGGTTGAATAGTTTTACCAATTTAAAACTTCTTTTTAAATATTTAGATCGACTTATGTCAATCTATTTGGATGTGTGTGTTGGATGTTGATAAACAAACATATAAAGGTATGTAATGAAAGATAAGAGTAAGAAGCACTAAACCACAACGCGAGTATTTATAGTGGTTCGGCTACAAGGGCACCTTCCTTGCCCTACTCCACTCCCTGAGTCACCTACTCAAGAGTTCATAAACACTACACCAATCTCCTTATGGCGGAGAAGCCTTCACAACGTCGCCTACCATTTTTCCGGTGCTAGGCTAACCACCGGGTTCTTTCACTCCAAGGTGAACCACACCTATCACAACGTCGCCTACCCTATATACGGTGCTAGGCTAACCACCGGGTTCTGTCACACCAAGGTGAACCACACCTACACAACGTCGCCTACCCTTTATTAGGTACTAGGCTAAGCACCTAGTTCCATTGCAATGGAGGAACTACTACCCAAAACTACACCAACGACTAATCCCAAAGTAGATCAACTCCTTTACAACATCATCAAGGATATCAATATCCTTGGATCTAGTACTAATCTATCTTGTACATCGAAACACACCATATCGAATGTACATCTAAGGCACCTTTCACTAATGCCTTTAACTAGATCTTCAAGACACCCTTCACTAATGTCTTGTGTCTTGACTTCTAAGCACCCTTCACTAATGCTTCTAGTCTTGACTTCTAAGTACCTACCACAAGTGCTTATAATATGGACGATAGATACCCTTCACTAATATCTTCGTGTTGACACTTGAGACACCATTCACAAATGTCTTCAACACTTCTTAAAAGAGAAAAACAATCATCAACAAGAAGACTTCAGTAGTCTTGATGATGAGGAAGCATGGCAACTCATAGACTTGGGCTTGCTCGACTTCAAAGGTGGTGATCTTGCCTTTAAGAGGAACCTAGAAGATCACACAAAAACAAAACTACAAACATAGATCTCTTGGATCTGAGGTTAGTGAGTTTTTAACTCAGGGAGAAAGTGTGTTAGAAAGGAGTGAGCAACAATGAAGAAATGGCTCACTATTTATAGAATAAAAAATCTACTGTTCCCCTGATCCCACGGATCCCTTCCACAAGGGATCCGTCTAGCGTAATGCTAGTGATCCGTGGGACGCTCCCCTTTACCCATGGGTATTTTGGTTATGGGTCATGGGTCATGGGTTGATCCATGGATCTTTAGCTAGATACAATGTATCTCTTGAGTGCAATGCACTTAGTCACTTGGGTATGGGTTGATCCATGGGTTATGGATATTATCCATGTATGATATAAGCATGATGTCATACAATAGGTTATGGGTCAAGCTCCATGGGTCATGGGCTTTGGGTTGTACCCAACTACATTCAATGTATTTGCCCAATGGGTTATGATACTTAAGTTTCTACCCATTTATATTACCCAATATACTACATACTAGTTATGTGTATATTTTACCCAAATATGTAAACACTAGTTGGTGTACATATGTAATATTAAATCATAAAATCACTTATACTTGTTTTAGTGTTTTATGTGAAAATGTGAATATGTTAAAAACTATTAGTTCAAACCATTTACGTATTTTATTTGTTTCGTTAAAATGATTTTACGTTTATTATCGACAAAACATTAGAAGATCGTAAAATATATATAAACATTTTTACGGCTTATTTGTATTAACAGTCTCCCCCTTTTTGTTGATGACAAAACATAAAATTATTTTAAGGAAAAGCTAAAATTCGTAAGAGTTTGAATTTGTAGTTTTAACTTTCTTCTCCCCCTTTTTGTCGAAACAAAAAGAGCTTCGAAAGAAAGCAACACATTGTTTTTAAGAAAAACGTGTGAAAAGTAAAAAATTAGAATTAAGGAGCGAGTAACGGGAAAGGATCTCGTCTTTACTCCCCCTTGACGAGTCCATCCCTATGTAAGGGAGTCAAGAAAGTAATACTAATCTAGTTCGTTTGCAAGTAAGTTTGAAAAAGATTTCGTCTAAGTGACGAATGTGCTCCCCCTTGGTAATTGCAATTTTGCAAAGGGATGTCAAGAAATGTAATCCTAATATTGCAAGTAATTTGCAATGTATTGCTTTGACACAAAGCTCCCCCTAGCTTTAGGGTGTCAAAGTCTTCAAGTGTAAATTGAATAACTACAAAACAAAGGTTAGAAAGCAAGTATAATTCACAATTTCCTGCAAATGTGGTCCAAGTTAGTAGAAAATAGTTTTCTGTCTCACGGATCCCACGGTTCCCTCCTAGTAGGGATCCGTCTAAGCAATTCTGAGGGATCCGTATAGCTGATGATCAATTTCAGCAATGGTGATATAACAAGTACTGTTATAACAAAAGTGAGATATGAATACAACGTACTCATATACTCAGAAATATAGCAAGTAGCATGTAATTTCATTTAATAAAACTAGAGTTATGATATACATGACTCTAAAAACTAAAAAATACATGACTAGGAATTTCTAGACCAACTATCGCTTGATGCTAGGACACCACTAAAATCTTCTAGCTCAAGTTTTGTTTAGGTTTAATCTCGTCGAAACGTTCGAGGAGATGATAGAACATGAAACGTTGGTCTTCTCGTACTTCATGTATCAAACTTTCAACATGTTGACAATGATAGCAATCTTTCTCATGGCTAGGTAGTGGTGGTGGAAGAAATGAAATGGCTTGATGCGAAGGATCAAGTGAAGCGACTTGTGGAGCTTCAAACGATGGAGGAATTGGTGGAGGCGCATTTAGGAATGGCTCGACCAAGAATGATGGTGGTGGTAGAGAAGTGTCAACTTCCATATGGTCGGGTGGTTGACTTTGATGATTTCTCATAATCCAAATGGGATTATATGATGGAAACGGCAAAAAGGAAGCCGGAGCTAGTGTTGACTCAACACCTTGATTTTATACCATTATTCCTCCTAATGAGGAGAATGTTGTCGGCGGAGGCGGATGAGACAGCCTAGGAGGCAAATCCTCTAAATTGTAGAGGTGTGGTGATGATAGTGGAGATGTAAAGGAGATAGCTCTAGGAACCAATGGTGATGGTTTAGTGGAGATGATATTGTTTGGCCTAGGAGGTATGGTGGTGTTTGGCATAGGTAGTTTTGTGGGTACTATCCTTTTAGGAATTGGTTGAGGAAAGATCCTAGCATTTGTTGGCTTGACCGGAGATGATTCGGTTGAAGAGATTTCGTGTATAACACGATCCTTTTTCTTGGGTGGTTCTTTGGTGAATAAGTTACTACTTGGAGTTTTCCTCATGATGAGATGATTTCAAGAGGTTTGTAAGGGTTTCTAAAGTGCTGAAAGTTGGGATGAAGGTGATGACTATGGAACTCCTAACAATGTGGTTTATAAAGCAAGAGATTTGGCAAGTGCATTTAAGCCTTAAGCCACTAAGATTCATTGGAATGTGATGATTAACATGCACAAGAGTCAACTTCAGAGTTTGTACTGATCTAGGAACTCATTTAAGATGAGATGGAGTGTTTGAGTTATAAAGATGAGTTGAAATGATTCTTTTTAGCAAGGTTTGACATAAACTGTCATCCGGATCCCACGGTTCCCTCCTCAGGGGGATCCGTCTAGGCTAATCCTAGGGATCCGGCTCTCAGCAGTTATGGAAGAGTAGAAATGATGTTTCTAAGATCTAAGATCTATATCTGATAAGGTTTTAAAAGGTACCTTTTTGAGGGGTCGTTTAAGCCCTTATTTGATCACTTTTGTATCCGTTATTACTTAATATCGTTCCTTTCACTTTTTAGGTCTCTTGAAGGCAAAATGCTGGAATGGCACTTATTTGGACGAAAAGGCGCGAATATACGAAGAAAATGGCCAAAGTCAGAATCGGGACACTCCAGCTGCTGAAAACATAAGGTGACGGCGTCACTGTTTATCTGCGACGCCGTCCGAGGATTTTGTGACGGGACGAACCCAAAAGTCTTATTTTCAAGTGACGACGCCCTTGTAAAAGAGTAGGCCGTCGCTACCGCACGGCCTAGATGCAATCCGCACGGCGTCAGAAGCTGAAGAGGACGGCGTCACAAGCACAAGGTGACACCGTCGCAAGACTAACGTGGCCAAGACGAAACCCTAATGACGGCGACCCGACGGCGCCACAAAACATAAGGTGACGCCGTCGCATATGTAATCTTATATATAGAATCCGAATTTTTTAGTATTTGTGTGTAGTCTTTTGGAGTAAAACCTAGAACCGAACCAAGGCTGTCTTGTACAGTATTTTAGGGTTCCAAACCCTATCTTACATCAAGATAAGTTCTTTACTTCATTAATACAATTATGTCTTTGATTATTTGTGTGTATGCTTGCATGTTCTCCATGTCCGGCTAATTTATTTGTGTGTTTGCTTAGGGAATATGAAACTTAATTATTGATTATTGATTTGTTGTTTCTTATCTTAGTTGATTAATGATCTAGTAACGCGATAGGTCATTCGTTGTGTACTTAATGCTTGATTAAATCTTTGTGAACCTTAGAATATAACTCCTTGAGTAGTTGTAAGCTAAACCATCCAAAGAGTGCCTTAGAGTAAGAGTTTATTATCCCTAGTGGGTTTTGTAGACGAGACCCTTTGGTAAGTTCAAAGAGTTAGGGAACATACGCATATGATGAGTGTCTAAATACTCATCATTTTTGTACCATCTAGACTGCAAAAACATCTGAAAACACTCAGAAATGCATCAAAATGATAAAAATATCACAAATAAGTGTTTTATGTGTTTCAAATGCAAACATACCAAAATCAGTTGAAAAACATATCAAGTTTGCATAATTGGCAGTTTTAGTCCCCCAAGTTTCAAAAGTTGTCAAAACTAGTCCCTGGTCATTCCAAAACTTATAAAAAGTCATAAAAGGTCCTTGGGATTCACAAGTTGTAAGAAATTGTCCTTTGAAGTTTAAAAATCACAATTTACAACTTTGGTCCCTCAACTTTACAAAAGTGTCAAAATCAGTCCTTGGGTGTTTAAAAATGAAAATTATTCAAACTACACCCTTGTACTATTCATAAGTGACATAAATGGTCCTTGGATTTTAAAAAAATGGAAAATAATCAAAATTAGTCCTTGTACTATTAAAGATTGTCAAGTTTGGTCCTTGTGTTAACTTTGGAATATTTACAGGTTTAGTCCTTTCATTTGCAGAATTTACAAGATTAGTCCTTGTTATTAATACAAGACCAAATGGACCCTTTATGTTAAATACCCAAATCCAATCCATAACCTGGCCCAACTCCAAACCCAACCCAACCTCGTTAAATATTAAAACCGGGTCAAATGGTCAAAAACCCGCCAAACCACCACCACTGTTCACCTGTCTCTCCCACCTCTGCAAACCCAAAACCAGGGTGGTTTGTCCACCACCTCACCACTTCACCACCTGTTATACACCTGTTTACCCACTCCCCTCCACCTCCACATCCTCCCAAACCTCATTAATGCAATAAACCTGCTTCAAGACTATTTGGCGCCAAAAATGCCACATGTACGATTTTGATGATTCAGAGAGACTCAATAGTCAAGATAAGGTGGGAAACAATCAGAGGACGACAAAGATAAAAAAGAAGTCAATATATACAAGTTGGGTGCAATGTAGATAACTAAGTAGTGTAATTTTATTTTTTGTATTTCGTTTTTATATAATTTAAATTTCTAGTGTATTTCAAAGCTTTAAAACATCTTGTAATCTTATTTCAGTGTAATAAAAGTTTGTTTACAGTTCCAATTTCAAGTTTTATGTACAAATTCAGTTTATGCAATTTTTGAGCCAAAATCTCAAATTTAGCTTAAGTTGATTGTAGTTGTTACTAAGGATTGGAAAAGCTCACATAAGCTCTTATAAAGCTTTTCTAAGCTTTTAGAATCATTAAAACTCGTTAGACTCAAAACTCAAAAATACCAAAATTACTAAAAATTAGTTAAAAATAAAAAAACAAATGAAATGAAGATCAAGACTGGTGCAGTCGATTTTGATTGCTTATTGGTATAGAGCTTCTTGGGAAGCTATAGGGTGTGATCTCAGTCATTGGTTCCCTGTTTATGCTTGAATCTCATCTTGTAAGCTATTTTCTTGATTTTTACATTTTCTAGTATAAGTACTTAAAACCTCGTAATTTTGGCTTAATCCTGTTTAAATATAGTTATTACAAGTTAATAAGTAGATTTATTAGTTTAAAAACTTGTTTTAGTTCTTAATGCTTCACAACAGCTATAATAAAGGGTGTTTGGATCTGTTTATTAAACTGTGTTAGAGGGTGTTTGTGGAGTTGATCTTGTTTGATATACATCACAATACAACCTAGTAGCTCAGTCAAAGCAATAAATTCAGTCCTTATTTCATAGAAAGTCAAAATCTCCTTTAATTGCACTTAAACAGTTAACTGTTGGGATTTTGTTTGCCAAATTCATTTTACATACTTAAAAGTTGTTACCATAGCTATAAATAATCTCATTTTACCTTATTACAACTTATTCAGTCCATAGAATCAATTAAAATCTCATAAAAGTCAACTTAGTTTATTTTATTAAAAAGTCAAAATTTCCTAGAAGCAGTTTTTGAATAAACTTTACAATTTTACTGTGACCTTACCATTAAGATTTAGTCTAAATGCTTTTGGGATATTAAAGTTTAGCTGCTTAACTAAATTAGAAAAATATAAGTTTACTTCTAACTAGCTTATTAAGTGCTTATTCATCAGCTTCTTTTGACCCCTTTCCTGTAAACATGCCCTCTGCACCAGTTTTATAAGTTTTTTCTCAAGCTTATTCAGAGCTTATTAGTGAACTTTATTTTATGTACTTTAGTTTTTTTGAGAAGATCACCTAGCTGACTCAAGGTTACAAGTGCTTATTTTCCATTTATAGCTTATTTAATAGCTCTACTAGTAGCTTTCTATCTTGTCCATTTCGCTTAGTATACCCATAAAACAGTATTTACCAGTTTCTTCATAAGCTTCTCACAAGCTTAATAGTGGAAGCTAAACTTTGTAAATTAGCTTTTTAGAGATTTCAGTTGGTTGGCTAGTTAGTTCCAGTGGTTGTTTTCATTTCCTAGCTTATTTAGGTGCTTAAAAATAAGTTAGAAATTACCTAGTAAACTAATTAATGTCCTGTGCAAACAGTTAAATTAATGCTTATTTGGAGTTGTTAAGTGCTTATTTCCAATTCATTGTGCTTATTCAGTTGTCATTATTAGCTTATTACCATTTGTTTAGTTTATTTTCCGTTACCATTTGCTTATTTTCTAGCTTATAAGTCACTTGGCTTATCCTAGTGCTTATTCCAATTCTTTTTGTTCACTGTTAAGAATCTTCAGCTTATTCTGTGCTTATTAGTCATTTTTATAAAAAGTTTCAGTTGTGAAAATTGCTTATTACATAATGCTTAATTAGTTTGTAAAAGAAAAATCCAAAAATAAAATAAAAAGCAAAAAGGGAGTTGTTGGGATTGGAACCCTGGCCACCCAGCTCACCACACACACACCTCACCAACTGCCCTTGGGTCTTTTTCTGTTTGTCTTTGCAACGTTTAATACTTAACCCTTCTTTCCATTTTTAGCTTATACGAACTTATTAGCTTATTTCTAGCTTATTACAATAAGTTGTCACATGTTTTGTATTTTTCTTAGCTTTGTATTAGTATAAAGTATTTTATAAAAAAGTTTCATAATTTTCTGAATAGTTTTAGTATTTTTAATCATTTAATTAGTCTAAAATAGTATTTAATTCATAATAAAAAATATAAAAGTCAAAAAAATATAAATCTTTTTTCTAAAATTTTCTTTTGTCATATATTAAGTAAGAAAATTGTTTTTACACTCGTAGGACTTTTATTTTATAAATTTTACGTTTTTACTTGCGCACTCGCGTAATTTTTATACTTAACGTACGTTTTCATTTTAAGTTACGTTTTTAGATAATTTAAGTTTACGTTTTAATTAAAATAGTTTATTTAAGTTATTTTATTTTATAAATCACAAAAACATCATTGTAAAAATAGTGATAGCGTTTATTTAATATATTTTAGCTTTTTAATTTTCTTTAATTTGCATTTAAGCCCCTGTAATTTATAAACTTTCTCTTTAGGTATAATTATTCCAAAGTCCTTACTGATCACTATCCTTAGTGATTATTCGACATCTGTCTGTGTTAAACACCATTCATCCTCCGTGGGACTTAACGACCCAGGAATCCACTATATTCCTCTGATCTTAATTGCATTTGCTTTCTGAGCTGTTTTAAGTTTATTACGGTTGACCATTCACAAGTGGTCAGCTTGTGTGATTAAACTTGACTGTTCAGGAGCGAATCAGCATACCCTACAACCTTAGACACACAACACAACTAAGAATAAGGACGTGACAATTCAACCACCAATAGGAGATAATTAAGGAGTAGTAAAACCTAAGTAAACACATCTTTAAACTATCATACGAGCACACAATAATTAGACATAGACTACATACACCTTAGATTAGATAATTAGATAAGTAGAGTAATCGGTAGCAATACCAACCCCCCAAATCCAAACCCCGAGATTCGTACCTTTCAATTTCCTAAAAAACATAAAAAGATAAAAAATAATCTTCCTCAACCCCAACCTTAGCGTAGTAACTTCTTAGTAGAATTCCTATTCCCCTAGAGAACGATATCAATACCCGTGGCTTACCCTAATTACTACACTACAACGATTAGGTTCACTGCCTTGGGTGTTATAAAACTTGCTCGAAGAAAAAGAAGTTTCCTTGACCCCAAACGACGCGTGTAGCGTTATCAAGTTTTTGGCGCCGCTGCCGGGGAATAGAATAGCTAGTTAGTAGTCCACCTCGTTTAGGTTTCTTTGCTTGATTCCTATCAAGTAAATTTTTGTCATTTTTAGCTTTCTCTTAGTCTATCCCCCTTCTTCGTGACCTTTGTTCGTAATCCCATCACTTTTCATCATGGAAGGTGATAACCAACCACCAATTCCCCCTACCAACCCCCTTAGACAGCTTAGAACCCGCAGTTCTACCAAAACTCTTCTTGAACCTTTTGCAGAACCCGAAAGAGAGCTCAATAGGCGAAGAAAAGCTCTCCATGATTCGCAACCTCATGGCACTTCCATCAACTTTGATGAAGTCACATCTGATGAAGAGTCCCCTCATTCCCCACAATCCCCTGAAACCATCATCATTGACAATCTGAGCCAAAATGGCGAGGAAATTCCCACCACTCCGGTCAATGGACCCATTAATCCTCCTGAAGCAAAATCTCTCGGGGAATACTCTTCCCCTCGCATCTGGATTCACCAGTGCCATTGTCTATCCCTCGAGCAAGTCAATGAGGTACTGCATGCCTCGACATTTGGTGATCCAAAATGCATGTCAATTCCATGGATCCCACAAATAAAACCCAATCCACCACATCAAAAAGTTTTTAAAAATTGTTGATGCTATCTACGCCGACGGGGCATCCAAGGAGACATCTAGACTCCGGTTTTTCCCATTTTATCATCAAGGGCAAGCCAAAGAGTGGCTCGATAAGCTCCCTCCAAGGTCTATTTTCACGTGGGAACAACTCGCAACCTAGTTCACCAAGAAGTTCTTTCCCCCTGGAAGAACTGCATCAATTAGGAGCAAAATCCTGCACTTCCATCAGACAGATGGAGAATCTATCACTAACTTCTGGAGTCGTTACAAAGATCTTATTCAACAAGCCCCACACCATGGTATCAACCTTTGGTTGCTTGTTCAAATCTTTTACGACAATGTCTCCCGAAAGGATAAAAAAGGGATCGATTTCTCAACCGCCGAAGAATTCGAACCTCACTGCAGAAGAGGGTGGAACCGCATTGAGGAATACATTAAATACCAAGACATGCCATTGAATGATCCAAGAACGCGCTAAGTATCTCTACTTTCTCGAATGAAGAGTTATCCTTCGATGATCTGATTAAGAAAGCACAGAAGAAGCTTGCATACCTCACAAAATCGCCAGAACCAAAAGGGCTAATTAACCCATACCTCATATGCGACATTTGTCGAGGGGCGCACGAGAGTGATGAGTGTGATGACACATGCCAAGAGAGCGTCTTCCTTTCCAGTCATGATATTTATGATGACCCTTCACTCCTCACGTTCTATCAAAACGATGAATGTGATCCCTGGGCAATCTGAAATGGAAAACTGGAGGAAGGGAAGGATCTGAATACACCATCCGTGATGCCTTTGAAGAAGAACTCGGGCAGTTTACCATGGAAGGGACCACACTCTTAAAAGGTCTTGAGGAGTTCATCCAAGAGCATCAAGTTGAATTAGAAAGTCAATTCGCCAACCTCCACGAAAGAATAAGCGGATCGCCCAGCCCCTTCACGATCCAACTTGCGCCATCACTACTCGATCAGAACTACTACCAAGGATCCCCGCGATCCTGACCGAAACCCCACCACAAAGGAACCTGTGTTAGGAAATGAGGCAATTCCTGAACTCCTTTCAACCCCTCACAGTCCACCTCCACAAACACCAGACCGCCCAACGACCAACTCTCGCACGGATTCCCTATCCCTCTCGTCTAAAGAATCAAAAGGCTGAAGAAGACAATGAAAGAATATTGTCTTATTTAAAACAAACATCCGTCAACATACCACTCCTCGATGTATTCTATCACATCCCTAAACATAGCAAATACTTCAAGAGGTTAATATCTAATCGAAAGAAACTTGAAGGGTTGATATCATTGGGAGAAGAATGTTCTGCTATCGCCCGAAAAGCCCCCAAGAAGAAAGAAGATCCGGGCAGTTTTACCATTCCTTGCTCTATAGGGGCGCTTTCTATGAAAAACGCCTTGGCGGATCTTGGGGCAAGCATTAACCTAATGCCATATTCCCTGTTTCTTAAACTCGGCTATTCAGGGCTGAAACCAACCAGGATGAGTATCCAATTAGCTGATTGATCAATCAAATACCCCATTGGAGTTTGTGAAAATGTTCTTGTAAGGGTAGGAGAATTCAAGTTTCCAGTTGATTTCGTGATTTTGGAAATGGAGGAAGATAACTCAGTCCCAATAATCCTTGGAAGACCTTTCTTAGCTACAGCTCGTGCCATCATTGATGTTCATGATGGTAAACTCACTTTACGAGTGGGGTCCGAGAGCTTAACCTTCGACATCAATGATTCTATGAGCCATTCCTCCGTCTGCGATCACCCCATATATTTTGTTGAGGAAGTTGATGAATTTATTGATGACATAGATGGCTGCATTGATGAGTATCTATTAAACGGATTCATGAATAATGATAACAACATAATATACAACGACAAAGAAATTGAGATGGTTGGAGCTGTTTCCTTTTATCCACATAGGGAAGAAATTGAGCCTCTTGAGCTTCATAAGCCAGAAAACAAGCTGAAACCATCAATCAAAGAACCCCCGACCTTAGAACTAAAAGATCTCCCGAGTCACCTGGAATACGCCTTCCTTCAAGGAAAGGACCAACTCCCTGTCATCATAAGCTCTTCACTAACCACTAGCCAGAAAGAGAAGCTCTTGGAAGTTTTAAAAGAGTACAAAGGAGTGATCGCGTGGAGTGTTGCCGACATTAATGGAATTGATTCTACATTCTGTACTCACAAAATCCTCATGGAAGAAGATTACAAACCAACCGTTCAACCGCAAAGACGGGTTAACCCTAATATCAAGGAGGTAGTAAAAAAGGAGGTCATCAAGCTTCTTGATGCAGGTCTCATCTACCCCATATCAGATAGCCCATGGGTCACCATCCAAGTGGTTCCAAAAAGGGAGGAATGACGGTTGTGAAGAATGAAAAGGGTGAGTTGGTGCCGCAAAGAACAGTTACGGGTTGGCGTGTCTGTATTGACTACAGAAAGTTGAATGATGCCACCCAGAAAGATCATTTTCCTCTGCCATTCATTGACCAAATGCTCGAAAGGTTAGCCGGGCATGAATACTACTGTTTCCTTGACGGCTTTTCAGGATATTTTCAAATTCCCATTGCCCCAAGATCGAAAAGACTACATTTACATGCCCATACGGACGTTTGCCTACAAGCGTTTAATGCCCTTCGGGTTATGTAACACACCGCCACCTTTCGATGTATGATGGCTATATTCCATGAACTAATTGAAGACAACATGGAAGTTTTCATGGATGATTTCTCGGTATTTGGAAATTCCTTAGACCTTTGTCTTTCCAACCTTAGGAAGATGTTGAAATGGTGCGAAGAAACTAATTTGGTTCTAAATTGGGAAAAATGTCATTTCATGGTGAAAGAAGGAATTGTCCTAGGACATAAAGTTTCTGGAAATGGAATTGAGGTCGATAGAGCAAAAATCGAAGCAATTTCCAAACTCCCCTATCCTACCACCGTCAAAGCCATTCGCAGCTTCCTAGGTCATGCGGGCTTTTATCGAAGGTTTATTAAAGACTTCTCGAAAATTGCCCGGCCAATGACACAGCTTCTTGTTAAGGATGCCCCTTTTGATTTTTCTGGAGAATGCAAGGAAGCATTCAACCGATTAAAGAAGGATCTTACTCAGGCACCTATAATGGTCACCCCTGATTGGTCTCAACCATTCGAAATCATGTGCGATGCGAGTGATTATGCTGTAGGCGCCGTGCTTGGCCAAAGGAAAGAGAAGCATTTCCAACCAATCTACTATGCTAGCAAAACCATGAATGTGGCACAAGAAAATTACACAACTACCGAGAAAGAGCTTTTAGCTGTGGTTTTTGCTTTCGACAAGTTCAGGCAGTATCTCGTTCTTTCTAAGACTGTCGTCTTCACTGATCACTCTGCCCTGAGCTATTTGTTCTCCAAGCAAGATGCAAAACCCCGACTAATTAGATGGATTCTATTACTTCAAGAGTTCGACATTGAAATACGAGATAAAAAAGAGGCTGAAAATCTTGCTGCCGATCATCTGTCACGTTTGGAAAACCCTGATCTTGAGGAACTCGATCATACCGAGATTCGCGACTCTTTTCCCGAGGAACGGCTAATGGCAATTAAGGAAATTGAGCCGTGGTATGCAGACTATGCTAATTATCTGTCTAGTAGAGTTTTGCCAAACTACATGACCAAGCAAGATAAGAGGAAATTCTTCACTACGCTAAAACATTACTTCTGGGATGAGCCCTTCCTATTCCGCATATGCCCCGATCAAATTATTCGACGTTGCGTGGCCGGAAGGGAGATTGATCGAGTTCTGAAGGAATGCCATGCGGGACCATCTGGAGGACATCACGGTGTAAATGTCACGGCACGAAAGGTTTTCGATGCCGGGTTCTACTGGCCTACTATTTTTTGAGACGTTAAGAGATTAGTTCAAACGTTTGATGCATGCCAACGATCGGGAAACATCTCATGAAGGGATGAATCACCTCAGAATTATATCCAAGTCTGCGAAATATTCGATGTTTGGGGCATAGACTTCATGGGACCCTTTCCATCATCCGGAGGAAATGAATACATACTTGTAGCTATTGATTATGTATCAAAATGGGTGGAGGCTCAAGCTCTTAGAACTAATGATGCGAGGGTAGTTATTCATTTTCTTAAAAAACTCTTCGCACGATTCGGGATCCCCAAGGCATTGATCAGTGATAGAGGAACCCACTTTTGCAATGCTCAAATGGAGAAGGTAATGAAGAAGTACGGTGTTCCACATAGATTCTCTACTGCATATCATCCTCAGACGAATGGACAAGTAGAAAACACGAATAGGGCATTGAAACGGATACTTGAAAAAAGGTCCACCAGAATAGAAAAGATTGGGCATTCAAACTGGATTAGGCACTCTGGGCATTTAGAACTGCTTACAAAACACCTATCGGAACAACCCCCTTTCGCTTAGTATACGGGAAGGCGTGCCACCTTCCTATTGAACTTGAGCAAAAAGCATATTGGGCACTTAAGGCTTGTAATATGGATTATTCTGAGGCAGGGTCAAATAGATTCTTACAGCTTCAAGAATTGGATGAACTAAGGCTGGAAGCATATGAATCGTCGATCACATATAAAGAAAGGGCAAAGAAATGGCATGATCAACGAATAAAGAATCCTAAAGAGTTTTTGGAAGGAGGTAAGGTGCTCTTGTATAATTCAAGACTGCGGTTATTTCCGGGAAAACTCAAATCGAGGTGGTATGGACCTTTTTCAGTAAAAAAGCAGATGAGCAATGGAGCGGTAGAACTACTGGACCACGATGGGGGGGAATTTACCGTAAATGGACAACGTGTGAAACATTATCAGTTAGATAATAATGACATGGTGAACGATGAAGATATTGTTTTAGAAGAAGAAGACGGTAACGAAGTCACGCGAGGGCACGAATACGAGTCTAGCTACAAGACTCTTAAATAAAGAAAAGCGCTTCGTGGGAGGCAACCCATGCTTAATTGTTTGCTTGTTAGTGTCATATATCTTTTATTAATTGTTTATGCTCATGTTTAAATTTGTAAAAATGCTTTATTTTGTTTTTAACCTCGTCTTAATTGCATGTAAAGGTATTTTACATAAAGGATAAGTAGGGAGGATTACACACGTGTTGGAATCACTCCTAAACCTTATTCAAGTGTTAGTTACTCATATGTAATAGTTAGCTTATTATGGCCTTTATGTTTGTTATTAGCCTTAAGCTTATGTAGAAGGCCCATGAGCTTAGGACCAAGCCCATAGGAGAAAGGGAAGGAGTAGGAGTGTTGCCCTAGCTCCTTGCCTATAAATACTTTGTAATAACCTTCATTTGAAGGTTGGTTGTTCAAGTTTTCTTTTCACATACACTCTACGCATAACCGGTCTTACTCATACGTGTGTGTGTGTGTACAACTTGTTCAATCGCCTCTCTATCTTTCTTATAAGCTTGTGTGGTAAACCTTGTGACCTAACAGTGGTATCAATCGCCAAATAGTTGGGTGAAACGTTTTGTTGTTGAAGTTTTTTGTTCTTGGTCTTACGCGTAAAAGTGGGTGATACTTTGGTTCGCTTAAAAACGTCTTTTTTACACTTTTGAATCCAAGATTCTTGTACTTTCAACGTCTTAAGGTGTTAAAATACGTGTTTTTGGAAAAAAGTTTCAAACTTTACGTGTGGATCTAAGATTTTACGCTTGTTTTTGTTCGTGGGTATTGTTCTACGCTTAACTGGTTTTAGAGCTTTGGATCATCAAGTTTCACACTTTTGTGTCTTTTGGTGTTATTGAAGCTATTTCATCACACAAAAACTGGTTCAGAAACAACTTTGAGCAAAATCAAATTTACGAGTAAACCTACGCGTAGTAAAACCCTAAAACTACGCGTAAGTATTTCCTTGGTTTGATCTTCATTTTCGTGGTTTATTCCGTGTTTTCTTACTTGGATAAGTCTGAAAATACGTCGACTTTGGATATCTTTTGCATTGTGAAGTGTAAAAGATCACTTGGAGATAAAACCCTAAAATTACGCATAAGCATAAGCTTACGCGTAGAAATCCTACGCATAAGATTTTTCTTACGCCTAAGCCTAGTATTACGCCTAAGATAATCCTACGCCTAACTTTCTACGCCTAACTTTTGTCTACGCATAACTTTAGCGTCTTTTTCCTTACTTACGCGTAAGCTAAATTCTCTGGCGTAACCTCTAATTGTTACGTGTAACTTTGGTGTTTTTACGCATAAGTGCTACTTGTCTATTGTGATTTCTACGCCTAAGGATACTTCATCAACAAAGGTTCATTCGACTACAAAGATCCATTTTTACCAACACAAGTTTATCAACATGTCACAACCACCATACTCTAACTATTTCCCTTACACTTATCCTCATCCTCAACGTCAACAACAACTAACTCCACAACATCAACAATGGAATCAACAACAAGCAATTTATCAACAACAATTTAACCAACAACATACTCCACAACTTGCTGCAAATCCACAACCTCAAATGGTTCAACCACCACCAAGTCTTCAAGTTCAACCGTACACAAATGACTTCAATCAACATCCATCAAGGACCATTATGAAGGAACCCACTTGGTTTGCAAAGATGTTTGAAGCTTTAAGCAGCCAACAATCAATTCATGAGGCTGGATCACTTGATAGACCTCCAATGCTCACTCCAGGAAACTATGATCAATGGGTGATAAGGTTCTTTAGGTTTTGTGATCTAAAGAAGCCACATGCAAAGTTCTTAAAGCAGGTTATCTTGGAAGGTCCATTTGAGATGCCTACTGTCATTGTACCCGGAGATCCAAATGCCATTTCACCAAGAGATGAACAAACAAACATTGCTACTGTTGCAGACTTGAATCCTCAAGAACTTCTACACTATGAAGCATATGAACTTGCAATGGAATATATCCTCTTAGGATTACCAAACCCAATTCTTCGTAGTGTTGATGCTCAAAAGACTGCAAAGAAAATGTGGGATCATATTCGTCTTCTTATGGAAGGATCTGTACTCAATCAGGAAGATTTGGAATCCAAAATTTACTTGGCTTATGAACACTTCATGATTGAACCTGGAGAGACACTAGAGTCCTATCATCACCGTTTTTCAGACATCATCAATGATTTGGATAAACACAACATCATCATGCCAAGAATTGCAGTGAATACTAAGTTCCTGAGTAGTCTTGGTTCTGAATGGGAGAAGTATGTCATTTTTCTCCGTCAAGCGAAAAACATGCATCAGTCTACCTACGGATTATTGTACGATTACTTGAAGCCTCATGAAAAGAAGTTGATAGGGAAAGGATTCTCCGTGCTCAAATTGCTCCACCGACACATCCGAAAATCAACAACTTGCCTTATATGCTCAAAACAGTTATTCTCCTCAACCAACAACTCAACCAACTGCTACAATCACACCACATGATCCTTCACAACCTCCATCTCAAACTCAATTGGTTCCATACAACAACCACAATGCTCAAGCTGAAGCTAACGAGGAATCTGATCCGTTCGAAGCACCGCAACAAGGATTTGCTATGATTGCTAATGCCTTTAGCCGTTATACCAACAAATCCAACAACCGTATTCGTTCCTCATCTAATACAAGGAATCAAGCTGTTGTGAACAATGGACGAGTTGAAGTTCAGAATCGTGGTTATGGTCATCAGATGGGTGGTGGTCAAGGGTTTAATGCTGTGGGTAGGAATAACAATCGAGCTCCAATGGTGGAACAGGGAAATGCTCAGAATGGGTTGAATGGTCTTCGATGCTACAACCGCAATGAGAAGGGACACCTGGCTAATGCATGCCCAAAGCCAAGGACTAGGGGCCGTGCTTATTTCAAAGAGGCTCTTCTTTTGGCTCTTAAGGATGAAGCTGGTGGAACTCTTACAGACAAAGAACAGCGCTTTATGGCAAATGCTGACTCAGATGATGATATGGAGGACTTGCAGGCCAATGCACTGTTATGTTGATGGCTAATATGCATGAGTTACACATGAGTGACATAGGCCCAGTGTATGATACTGATGGCTTGTCTCAGGTACCTGACCAAACCATATTTATCTCCGATCTCATATCTACGCCAACATCTGAATCCGGCAAGGCTCAGAATGTTCAAAATGCGCCATCCACATCTCATTCCGACGATTTTCAACTAGACCCCGTAGTTATATTTGATGATCAAAATGACCAACCGGTTTCCCTTGATAATCAAATTGACTCCGTGGTTATACTTGAGGATCTTAGTAATGATCATGTTGAGACTCACGTTGAACACGCCGAACTTTTGCCTCATCCAGATATTGCTCGTTTAATACAAGACCAACAGACCATAGTGGAAAAATGTCATGCCATTAATCAGGACTTGAAATGCAAAATGCACTGTTAACCAAGGATTTTGAATGTCTACAAAAGCAACTCAACTTTTTCAAAACTCAAGAAAAACGGAAAACGGTTTTGAAGCAGCCTTTGCCAAATCTTATCAAAACGAAAAATATTTAGAAAGACAGATGCGTGATCTAGCCGCTTCGAAGAATGCTTTGTTGTCTGAAATAGAACAACTGAAACATGAACATAAAAAGCAAATTAACGCTCTCACCTTGGAAACTCAAAAAGCTAAGGCTGAGTTGTTAACTTGTCAAAAACAGTTCTCTGCATACAAAAAGCATTCAACGAAACAAATAGATGATCATCTTGAAGAAATCATCGGCTTGCAAAACAAACTTAAAGAGTTTAAAACTGTTGTTTACAAACATGGCGAGTCGGTCACAGCCATTGAAAAGTTTACTTTAAAACCCAATCCAAATGGATATGGACCGAATCTTGCTGATTACAAACCTAAGCTTTCAACCAAAACATTTCAAACCAAATCCTAATTTCGGTCATGCAGAATATAAAGTTGATAATTCTGTTATGAGTGTTGTTGAATATCATCGTCAAGAGGAATTAGATGCAGAAGGCGAGAGTCGATCAAAATTAGTAAAAGTTGTTTACAACAAACCTTTTAACTATTCAAAAGCGGTCACTTTCGTCACACCAACGGATTCATCTAACACACCAAGGGTAATCATAAAAACACCTAAGTCTTCTACTGTTAATCCCCAACCAGATTATGCACAAACTTATGGTCCTTTACCTTCCATCAGTGAAGTAAACTCAAAACCTGAAAATCGCAAAATTCTTTGATATTTTGACCTTTTCATGGCTGACCTCAAAACTTTACAACATGAGATAGAATATCATTCCGAAATCAAAGTTCAACACTTTCAATCGCCTCTAGCGCGAGAACAAAGAGACATTTTTCCGAAAAATCTTTTACCAAATGTTAAAAATTTGAAAAGTTGTGCATTGTCTTGGGAAAGGGACTTTCATAAGGAACTTGGATTAATGAAGGTCGTTTTTGAGAAAACAGAAACATCTATTTCTAACACTAAACGTAAAAAGAAACTGTTGAGAAAAGATGTTGATCGACTCTTAGAAGATGTCATCTGTGCTGATATCCATAATGTTGTGCTAGAGAATTCTTTGTCATATGCAGTTGATTATATCTCTGCGATACTTGTTGATTACGTGATAAATGTTGAGAACACTGATAATGTGCTTCAGATCGAGTCCTTAAAAGTTGAAAACAAACGATTGTCAAACGAACTTTCAAATGCAATACGTCGTCTTAATTGGTGTCAAAAAGATATTCACGATCAACAACTTGCTTTTGAACACAAAATCGCCCAGTTGCGTGCAAAACCTTCTGATCCTAAAATTGAGCAAATGGATGATCAAAACGTGTCTTTTAAGTGTCAAATCTCAAAATATGAACAAGAACTTGTAAAAGTTAAAAAGGAATATGGTCTCATATTTGATTTACTCAAAAAGACTCGTGATGAAGCATCAAATGAACTTGATCATTATCTTGAACACACTAAAGAAGTTATGCATTTTGCTGGAAATGTTCGGTCTGAAAATCAAGATCTGATTCACACTATCCTCAAGTTAAGAGAAATGTTAGGAAAGTATGAACAACTTCCGCCAACCATCATTAAGAGATTAGCCCCAGTAACACTTAGCACTCATGAACCTAGAATCCCTACTGCCAAATCACAAGTTGCTAACGTGCCTCCTTCTACTGACACAGGAATAGTTGCATCTTTTCTAAATGTCCGCACTTCACAGCCTAGAAGCACTAAATCGAAGAATAGGAAGCTGCGACCTAAGAAAAGATCAATCAGAATGCTAAAGTAGAAGAACACCCTAGGACTATGAATAAGACTCACGTTGCCTCCACTATAGATATTGCGTCTGGCAAATACAATAGAAATAGTGATGTAACGAATGCTAAACCGTTAAGTACTTTTGATATTCAGTCTGATGCACCTTGTGTTATTTTTCGTAAAAGTATGAATTCTGATTGTCATGATAAATGTGTTGCTAAAGCTATCATCTCTCGTTTAAGGAATCCTAAGAACCGGAATACCTCTAGGCCCACTAATCTTTCTAAGTCTGTGCTTGGTAGACCGCCCTCTTTAGATTCTAAGAAACGCATTGCTGTCCCTGTAGCTCCAGTTTCACCTCCTAGGAATGTAGTACCACCTAGTGCATTCACTAAGACTAAAGCAAACACTAGTTGGAGATGGCAGAAATGGATATATAACACACTAGGATTTAAGTGGATACCTAAAGCTATTAATGTGTGTATATCTACTATACATGCTACGGAACCCTCTAACATTTCGGTTTCCACATCTACTTCTATTCCATCTGTGTCGTCTATGTGTAATGCAGGTGATACAGATCATTCTCTGGATTGTTGATAGCGGATGTTCCCGACACATGACAGGAAATCTTAAACTGTTATCAAACTTTATTGCAAAGTTCATTGGCACTGTCAGGTTCGGGAATGATCACTTCGCAGCTATCATGGGCTACGGAGACTATGTCACTGGGAACATCGAAATCAGCAGGGTTTACTATGTGGAAGGCCTCGGTCATAATCTGTTTTCAGTAGGTCAGTTTTGTGATGGAGATTTAGAGGTTGCTTTCCGGGAGAAAACTTGTTTCATTCGTGATCTACAAGGAAATGACCTTATGTCCGGATCGCGTAATTCTAGTCTCTACACTATCTCTATGAAAGACATGGTTGCTTCATCTCCCATTTGTTTACTTTCAAAGGCAACATCAACAAAATCCTGGCTATGGCACCGTCGTCTCTCACATTTAAACTTTTAAACCATCACCAACCTTGCTCGACACAAACTAGTTGAAGGACTCCCACGGTTTCGGTATTCTAAAGATCACCTTTGCTCCACTTGTGAACAAGGCAAAAGCACTCGTGCTCATTTTCCTTCAAAGGTGGAACACCGCTCTCAGCATGTGCTTCATCTTCTTCACATGGATTTGTGTGGCCCGATGCGCGTGCAAACGATCAATGGCAAACGCTACATCTTAGTAATTGTTGATGACTATTCACGCTGGACTTGGGTCTACTTTCTTCGAAGCAAAGATCAAGCTCCACACGGTGATCATCACCTTTCTCACAAAAATACAAGTTCAGCTACGAAACATCGTTAGATTAATTAGAACCGATAGAGGCACTGAATTTGTTAATCAAACTCTTCATGAATTCTATGAGAAAGTGGGAATTCAGCATCAGACATCTATTGCACATACACCAGAACAAAACGGAGTTGTCGAAAGACGAAACCGAACGTTAGTGGAAGCTGCAAGAACAATGTTAATCAATGCTAAACTTCTAGATTACTTATGGGCAGAAGCTATATCTACTGCATGCTATACTCAAAACCGTTCTATGATAACAAAACGCCACTACAAAACACCTTTTGAGCTTGTCCACAACAGAAAACCGAATCTCAAACACTTTCATGTATTTGAATCTCTTTGCTATCCGAATAATGATCGTGATGACTTTGGAAAGCTCAAAGCCAAAGCTGACATTGGAGTCTTTATCGGATACTGTGATAATTCCAAAGGTATAAAATCTCTTTTGTAAATATTTCTTTCAAAAACAAAATACAAAAGTATAAAATCTGATAAAACAACAAAAATATTCTTCTATCTATTTTCTTTCAACATTGCAAGTACGTTTCTTCCGTCAACACTATAATCTTTCAAAATTCAGTATTTTTCCGATCAAGTGTTGAGGGGAGAAAATAATATAACCGTTTCAAATCATCCGTGTACTTGCATGTGGTCATATCCCGGTTGTTTCTTTTATCATTGGTGGTAAACTTTTCTGGTTAAACTGACACTCCTCGGACTAAAATTTATAACCTTTCATCATTTATTAAGTTGAGGGGGAGTGTCGTCAAAGTTTCTTTCTTAAAATCTTTGTTTGGTAACCAAAATGGAAGTTAAATGGCTTTGTTTGAAAAAAGAAAAGGTGGAGGGACCAAAATTGTCAAAATCTTAAAGTTATTTTAAATAAAAACACCTCCTACCTAACCTTTACTTCACATTTATTGCTCTTAACTTAAACATCCTACGCCTAGAATTCGTTCAAGAAATCCGTGCTTTAGATCATCATTTTGTAAGTGTTTTCATGATCTTAACGATAATACAAGCTAAGGTTTTGAATTTCAAGCAAATCCTACGGCTAAAACGTTTGTTATGCGTGATTATGTGTTCTACGCATAAGCGTATGAACACACAATCATTGTGAGTGTGTTTGTGGTTGAAAAGAAAGTGTCAAAACGTGTTTTTAACAACAAGGATACTATTTTTACCCTCTAAATCCACCCAGAAACACGAATTGATGGTTTTTGATAATTAGGGTTCTTGAGTCGAATTGGGTGTTTTCAAATGTGAAGAGTTTTGGTCAAAACTATTGTTGTGTTTTGCTTACATGATGTTAAATTGATGATATCCATGCCTTATAACCACCCAGAAACTCGAATTGATTCAGAATTAGGAACTAGGGTTTAAAGTTCATAAGTTTGGGTATTTTTGATTCTCAACGAATTAGATGTTAAGACTTGGTCCATAAGCTCATACAACATCTTAGAACTACCAGAATTTGTTTGGTGCAAATCCCATGGTTAGAAATCATATGCGTAATTCTTAACCCTTAGGGTTTTGACCTACGCGTATGACTTTCTACGCGTAACTGTTTAAGAATGATTCATGCCATGATCTGTTGATAAAACGAATTCTTGCGTTAATATTGATGATTTGATGAATTTATTTCAGGTTGACTACGCTTAATATTCAGAATCAAGGTCATTTGAATCTCTACGCATAAGGATTACCCTACGCGTAGTCAAGTTATGCGTAAGAATAATCCTACGCATAACTATTACGCGTAAGGTTCTACAATGGGACTACGCGTATCCTATGAAGGATATGCGTAAACAGTGACCTCTACGCATAAGGTCTACTCTTTCGAGTAAGCCTTATGCGTAAGGTATAAATACAGCGTAAGCTCTACGCATAAGGTCCCCTTTTCCTACGCGTAACATTTCTTACTCGTAAGTTAAGATCCTACGATAAGCTTTAGTCTACGCATATGTCATTACTGTTTACGCTTAACCTTGCCAATTCTACACCTATGCCTTGATTGACCTTCATTATGAATTGTTACGTGTACAAACTTGTTAATAAACTTATCATAACGTCACGAATCCAATAATGTCACTAATTAACTCAAACGTTTGATATGTTGTGAACAATATGTGATAACATAAACTTTAAAACTTAAAGTTAACTAACTCACGAAACATTTCACGACATCATTGGACTATTGGACAAACAAGTGACTTAGGACTCGTAACAATCATTGACACTGTACATTCAATAACTAGACAATAAGACCTTCTGTTGACTAACATTATGTCTTTCGATATGTTGGTTCTTTTGGCTAATGTTATTTCAGATCACGATATGGTTGCTCAAATGAATGTGGATGCACCTGAGGTTCTCACTATTGCTGATATCTTCCCAAGTGGCTATCCGAGAAAGATTGGAAAGAACAACCTTAGGGTTGACTTTGAAACCCTCACATGCTCAGAATCTTCGTGCTTGATCGCTGTGGATATTCTAAGGAATCATACCTACCAGAACATGCTATCACACTCTGCTACGTTTCAGAAATCTACATACGCAATTCGGAATACAATGCGAGATGGTCAAAGGTCAAATCTTTGTGATAGTGACGCTCAATCACAAGCTACTCACCATCACTCCTCACGACTTACGGGCTTTCTCCTCATTCGACATCCTACCAACTCAATTCTCAAGCTACACCTCTGAAGAAACTGCTGCAATTCTTGATTAATATTGGGTATGACGAAGCTTCAGGGGTGATCATTAAGCATTCTCACGTGGATCTCAAGAACATTCCTCAACCTTGGAGAACCCTTTATATCATCATCACAAAATCTGTTTCTGGTCGAGACAATGGCTATGAGCATCCAAGCTCGTAGAAGCTGCAAATCTTCGGGCTCTAATCAACATGAAGCACATCGAAGTTGAAGCTCTGATTTGGGATGACATGATGACATTCCTCCAAAAGCTTGGCTCAAAGATTCCTTACATCAGATACACTAAACTGTTGATCCAGAGAGCACTTGGGTATAACCCTGAAGTCCGTAAAAGAATCAATGACCCGACAACCTCGACATGATGTGCGAACCCACCCTAAGCCGATTTAAGGAGTCAACCACCAAGAAACAAGGTGTTGTGTTGCCGGATCACCTTCTCACGGATGAAATCAAAAGCTCTATTCGTATAGAAGATATTTGATTGCGGTAAAAAGAACAAAGTTGGATTTGATGATAAATCTTCCGTACACCTACCGGGGAAAACAAGACGAGGAAGTGCAGGAAGTGCTGCAAGCACTGAGAGTCAAAGAAAGTTTCCCAAGAGGACTCCTCAAAGCAAAAGAAGAGTTCCCTCCAAGGAAGCTGCTCCTATTCCTTCACCTGAACCACAAAGAAAGCTACCGGACGAAAGCTCAAGAGACACAATCGGGAGCACGAGGAGGTTCACTACTCAAACCGCAAAGGATGACACTCCATCGATACCAAAACCTCCAAGTCCACCACCGGTGACAAAGGAAAAGGGAAGACTCACTGTACTTGTACCCTATGATGAAAGCTCGATGAAGAAGAAGAGCAATTGGATACTTCATACAAGAGGCAATTCAAATTCCTTAAACACCAACACGCGCAAAAGAATTTGCAAAAGAACAAATGGGTGGCCCCGTGAGGAGTCAAGTGGTACTGACTCAACCTTCACACTGGGTCTGATGCGGTTAATCAACCCGATAAGGGATCAGGTGCCACCACTTTGGAGCAACAACAAATGCCCGTGGAAGAAACTATTGTGTATGAATTTGAGGAACCTGTTAAAGAAATGTCCGAGAAAGATGAGGGTGACAAAGAAAAGACTGAGACAGAAAAGACTGAAGAAAAAGATAAGTCTGAAGATGACTCTGTAGGATATTGGATTTCACATACACATCAAACCATAACTCAAAGTGGGCGTATAAAGGTGAGTTCTAGAGAGAGAAAGTTAGAGGTTTAGGGAACTTAGTGAGAGAAAGAAAAATCTTATTATGAGCTCCAACTCTCTACCTTGGAAGGTAGAGAGTATTTATAGTCTTACAATATAACGCCACACAACGGGAACGTGGATCGGGCATACATGGGTAAAGACCCGTCCGTCCTCCACGGTGTTACTAAACTAAATACTACTTAACATAAAAGTACTATGACTACGAGCTTTCTAACGATTACATATACTTGAGGTGACCGACTCTTTAATACTGGAATTTCTAATTCCTAACAATCTCCCCTAAGGGAGGTCACCTCAAACATATACTAAAATGACATTGAATACAATCCGATATTACATTAACAATTGATCTTGCATTCTTGATGTAGTACTTTGCTCGAAGCTTCGTAGTCATTGATTCCACTCATTGCATGTTTGGTTAATCCAAGTGGAGGTCTTTTATTGATCCACGTGATAATAATGTTGAGCCAACTTTTGAGATCATCAGCTAATAGAAAATCTCCGATACATCCATTGTGGTGTTGGTATTATGTGATGTTGTGACTTTCGGACCGACATGCTCACATTCTGTATCATGATATCTTCTCATCGAGTAAGCGGAAGCATTCGTTGATTCATGATATTGGTAGCGTAGCGAAGCATGGAGTTAGAATATTAGAGTCATTGATGCACCAATCATGATATCTTTTGATATGAATGTGTTGTGTGAGTATACGGCTATGGATTGACGCTCCATTCGATCATTTGCAAAGCGTCGGGTGTACCTACATAAGATAGTTAGCAATAAAGCGCACAAAAGTGTCTTTGATCACTTTCGTCGAATTGAGGTACACGGCCCACGGTTCCCGTTGATCGATACAAGTACGCCTGTGATCGGTATAATTTTGAAGAATTTCCTTGACAGGGTTTCGCAGCTGCTCTAGCTGTTCTCAAACCGAACGCCTCAAAGAAGACAACACGGAGTGAGTGAACCGGCAAATAATTTACGTCCACTGATTGATGAAAAGAGATTTGAAAAACAATCGTGGATTGCTCAATAGAAATTGTTTTTGCAATATAACGAAGGTTTTAATGAAAATCAATTATCAATCATAAAACACCTTTTGATTTGAAAAATTAGTACACGGTCGACGTGCTAATGAAAAGAGTTTTAAAGCACAAAGACCGGTTTTTCAAAGGTATCCGTCAATCCATAACCTGAACCAGGATTGATTCAAAAGAATGAATAGCCCCATTGTTTTACGTTCGGTTGTCACATGGTTGATCTGTATAATAGATCTCACATGCCACCTACCAGGAGCTTGTTAGATGTTGGCTCCCGAAGGCTTTCCATCTTCACAGTGAATATGTAAACACATCACTCAGATGTTACGCAATACCACAAGGATAATGCGTAGGACTCAAGATATAATCTCTCTTTCCACATTGTGTGAAACAGAGAGTCTTCATTGAAAGTGTCCTAATGAGATTTATTGATGATCTCGTGGCACTAGACTCAATTTGTGCATATTTGGATCCTATATCGGAGACTAGGGAGAGGGTCTCCTCCTTCAATATCAACAATCTCTAAGAGAAAGTTGATAGATAATGTCGGTTCCCCGCGAGAATGAAACAAGTCCTTTTAAGAGGAACTTGAGTGGTTTGGAAAGTTGAAGTGCATGCATCACGGGTCCATGACGTCTTGTCTTCAATACCGATGTTACCATCAGTAGCATATGAATTGAACCGGTTTACGCCCTAAGGTTGAATATATGGAGGGCTATTTGTTTTCACCCTTTTCTCATTTATTTCTTTTTCATTCTTCAACCCCTTCAGTGCTTATCGAGACTTCATAACTAAAACCTTGTTGGGTTTATTCCAGTTCTAGCTCTATCTCAGTCCGCACTCTTCCCATATCTCATTTTTCTCCTTTTTTTTCATCATACCTAAGGACTCTACACTAACTAGTGGATTGTCACTGGGTAGATCCCTCCGGTTCTGGCGGATCATGGGAACAAATACCTAACCTAATCATCCTTATATCACCATACATAAAGTAAATTTGGTCGGTCTTTTTGGTATTGTTCATCTGCCATTGGACCAATTGAAAACCATTTGAAAATCAATCCAGATACTTATGATATTATATCAAAGCATTTTGTACCTGAATTGTTTTGATATTTTTAGAAGAAGAACTCCCCCTCAACATGTGAATCAAGTATTGAAATAGTTTTCCACACGGAGGCAAGAGAAAGAATTAACTTCTTTGATTACCATTTTAAAAAATATCAATATCACTTCCCTAATCGAATCAATTAGATAAAGCATTTTGGGGAAGGATGAGGTTTTCATGATTTTGCTCCCCCTCAATATGTGCCTCGAGATTTGAAAAGAGTTTTGCACATACTAGAGGGAAACTGCACCTTGAGATAAGTTATCCGCGTTTCAAATCATAGGTTTAAGATAGATGCTCCCCTCAACATGTGCATGGAAAATTTGAAATCGTTTGTCACATGTGGGAAGGAGAGCTTGTACATCCTTATAAAACCATTTCCCTTATTATCGGTTTAAATCCAATTTAAATCACACATTCTCCCCGATCACAATTATCAAATCATTTGAGATTTGTGATCTCTTATAGATTTAAATTGATTTTGAAAGCTTTTAAGGAGAATTGTGACTTGATTATGAAAGCGTTTTAGCTGATAATGATCGGATTTTAAGACTTTAAACTCCATTGATAAACATGCATGTATATCTTTTGAAAACAATTGAATGCCAAATAACTTTTTAATTTAATTGAAATCATTCTCCCCTCAATCAATGACATAGGTTGTTGATTGAGAGATTGATCTTTTGACAAATAAGTCCAGATGATTATCAAAAATAGAGACTGAGTTATTTTTAAAGCAGTTAGTTTTCAGCAGATAAATGTTTAAAGAATCAGAGCATGGAATTTTGAAAACATGATAAAGTATGGCTCTGTTCTTTCTTTGAAAAAGCGGGTTACTGCCTGAAATGACAATAAGCCATTTTTTTTCTCTTTCTCCCAAAAATAATTTTTGATTTTTTGATTTTTTTTTTATATAAAAAATTCGAACAACATCTAAAGTCCCGTGTCATTCTTTGAATGACAACATCATGACCGTAGATATTATCGAATCGAGAGAAACATGACAAAAAGACAATATTTTTTTGAAGATTTTTCGAATTTTTCAAATTTTTATGGATTTTGAAAGTTTTATATTTTTCTATTTGATTTTTTGAAGGTTTTATAATTTTGTATTTTGTTTTTTGAATAAATATTTACAAGAGATAAATTAGTTTAAGAGAATGATGAAATGAGTACCGAGATAAAGATATCGTTCAGCACGTTGTAGAAGAAAGGAATCAACATCTCTTAAACTTTCGCCACCAAAGCATTCGAGGCTTCTAAGAAAATCGTCCGGACATGAGCCTTCTCAATTTGAATCTTTGGTAGCTTCCCCCCAAACCGACAAACATCGAATAAAGACCATTTCCCTAAGAGGTAGAGTTGAATACAAAGCGGTCTCATTGATTGAAGCTCGGCACCACGAAGAACACGAGAACACCGAAGTAACAAGTTGAAACATTGATCGTCTCAGTGGTTATCAAATCCGGATTAACTGATTACGACCAATCACATGATCCTGTGCATCCCCGATGTACACCTTACTCTTCGAGATTGACCAGTTGTCTATTTAGGGGAACAATATATCAACATCTTCATTTTACCAAGTGCATTCCAGTTATATAACATATAACCAATCAGCACATAATGTACACATGTACCCAACAAGAGTAGAGACGATGACATCCATGTAACATGTTGAGTCACTAATCATCTCTGTGGATGTCAACTCTGAAATAACTGAATTAGCTCGATCAAGTGAACATGTTGTGCATATAACCGGAAGCACTTTATCATAAACCGTATATAAGATGTCGATAGGCCGTATCATCTCACGTTCCAAATATTCTTCTCACATTTCTTCCAACTGAACACTGAAGTAACGTAAACCAAAGGTCTCCGTGAGACCACTTCCCCAAATAGTTGGAATAATATATCCTTCCCCAAATGGTTTTGATACCTCGTAATCAACAAAACATAATATATCCATAAACTTGAAATCTTGTGAGAAGAACTCAAATAGCCCAAATGAATCCTGTGAGAATCAACTGCTACATAAACTCTCTCCGACTATCTTTATCAACCCATATGTAGACAATTTGAAGTGACCACTGTTGAAGAAAAACCGATATACCAAACTTGAAACTCAAGTCGAATTCCCGCATTTGTTTCTTAAGCTTGCACTTAAAGATGGAAGAACGGTGTCGAGAATCTATGCTTCAAGCAAATCTCTAAGTACTCACACTCAAACAAGGTATGAGACATTAACACCTCTTGATATTATCCACATCGTCATCTGCATGTGACACTGAGTAAAACAACGTAACTCCTAATAGTGATAGTTAACCCGGTCTTCAACCATCCACTCCGACTGCTGGTAACTAGATAAACCAAGCCTTCAACTCAAATTCTTAAGCCCGAGCAAGTTATCAAATAAGAACACGCCTTTGTGAAGGTCAACTTCAATCTCAAATAAGTGATAAATGATTAACTCTGAAGTAATCAACTTGTGTCAAATGCCCAACATGTGAATAAACATACAACCGGATGTACATTCACCCCCTGAATGAACCGGAACAAATGATGCCTCAACATCAATGTATTCTTCCTAAAAGTATTCATGTAGAGACTGATCTGGAGGATACAACAATAACTTCGAGCGAATGAGGTAGACATTTTCCTTGAAGTTCATGTGGTTGATTTATAGCATGCACGATGTGAGGAACAATAATCCATGAAGATTTGGCAAAGGAATACCAAAGAGTGGATCATTATTCATGAACAATAATCCGTGAAGATTTGGAAAAGGAATACCAAAGAGCGGATCATTATTCATTAGTGCAACTGCAATATTATGATAATCATTATCAACGCCTTGAGGAATAACTGGAGATAGGGTTTTGAGTAGTCTGAGTTGTACTTCTTTGATGATCATCAAACATATCTTGAACTCATGAATCACATATTCTTTGATGATCATCAAATATTCGCTAGCGGTTGTAAATACTCATCAAACATATCTTGAACCAATGAATCCCAAACAATAAATCCCATTTATCCTTAGTGAGTGAAACATTAGGCGTTGGAGGAGAGTCATCAAACTTTAAGTCGTATAACCATTATTCAAACATCCATCATCATTTAGTATATTCACTCTTCTCATAAATCCCATTTATCCTTAGTGAGTGAGAGTCATCAAACTTTAAGTCGTATAACCATTATTCAAACATCCATCATCATTTACTATATTCACTCTTCTCCCCCTCAAAAATTGCATCCGAAGTTGCCATTTTGATTTAGCAAGTGAATAAGAATATACATTAATGAATGTAGATCCACTTGATGCCTGAATGAGCATGGGAGAAACATGAAGCTTGTTGATGAAGAATGTCGATGAGAATGGTCATAAACATTAAGATTTCTCTTCTTCGAAGATAAAGCGCCTTGAAGCGTACACTTTTCTTTTCTTTGAGGAACGGGGCCTGAAGTGTTATCTGAAGACGCCATAATGATGAAGAACGAGGCATGAACTGATGTGAACAGACGTCATTGTTTAGAGCCCATTTATATGTTTAGAGTCAATCCAAATACCAAGGGACTTATGCGACCTGCTTTGGACAATAGACGAAGACAGAGAATTAGAAACATTGGATCCCCACGTGCTCATGGGGTCCTTTTGGTTAGCACAAACAATCTTTGAATTAGCAGAAACCCTAGGTGCAATGTCATTGTCACTAGGAGCTAAACTAGTAGAAGCATCCGACTTAGTCGAGGGACATTTTGTGCTTAATGGGATTATTCTACCAGTTGGCTTCCAAACCTTAACACGCACTACTCTAGGCATAGTGGATCTAGTTAAGGGGCAAGGTTTGCCATTCGTGAATATTCGACCTGTTGGCTTCCACTGAAATCCTACATTGGTAAAAACCTTCCCTGTAGGTTTCCAGGATTGCTTAATCTGTTTCGCTCTCCAAACTTTCTTAACCGGGTTATGAATCTTAGACCTCAGAAATAACACATCACATTTATCATGATTACCAGAAATTAAACATTTTTTGCATGTTTTGCGGACAGCATAAGGCCTCGAATTAATTTTAGTAAGCTTAGAGCTAATACTAGAACTAACACGATTCTTTTTGTTCAAATCAAACTTCTTGTCCCTATGGTGTTCTTTCACTTCCTTATCATGATCACTTTTAGTTTGCGTAATCCTATCCTTCTTTGCATAGCTTCTAGGTTTTGACCCGCTAACTTTAGTGTCAATCTTAACATCTGTAGAAGTAACGATGGGAACATTACATGGCTTCAATACTTTCTGCATTCCGGTCTAGAAGTCTTTGGGATCTGAAATTCTAGGAGGCACATCACAGGTTGTTTGCTTGAATTTTGACATGGAACAAGGCATATCAAGGGTCACATGCTTGGCTTTAGGCATAGAACAAGGCACCACTATTCTATCTCGCCTATTGCTAGATGTCGGACTTGTGACAATTACATACTCTAAGAGTTCTTGAGATCGTTTGGCATCCATGCAAGCATAGGCTATAGTACTATCAAAAGGTTTTTCTAATCTTTCATCTTCAACCATCTCACGGAGACCCTTCAAACTTTCCTTAAGCTATGAGAGATATGCTTTGAAAAGCGATGTTCATTATTCCTAATGAGGGGAATATATAACATATCGATAGCATACTTATGACAATCAGAAACCTTAGGAACAAAATATTTGCAATTGGGGATTGGCAACTTTCCTTTCACCTCAGCTTGATTCTCAATCTCGTTAAGTAAAGAAGTTATCTTTTCAATTTGTTTATCATGATTAACTTTAAATGAATCACATAACTCTTTGTGTTGATCATTAACCTTTGAAATTTCATCTTTAAAACAATTATTTTCTTTTTGCAAGTTATCAATAATGTTTTGAAGTTGGAAATTCTGAGAATCTAAAGGTGGAGGCATATGGGAACCAGTCACATCCTTCTTTTCACCTTTCAGTTGTGATATTTGGGTTCTCAATCTTCGATCGTGTTACAATGAGCTCGAATCTGTTCATCACGTTTGCTAATTTCAAAAACTGCATCAAATTCAGGAGCATCCAAGGATGTCTTGATATTTGAGGTTTTAACATTTTCTTTTAGATGTTGATATTTTAATTGCAAAGCAAGATGCTCAACTTCTAATTTAGAAAACTGTTTCACCAAGTTATCATGATCATCCTGTTCAATTTTCTCATGCAATTTAGAATTAGTTTTTTCAAGCTCAATGACACGATCATGGGAGACTTTCAGAACAACAGATAATTCATGAAATTGAGAAGCATTAATGGAACAATTCGTAGCGGTGTAAAACACATCTTGAGTAATACATTGAGAAATAAGATTCTCATTCAAGGTATGCAAGTTCTTCCTCTCAATCTCATTATATTTTAATTCTCGCTCATAGTCACTAACCTCAACTATCATTGCATCAAATTCCTTTTCCATTTCTTTAATATCCGATTTTATCCCCTTTTTAAGACTCTCAAAATGATCTTTTAGTTGTTTAAAGAAAGGCATGACCTCAGTTAGATAGCATTCTTTTGTTTGCTCAAAACCCCTTTCCCTTCAGTTATCCCAGTGGGTGTGATCCTTTTCTTACAAGTTTTCTCAAAATCGACAAATAGTTGAAGAATAACATATTGACTGATTAAGGTCTTGCTCTTAGTGGCAATAGTTCTAGGAACTAAATGCATTGGTGTTTTTGGAGGATACACAGGTAAAGCTTTAGGGAATTTCCTACAAGGGGGATTCTTTTTGCAAGTCCATATCCTTTTTCCCGAACACTTGTTCAGGGGTCAATAGAGTCTGAGGCTTAAACATGTTTAAGGATATCCAATTTTCCTTAGTGTAATCATGGGGTTTTATCGTTATCTTGTTCTTTTTACACTCGGGATCTTCTAGCTTCTTATTCATTTTCTCCCTAGTGACTTCATCTGATTTCTTATCTTCCTCAGTGCACTCAGAGCAACTAGGTTTTTGTCTAGGCTTAAGGATCTCATTACCATCATACAGTACCTTATGAGCTTCTCTAGCCTTTTTACAAGCCTCAGGATTTGGTTCATCAACTAAGGCAACACTATGTTTGTCACTTAGAACTCTATGCTTAGTGATCATGTGAGCAGTCTGAATGGTATTTCCTTGTACGTACAACTTATTTTCAAGCTTGTTTTTCAAAGTTTTTAGATTAGAAAAATCATTCAAAAGTTTTGATTCCTTAGCACTAAATTCTTGCTTAAGCATTTTAACATTTTCTTGAAGTTCTTGTTTTTGCTTAGCAGTTTTAGAAAGCTTTTCATGTAAGGAGTTTAACTCTTGTTTTAACACTTCTTCTCTAAAATTACTTTTTCTAATAATTGTACGCATTTTGTTATCCAACTCCTGCTCATGGGTAGTTAACTCAAACTTACGCATTTGTTCATAGATGGCAACTGATCCTTATATATGTTAAGCTCGGTGGTAAGGGAATCATCGAGCACAAATGCGTACTCATGCAGTTCATAATCATCATTTTGAGTAGAAGATGCACAACTAGGTATAGCAGAAACTTCCATGCAACTTACCTCAGCATTGACATGCAGGTGTGACGGGTGCATCTCTATCTTGGGTACATCCGAAGCTTCCAAGGAGCGTTCCTTTGCATTAACTTACGAGGTTGTGTGCGGTGCACCTCTCTCTCTTGTGAATTTGAGCACGAAGATTCCATTTTTGCATTATCCGACTCATAAATTTTTGTTGTCACGACCATTACGCATTCAGCAACACCGATACTTCAACGAAACATTACCCAACTTATCACAACAATCTTTCAACGCACTGACACTCATTCCACGTTTTCATTCTTTTGAGCGATTCTTCAATGTACTTTTTCACATTATCCATGAGTTGGATAAATGTCTCAATGAATTCCTGAATTTCCATTCCAGTATGTTTTTGAAGGAAATTCCAGTCAAATGTTGATCGTGTCTGCTGAATATTCCCCACGATGAATGGTGAAATTGTTTGTAGATTACTTGAAGAGCTGCACTGGAACCATCCTTTTGAACCTCTTCATTGGTAAGTTGCAGCTTTAAGTGTTCTAAGTTCAACACAAGCTTCTTGTCAATGTAGGTAAGTCCTGGCGGAAAAGAGCACTACATGTTCGATCCCCCGCTATGGATAACAAATTTGTATGAGGTGCGGATGAAGTACGATAGGGCTCAATGCTGCATTCCATTTGCATGGCATTCGTAGCGGTGCAATTCATTCTCATTGTACTAAGAACATGAAGATCTCACATCCTCATTGTTTAATTCAAACATCTTTAATCGTTCAATGTAGCAATCATTAACATTATTGTCCACATCATCATACAATTTAAGCACTTACGAAATCACTGGGGTAGAGTAAGACATGATGTGGTGGAATGCACGGATTTTACAAGTCTATGATTTAAACCGAAATAGAATCTTTCGGGATTTTACTAAAATCAAGACCAAACCGTTAAGCAATGACCAATGGAATGTGTTAAGATGGCTGATGGATCGACACAATGATAGACAATTGTGTGTTAGGTCTTATGATTGTTTGTGGGTTAAGCAGAGATGTTGTTTGGTTGTGATTTGGGTTGGTTGTTGCACGATTTTATGGAGAAATTTAGATCTAAAATCTTAAAAGCTCAATAACTTCCTTTCGGAGAGGATTTGGGCCTCAAAAAATTCGTTTCACGACATCGTGGTGAAACTTCACAATATTCAGGCTGTTCCGTCGTTTTGACGGGTATTTCGAAACGGAGTTACTGGATCAAAAGTTATGGCCGTTTGAAGTTTTGATGTAAAAAGTCAACTTTGGTCAAACCTCTTCTACGTAAAAGTCAACCAAGTCGCTAAACCCCTTGAACCAAGTCGCTAAGTACCAAGTAAGCTAAGTAGCAACTTCGCTAAATCACCAAATCGCTAAGCACCAAGTAAGCTACACAAATTAAGCTAAAGAGCAACTCGCTAAGGTCCAAGTCGCTAACACCAAGTCGCTAAGAATACTAAATCGCTAACAATTTGCACTGCAACTTGCTAACACTTTCTGAGCAAGTCAAAATTAAGCTAACCTCACTAAGTCGCTAGCCGTAGTGGTGAATCCACTAACTTGTACTATTTGTCGGCTTGTCTCAATAGACAAGTCGCTAGGACCAAATCGCTACCAAATAACACTCCAAGTCGCTAACTTTTTATGAAGCAAGTCGCTATGATGAATATCACACCGAGAACCAAGTCGCTAGCAAGAAAAATCACATAAACACCACTTTTCAATCCAAAAACAACCCAACAAAGATGATTCAAGCTTACCAACTGAAAACCTAAACACTTGTGATGATTCTAAACACAAAAGTACTAACAAAATCCAAGCTTTAACACAAGAAATCAACCAAATGATGCAAAAACCACTAAACTTTTTCAAACTCAAAAACCACCTAAAACCACTAGAAATCCAAAGATGTGTAAGATATGATCTAACCATGGCTCTTGATACCAATTGTAGGATATTGGATTTCACATACACATCAAACCATAACACAAAGTGCGCGTATAAAGGTGAGTTCTAGAGAGAGAAAGTTAGAGGTTTAGGGAACTTAGTGAGAGAAAGAAAAATATTATTATGAGCTCCAAATCTCTACCTTGGAAGGTAGAGAGTATTTATAGTCTTACAATAAAACGCCACACAACGGGCTGTGGATCAGGCATACAGTGGGTAAAGACCCGTCCGTCCTCCACGGTGTTACTAAACTAAATACTACTTAACATAAAAGTACTATGACTACGAGCTTTCTAACGATTACATATACTTGAGGTGACCGACTCTTTAATACCTGGAATTTCTAATTCCTAACAGACTCTGATTATGAAGTTTCTCGCTAGATGGGCCCCAGTCTAGTCTTTCGTCAAGGAGAAAACCTCTGAACCTCCGAAGGATCCAGAGTCTCCTCATATCTCTTCATCATCAGATTCGTCTTCTCACTCTTCACCACCACCATCAAAAGATCAAAAATCATCATCCGATCAGTTCGGTGAAGAAGCCACCTCGATCTTGGATTTCGCACTCATAAAAGAATTGTGAAAGCTGTCAAACAAGTCAGAAAGAAAGACGTGCTCAACAAGAAGTTGAATTTCTTTGCTGATCACATACCAGCTTTCAACGTCCTGTGTACACTCCTGGGAACATCACTGCACTTCCTGGTACCCCTTGAATTGCTTCCTTCATATAATTTTGGATGTTTGATTGATTATGTTTATGGATTGTGCACACATTACGCTGTACAACCCGCACTCTGTAAATAAAGGACCATGTGTAGCCTCTGATCACAATCCTATAAAAGAGCGAAAGCTTCTTACTTTTGAGTAAAACCTATCAAACCTTTCACTTTTCAAGGTTTTGCTCAAAAGAACAAGTACTTTCCCTTATGATTTTCAAAACCTCAACCGTTTATATCACTCATTGAGGGGGAGTACTTGAATTAAAACTTTGTTCAAAACATTGTTCACCGTGGTCATTCTTAAGAACACTAAATGGTCATATTTATTCTCAACTTTTCAAAAATAACATCACATATGCCATTTTTGAGGGGGAGAAAATACGTGATAAGAAATATGTTGTGTAAAAGCAAATGAATCATTGTACTATAGACTTAACCAATGAATTGACGAGATCTTAAATGTTAGTAACTCGAAAAAGACTTGTCCGGGACGGGTAATAATTTCAAGCTAGTTCGCTAGTGATGTAAACGTGTCTCGCAAAGGACTTGTTCGAGTAGAATGTACCATTCGAGAAACTCTTGGTAGACATGAACTCTGACGGGTTTGACGACCTTTCGAGGATTGTATACACCTTCAAGGTAGTTATTAGAGCTAGTTGTCACCTAAAAGTCGACAATGCAATCTCTTAACTATGCCACGTAACGTGTCTCATGGGATTGTCTATCTTGAGTGAATCAATTCAAAATGTAAGCAAATTTTCCTCCTGTGCATTTAACCGTTAAAACTCTTAAGCACATGTGGAGGGGAGTATTTATGCAAATCTTATCTCAACAGTGGTACTAAAATGTTTTTCATTCACAAACACTTTGAGAGATTTTTTCACAACAGTGGTTTTAATGGCAACATAGGTTAGTCATGAAGTTATAAGGTGACTAAGGTTAGGAATAACCGTTCTATGATCCGCCAGAGCCGGATGGATCTACCCAAGGACACCACAAATAGTTAGAATTTAGAAGTCCTTAGGTATGATTATAAAAAGGAGAATTGAGAATCGGAGAAAGAAGGAGTTGAAGAATTAAAAGAAATGCAAAGAAAAGGGTGAAAAGAAATAGCCCTCCATATTATTCAACTTAGGGCAGACACCGGGTTCAATTCATATGCTATCAAGGTTGTCACTAGATGACACCGGTATTGAAGATTAAAAGTCTCTCATGGACCCAGTGACGCATGCACTAAACCTTCTTAACCACTCAAGTTTCTCTCAAAAGAAGCTTGTTTCATTCTCACAGGGAACCCTACATAATCTATCGGCCTTCTCTTAGAGATTGCTGATATTGAAGAAGGAGACCCTCTCCCTAGTCTCCGACCAGGAAAACCAAAACGCACTATTGAGTCTAGAGCCACGAGATTCATCAAAAGATCTCTTTGGTACACTTGACATTTCATCACTTGATATTCAACAATAAGAATTTCATTGATACATTATCGAGTCCTTCACAGATCTTAGCAATCTGTCGAGAACATTTATGAGAGGTTCACATTTGTGATCCTCAGTGATTGAATGGAAACTCTTGCCAGGGTCAACATCAAACATGTACCGACAAATATGTCGCTTCGCAACTCCCCGTGGATTGGCGCTTAGTGGTCTCAAACGGTCTACATCGTCGAGGTGATGCTTCGGTGTACCTCAAATACTCATCTCGAATCGTAGGTGTACTTCGGTACATCGTGTTATCTCACTTGTGGGACTCCGATTCATGAACGGCCTTTGTAAGAATTAGAGTTATGTTTTCACACTATGCCTATGCTGTTAACACTCTCGAGGTTCAAACTTGTAAGTGCCGGAATCCGCTTATTACTAACCGTTTAAATGTTTTATTCTTATGGAAGCTCTGGAGCCGAATGATCGTCGGCAGATTCTTCATGTCATTTCACGCCAACATCATCACTAATGGAAGTTCTATCCAAAAGCAACACAACATTCAAAATGATTCTTCATCAATGATCACCGCTGAGAATCTACAAAGTTAAAGACTTAAAGAACTCCATCAGTACTGAATTCCAACGTCAAAAGAGCATGTGAGCATGTTAAAGAATGACGTGGAGACACTGTGCAATGAAAGCTTGACCTGAGGTAGATTTGATGCAGACAACAACATACTATCACTTTCATCACAAAGAACAATGATCAAAGAACAAAGTTAAAGATGACGTCAAAGCATAACCGTTCAAAGTAAACTATCTCTCTACACTGGGGAGATTTTTCAAATCAAGGTAATTCTTCTCGCAAGAAAGAAGAATGTCAGAAGACGTCAAAGCTACTATTACATCAACGCCTTCACCGTTTTCATCACCAACACTTGAGTGTTTGTTACTCATATGTAATAACACTTGAGGGGAGATTGTTGGAATCACTCCTAAACCTTATTCCAGTGTTAGTTACTCATATGTAATAGTTAGCTTATTATGGCCTTTATGTTTGTTATTAGCCTTAAGCTTATGTAGAAGGCCCATGAGCTTAGGCCCAAGCCCATAGGAGAAAGGGAAGGAGTAGGAGTGTTGCCCTAGCTCCTTGCCTATAAATACTTTGAAATAACCTTCATTTGAAGGTTGGTTGTTCAAGTTTTCTTTTCACATACACTCTACGCATAACCGGTCTTACTCATACGTGTGTGTGTGTGTGTACAACTTGTTCAATCGCCTCTCTATCTTTCTTATAAGCTTGTGTGGTAAACCTTGTGACCTAACAACACGTTTTCAAAAGAAACGTAAACATGAGAATAACAATTCATTAAAAGATATATATGTGTGTTTGTTCGAGTCAAATGATTGTATCGAGTCATAATGGATGTTTTGCAGAAATTTTTCCAGATTCTAAAGATGTAATATTTCCAGAAAATCGCACCGCTTTTGTCGTGATAACCTGACGGCGTCAGGATTGCAACCGACGGCGTCGAGAAGGAGTAAAACATCAGATTACTTTTTTCTCATTTTCTGAGCTACTTATAAAATTTTGGAATTTTCCAGGTCTTAATTTTCTAGAAATTCTGTAAACATCCATTCCACAAGCATTATATCCTAGTTTAAATCGAGTCTTATATATATTATTATCGCCGATTTTACGCGAAGGTTTCGTTTGTTTTATTCAAGTGTGCATGTTTAATTTATCAAGAAGAAGAAACAAAAGATTGGAAGGAGCTTTTCACGCACATATTCTTCTTGGAAAGGATTTAACCACTACTTCACACACGGATCCTACCGAGCCAATCAGGGGAGTACTAGTTTCTTTCGTTTTTAATTACCTTCATTATCATAACTTTAATACTTTCGGGGAACATTGGGGACAATGTTAAGTTAAAGTGTAGGGAGGGAAAATAAAACGGGAACTTTGAAACTATGCTTATCCTTGATTATTTGCTTTGTCCAATTGTAGTTGTGTAATAACCCATGAGAAAATGTCGGTTAAGGTAATTTTGGCACCAAATTTTTAATTTTTCATGACATATAAGAGTGGGCCATTAGTTTTAACAAAAGCGTCTCACGGATAGGAAGTTGCATGACTAGCACAAAAACCCTTTACCACTTAAATTCCACCCAAAATGTGAAGATCGCCCTTAGATTAGTAGGAATTAAAGCATTCATATTTAATGCTTAGAGTGTGAACCGGTAGTATATTAGATTCTAGAGCTTGTTTTGTGATACATTCCGAGATCGTTAGTAAGACTACACTTGTGTAGTTAGGAATAAATAAATGATAAGAGGCATTAGGATAACCCTTGTTTGATACCCGTAATATAATTACTTCTTCCACATCGGTTGAGTAATTCCCCCACACCCTTTGCGTTGTACTCATTTTTAGTACACGATACCCCTAGTTAACCCATCAGAGCCTATCCTTTTCGCGGTTCTCGTGATGTTTCGGTTTTTCCAGAATATCAATGAAGAGCATTGTTTACACCCCACCCCCAAATATACACCCAAATCGCCTTAGCCTACCTGTATGCACTCACTTTTAGTGCATTATTGTTATCACCCTAAACCCTTAGTTCAATTATCTGGTTGCTTGCATGAGTTGCTAAGTCGAGTCATATCCTTTGTATACAGTTTTGGGACGATTGGGATTCATGGGAAAAGTTAAAGTTTATGAAATGACGGGAAGGGAACGTTAAATTCAAATTCCCTTTGTTTGCATAATAATGTACCCCAAGTGTTTTGATCTTTTCAATTCGGGTCAAATTAGTATTAGAGTAATAAAAACTCAAGTGTAGGGATGTGCCTATAAATCCCTATCATTTTGATGTTACCGTAGAGGATAGTAGAGTAAAAGTGTATGAAAAAAAAAAAAAAAAAAACATACGGGCTACCATCCTACATCTATCCTTTAAATTTATGTTTGTTTATTTTAGTTAGCTAGAGTTTAGAGTGTCGAGTCTTGGCTTAGCAACGCCATTCTTCATATACTTGCAACATAGAGATTTTTGACTTGCCACCACTAAATAGCCTATCCCACCAAACCCTTTGTTTCCCTACCGTAAGCCTAACATTACAACCCTTTAAAGACCTCTTTGATAGTCTTTCCTAGGTGCTTACGCCAAAGCGATGGAGGTTTGATCTGGTCTCAAGCCTATGGTAATCTATGTACTAGGACCGGTTAATGAGTGTTTATCTTCCATTTCCAATTTATTATATTTCATATACACCCGAGAGAGATGTGAGTATCCAAACACCCCGTGTGAGGTGCTAGTATGTAATTTCCGTGCTTGTTATGACTTTTGAGGGGCTTATATGTGTTGTGGACTTTTTTAAACCAATGCTTCATGACCCCTAACTTATAAATTAATTGGCTAAAAGCACATTTGCTTGAGGACAAGCAAATACCAAGTGTAGGGATGTTTGATAAGGTTTTAAAAGGTACCTTTTTGAGGGGTCGTTTAAGCCCTTATTTGATCACTTTTGTATCCGTTATTACTTAATATCGTTCCTTTTCACTTTTTAGGTCTCTTGAAGGCAAAATGCTGGAATGACATTTATTTGGACGAAAAGGCGCAAATATACGAAGAAAATGACCAAAGTCAGAATCGGGACACTCCAGCTGCTGAAAACATAAGGTGACGGCGTCCTGTTTATCTGCAAGGACGCCGTCCGAGGATTTTGTGACGGGACAGAACCCAAAAGTCTTATTTTCAAGTGACGACGTTCAGTTGTAAAAGAGTAGGCCGTCGCTACTCAGACGGCCTAGATGCAATCCAGACGGTGTCAGAAGCTGAAGAGGACGGCGTCACAAGCACAAGGTGACGCCGTCGCGAGACTAACATGGCCAAGACGAAACCCTAATGACGGCGACCCGACGGCGTCACAAAACATAAGGTGACGCCGTCGCATATGTAATCTTATATATAGAATCCGAATTTTTCAGTATTTGTGGGTAGTCTTTTGGAGTAAATACCTAGAACCGAACCAAGGCTGTCTTGTACAGTATTTTAGGGTTCCAAACCCTATCTTACATCAAGATAAGTTCTTTACTTCATTAATACAATTATGTCTTTGATTATTTTTGTGTATGCTTGCATGTTCTCCATGTCCGGCTAATTTATTTGTGTGTTTTCTTAGGAAATATGAAACTTAGGGTGCGTTTGGTTTACGACTTTTATCATCAAAAAATAGGATTGGCATCGTAATACTTGTTTGGTAGGGAGATAAGGGACTAAAGGGCCCACCGGATACCAAAAATCTGGAGTTGAACAAAAGATGATAAATTGATGGGTTTTGTTTATTTCTGTAGGTCCTACTCATTATTTTCCAATATAATTTAATTTTATATATTATAATATTAGTTAAATTTAAATATGAAACCAATTTATATCACAAAAAGACAAACAAATTTATGAATAAATCATACTTTTAATTTTATTTTTATCAAAACATAAACAAAAATTTTTAATTTAAATAATTTTCTCTCTCTTACATCAAATCCAAATCCAAATCAAATCCAAATTCAAATCCAAATCCTAATCCTAATCCTAAATCCATCTACAAACCAAACGGGCCCTTAATTATTGATTATTGATTGGTTGTTTCTTATCTTAGTTGATTAATGATCTAGTAATGCGATAGGTCATTCGTTGTGTACTTAATGCTTGATTAAATCTTTGTGAACCTTAGAATATAACTCCTTGAGTAGTTGTAAGCTAAACCATCCAAAGAGTGCCTTAGAGTAAGAGTTTATTATCCCTAGTGGGTTTTGTAGACGAGACCCTTTGGTAAGTTCAAAGAGTTAGGGAACATACGCATACCCTACAACCTTAGACACACAACGCAACTAAGAATAAGGACGCGACAATTCAACCACCAATAGGAGATAATTAAGGAGTAGTAAATACATCTTTAAACTATCATACGAGCACACAATAATTAGACATAGACTACATACACCTTAGATTAGATAATTAGATAAGTAGAGTAATTGGTAGCAATACCAACCCCCAAATCCAAACCCCGAGATTCGTACCTTTCAATTTCCTAAAAAAACATAAAAGATAAAAAATAATCTTCCTCAACCCCAACCTTAGCGTAGTAACTTCTTACTAGCATTCCTATTCCCCTAGAGAACGATATCAATACCCGTGGCTTACCCTAATTACTACACTACAACGATTAGGTTCACTGCCTAGGGTGTTATAAAACTTGCTCGAAGAAAAGGAAGTTTCCTTGACCCCGAACGACGCGTGTAGCGTTATCAATATCACCTTGAGTTTTTCAGTCCTCCTAAGTGTCTTAAATGAAGGGGTGCTTAAGTACTTGAAGGTAATGAGTGAAGTAGCTAATGATTGCCTTTTATGGAAGGAATTGGAACTTTCATGAGTACCAATGAATGAACAAGGATGACACTAAAGATGAGAGTGTCTATTGAAGCTAAATGATCCTAGAGATCAGATAGTGACTTAGATTAATCCTTTGGAAAATATCAATATCCTTGAGGCTTAAGATGGAAAAACTAGGATTTGATCAATTTTGACCAACTTTGATGTAAGGATGATTTTGATCAGTTTTGCTATAAGAGATTTCCAATGTTTAGATATGATGGATCATGTGAAAAAATGATGTGTAAGCTTAAGAGCGGAAGAGCAATGGATTAAAATGAAACGATAGATCTACAAGCGTCTTTGAGTGTGATCTCGATGAGTTCATGTGTGAGTGGGAAGGATCTACTTAACTTGATAAGGACTTAATTTTCCTTAAGACACTATGTTTAGCTTAGAGTGAGGTGTTCTAAGGATATGTTTGAAATACAATGCTTGCAATTGCATTTTCTGTTTGTCGGATCCCACGGTTCCCTAAGTGTAGGGATCCGTCTAGCACAAACTTTGGGATCCGTCCATCTGCTCAGCAGAACCTTTACTAAAGGTATGCAATGATCTTGACAATGCATTATATTCCAAGGTTGGTTTAAAGGGGTTCTAATATTAAGATATCAAATGTAAGATGTTTTATTTCATGAAGGAAATAGGATTACATTGATAAAGCACGAGTACAAGAGGATTGATCCTATTTGAAATACTACTAGGTTCCTTGAGTGTTTTCGCTAGTAGGATCATCACGTTGTTGATGAGTGTTGGTGGAATCAAGAATGAAGAAAGTCTTCATGAGAGATATGTTTAGCGGTTCCATCCTCTTGTTCACAAGTACGTACAACGGACTTTGAAATTGAGGATGAAAGTGAATAACATTATGATAGAGGCGCGTCAAGAACATTCCATAAAGGATGAGTTTATTCTTGGAGCCTTGAAGATTTACAATTCGCTTTGCAAAGAATTAGGCGAGATTGTATGGTTGTTGTGTTAGTAAACAATACAATATGTTAGCACAACAAGCGGGAAGGATTTCTCGATTTCCCCTAAGATTCCAAACATTTTCACGTAGGATGAGTGCAAGGGGCTTGTACTTTTCGGATGTGTGAAGATAATGTTTGGATCGGAGTAATATGGTCAAGGTTTGCATATTATGCGATGTAAATCTTCCGGGGAGGGTATGTGTGAACAATATGGACTATTTTCTTTACGAAAGTTGAAGAGAGAATCAACAGACCAATCTTCGGTGAAGGCACATTGTACATGATTTGGAATCCGGAGGATGTGAGCAAAATGCCCAAGGGTTAAAGTAAACTTTTGGTTTTGATATAAAACCAAAGAGATAGAGAGCGATCCTCGTTACGAACGAGTTCAACTTGACGGAAGAATTTCATTATGAACCTTGGACATATCTTCTTGTTGATTTCAAGAAGACATTCTAGTCCTATGGCTCGGAAGGAGGTATTGATACCTTCTTCGAATTGTAGAGAGGTGTCTACAATACGTCCTTCGTGGAAGTGACGGTTTTCGAGGTTATTGAACCCACAGACATGAATGCCAGGTGTGTTGGGTTCAAGGGAGATGTTTGGAGTGTAGACGCTAGTGAGTGAAAAATCAAACTCATATTCATGCGTCATAGTTGAACCTATAGAAAAGATGAGTTAAAAGAAAGTGATGTTTGTGGTCAACGTATGATTATCTAATGTTTTTACTAGATTTTTATTAACAATGGTTTTTAACAACAATGACATTTAACTCACTTATGGTTTTGATATTCTAGTGGAGTATTATTTTTAGAAGAAAAGTGGTTTTTAATTTGTATGAAAAACTGTTCTCCAGTAGGACGGATCCCATGGTTCCTTTTCAAAAGGGATCCGGCTAGTGTATTTTCCGGGATCCGTAGATCTGTAGTTACAGAACCAGATTTTATGATGAAAAACATAGATTTTTAGATCTCATAGTTTTATACCAAGATATGTGTTTTAACCTACATTTTCTTTTAACATGCATACATGACTTCTAATGTATCACGAGAGAAGGAAATAAAACAAAGAGAAATGATAAACACATTATGATAATAACCTAGGTAACCTTAGATTATTAGTAATATTTCATTTCAATACTAAGGATGATACAAAGGGTTGGGTATATAACCCCAATGTAGATTAACAACACAAAGTAAATGTCTCCATATGTGAACTTCATCATAGGGAACACAAGTGCGATGAGTGTTAAGGCGATGAGTACGAAGGCGATGTAAACCATGGTGAAGATGATCCCTCTTGATTTCGGTTGAGACTAAAATGAAGAGGAAGATGAAGTTTTGAATGAAAGAAATTTTTGAAATTGGAAGATTTGAAAAAGTGGGGATAGAGTGATTGACGGTGGGAGTATTTATGGGAAAGGAGGAATTTTTGAGATTCGTGTTTTGTTTTATTGTTAGAGAGATATGACTTTTTTGGATTAGGTGAGGCAAAACACAAGTTTTATAAACCATGATTTTTAGACGAAAGAGTGACACGTATGTGAGAAAAAGCTTCCTAATGAAGCTACATGTAAAACATGTGTATACACGAAACCTACTCAAATAAATACCTAAGTAATCACACTTATTTATTAAACTAATATCATTTAGAGGTAAGTGGAAAGTCATACCTCAAATGCACTTAGTAATGTCTTTACAAATGACACAGCAAATGTCAAAAGATAATTCCAGCTCCTTTATGCTTAAGATACCTTCTTAAGGAAGGTTATCTTTATTATCAAGCAAATCCTATGGCTTAATACATGTGAGCTTTGACTAATAAACATGACAAAGAGGATTAGTGCAATTTAAATGAAAAAGTAAATAAGAAAAATGTTATTATCAAATCAATATCCAAACATATAGTTTTAAAAGACATAGTGTTTGTTTTTATGAAAAACCTTCTTTGTAGTTTTCAATTAACCATGGATCGTATCAAGTTTTTAAAGTACAATATACTTCAAGAAACTTGTTAACGAAGCTCTGATGCCAATTGTAGAAAACTAGAAGGGGGGTTGAATAGTTTTACCAATTTAAAACTTCCTTTTAAATATTTAGATCGACTTATGTCAATCTATTTGGATGTGTGTGTTGGATGTTGATAAACAAACATATAAAGGTATGTAATGAAAGATAAGAGTAAGAAGCACTAAACCACAACGCGAGTATTTATAGTGGTTCGGCTACAAGGACACCTTCCTTGCCCTACTCCACTCCCCGAGTCACCTACTCGAGATTTCGTAAACACTACACTAATCTCCTTATGGCAGAGAAGCCTTCACAACGTCGCCTACCATTTTTCCGGTGCTAGGCTAACCACCGGGTTCTTTCACTCCAAGGTGAACCACACCTATCACAATGTCGCCTACCTTTTATACGGTGCTAGGCTAACCACCGGGTTCTTTCACACCTAGGTGAACCACACCTACACAACGTCGCCTACCCTTTATTAGGTACTAGGCTAAGCACCTAGTTCTATTGCAATGGAGGAACTACTACCCAACACTATACCAATGACTAATCCCAAAGGAGATCAACTCCTTTACAACATCATCAAGGATATCAATATCCTTGGATCTAGTACTAATCTTTAGGATATTGGATTTCACAAATACATCATATCATAACATAAATAGGGCGTATGGTTTAAGAGTTTAGAGAGAGAAAGTGGGATGGGTGCCTCTCTAGAGAGAGAAAGAGTAAACAAAAGAGAAAAGGTTAGATTAGAGTGAAAGGTCTAACCCTCTACCTTGGGAGGTAGAGGGTATTTATAGTTACATACAATACGTCCTCCTAACGGACTGTGGATCAGGCATACAGTGGGTAAAGACCCGTCCTTCCTCCACGGTGTTGCACTAAACTAAACTACGCTAATAACTAACTAATAAACTAACAAATAACGTAACTAACGATATGTCTACGGGCTAACTTATGCTAGATAATATTTGGGGTGACCGACTCTTCACTATGGAATTTCTAATTCCTAACAATCTCCCCCTAAGGGAGGTCACCCCATGTTTTACATTTCGAATCCTAGCATTCTATTTTATCTTCAGTCTTGAGCTCGTAGGCTTTAATTCTTCACTTTCGCAATCTTTGTGCTTAAGTAGTGCAACTTCAAAGTCCGAATGCTTTGTACTTTAAGTGGAGGTCTTTGAACTGATCCACATCTTGATGATCTTTGAGCTTTCTTGAGATCATCAGCCACAACAAATCTCTGGATCACCCTTTGTTGTGTTGCCATCATGTGATGTTGTGACTTTTGGACCGACATGCTCACACTTTCTGGATCATGACATCTTTTCATCAGAGTAGCGGAAGCTTTTACTGGTTCAAGATATTTGCAGCAACGTAGCAGAAGCATAGTATAAAAATATCTGAGCCAGGTTATGTAGATAAGCACTTGTCTTGATTTCTTCAAATTAAGTGTGGATGTTGTGAGCATGCAGCTTATGATTGACTTCTCAATTCTGATCAGCTGCAACCGTCCAAATGTACCTGCAAACAACAGTTAGCAATAAAACACACGAAAGTGTCTTTGATCACTTTTGTTGAATTGAGGTACACGGCCCACGGTTCCCCGTTGATCAGTATAAGAATTGCCTGTGATCAGTTAGAATCCGAAGAATCTCCTTGACAGGGTTTCGCAGCTGCTCTAGCTGTTCTCAAACCGGAACGTCTCAAAGAAGACAACACGGAGTGAGTGAACCAGCGAATTGAGATTCACTGATTGATGAAAAATTGATTTGAAAAACAATCGCGTATTGATTAGAAGAAAGAGTTTTGCAATACGACGAAGGTTTTATGAGAAAGATCAATTTTCAATCAAAAATACCTTTTGTATTTGAAAAGAATACACATTCGATGTGATAGAGAAAAGAAGAGATTTGCAAATCGAATGGTTTTTCTGAAAGTATTTTTACAATCAGAGATACTTTTTGTGTTTGAAAGCATGAATACACATTCGATGTGCTAGAGAAAAGAAGATTTTCACATCAAACGGTTTTTCCAAAAGTATTCGTCAATTCCTATCCTGGACCAAGGTTGATTCACGAGTGAATCGCCCCATTGTTTCTATCCAGTTGTCACGAGTTTGATCTTTAGAAAAGATCTCACATGTCACCCACCAATAGCTTGTTTGATGTTGGCTCTAGAAGGATTTCCATCTTCATCGTGAATATTTTTACATACCACTCAGATGTTCTGGCAATACCACAAGGATAATGCGTAGGACTCTTAATATATTCTTACTTTCCACATTGTGTGAAACAGCAAGTCTTCATTAATTTTGTGTCCTAATGAGATATTGTGGATGATCTCGTGGCTCTAGACTCAATTGTGCACATTTGGTTCCTATGCCGGAGACTAGGGAAAGGGTCTCCTTCTTCAATATCAACAATCTCTATGAGAAAGTTGATAGATAATGTAGGTTCCCCGTGAGAATGAAACAATCCCTTTTAAGAGGAACTTGAGTAGCTTGGGAAGTTTAGTGCAGTGCGTTACTGGGTCCATGACGTCTTGTCTTCAATACATGTGTTACCTTAGTAACCACCAGTAGCATATGTATTGAACCCGGTTTCTGCCCTAAGGTTGAATTATTGGAGGGCTATTTCTTTTCACCCTTTTCTCAATCATTTCTTTTTCATTCTTCAACCCCTTCAGTGCTTACCAAAACTTCATTACTAGAACCTTGTTGGGTTTATTCCAGTTCTAGCTCTGTCTCAGTCGGCACTCTTCCCATTTCTCACTTTTCTTCTTTTTTCAATATACCTAAGGACTCTACACTATCTAGTGGATTGTCCCTGGGTAGATCCCTCCGGTTCTGGCGGATCGTGGGAACTAATACCTAACCTCACCATCCTTATAACTCCATGCATAAAGTAAAATGGTCGGTCTTTTGGTACAGTTCATTCTTCCATAAAACCAATTGAAAAATCATTTGGAAAATCAATCAAGGTACTTGTGATATAATATCAAAGCATTTTGTACCTTAATTGTTTTGATCATTTAGAAATGCCCCCCCCTCAACATGTGCATATGATTTTATAAATTGTTTAGTACATGGAGGCAAGAGTTCTTTTGAAATAAATTCTTGATCACAATTTCCGTAGAAAAAGCCATTTGATTTTCTTGGTAAATTCTCCCCCTGAATATGTGCATAGGATATTTGAAATCATTTTATCACATAGAGGAAAGAGTTCTTTTGAAGTACATCCACGATCACAAAATCCATTAAGAAACCATTTAGAAAATCAATCGAGGTACTTTATGTTGAAACATAGAATCTTTTGTACCTTGAAAGTTTGTTTTCTTTTGAAATGCTCCCCCTCAATATGTGCTTCGAGATTTGAAAGCGTTTAGCACATATGGGAGAGCAGTATGCACATTTGAACCAAAAAATGATCATCTTTAATCAAGTTTCATTATTAAATCACAAATTCTCCCCCGATCAAAAACATCAAACCCTTTGAGATTTTGGATCCCAAGTGATTTAATATGGTTTAGAAAAACATAGGAGAAAATGTGGCCAGGTTTAAATACTCATCTTGTTTTTGGATAAATGCTCCCCTCAACATGTGCATTATGTATTAGAAATCGTTTGGCACATGGAGGCAGGAGTGCCTTTAAAGAACTAAAACCAATTCTATTTAAACAAATTTGAGATTTAAATCACGATCTCTACCCCGATCAAAAATTTCAAACCTTTTGAGATTTGTGATTCCAATTGATTTAAATCATTTAAAAGATTTTGGAGAAAGACATGGCTTGATTTAATTTTGAAAAATGATTGATACGGATCAATTTTAGACATTAAAGATTGTTAGTGTCAGGTATGATAGTTTTTAAGAGATCTTTAAGTAAAATAAAACAATTTCACAATCAAACAAGAACAGAAAAAATTTCATTTTGTAAGATCTTTGAGTTTTAAAGAAAAACATACCATGACATAACATTAAATCTTTAGATCACCACTTTATGTTGTACAAACCGGAATTTTATGAAGAAATATCGTTTGAAAATATTTAATTTGAAATCACTTATGATTTGACAAAATAAAGTCCGGTTGATTTCAAAACTTTGAATCTGATTTATTTTCAAAACAATATTTTTCCATTTTCAAAACAATATTATTCAAAAATTGTTTAAAAAAATGGTATCATTCACTACTTTTCCTGCACAAGATACGTTAGGTGGTTGAGAAGCTTCTGTTGTTGTTGTAGGGCTGGAAGAAAACCGTCTGCTGATGCAGTGAGACCTCTGACGTTGCATTTGTCATGCCAACTCTTCATAGAGGTCCAATTAAGCTCCGTTTCTTCATTTGATTATAAATAAAACCATCTGCTAATGCAGTGAGACCTCTTACGTTGCATTTTTCCATGCCAACTCTCCATAGAAGTCTAATTAAGCTCCGTTTCTTCATTTGTCAACACCAATATACCTGCATATGTTAGTGAACACACATACAAATATATGGTGGTCGACATCACCCAAAAAGCAATCGACTAATAAAAGTCAATCCAACATATCAATCATATCATAAAAGGTATGGGAATAATGTGTTTATCAAACTTTAATCATCTAATCCTAACAATCATATCCTGGGCACCTAGTCCTTCAACATAGGTTAACATCATTTTTAATTAAGCATATAGGATAATTAAGAAAGCCCGTTAGATGATGTAAATTTGAAAACATTCCCCCCCTTAATCAATGACTTATTTTACTGAAAAGTTTAAAAGCGCTGAAGTCATTGATTGAGTTTTCAATTATTATAAAAACTCTGATTCTGATTAATTTTTTAAGCAGCTCATTTTCCACCATTTTGAAACAACAAATATTTTTCTGAAGAATCTTAGAAGGAAAAACATTTGTGTAGGAACATCAGTCCTTCGACATACATTCCTCATTTTGTTTTTAGGATAAGTGCACAAATTTTGAAAAATGGTTTAGCGAATCACTATCCTTTCTTGAAGAACGGGTTGCTATATGAAATAATAGCAAGCCATTTTTGAAGCGCGGGTTACAGTCTGAAATAACTGTAAGCCATATTTTGAGACATGTTTTGAAAAGAATATTTACACCTCCTGCTCGAACTTCATCTATGGTCCCGTGCCATTATTGAATGACATTTCTAAAACCGTAGATGTTATCGATACCAGAAGACATGTCTTGAGAAAAATATATTTTTGGTATTTTTAAATTTTCAGATTTTTATGGGTTTATGTTGATTTTATATTTTTCTATTTTCTTTTTCTTGGTTTTATATTTTTGTATTTTGCTTTTTGAAAAATATACACACAGATAGATTAGATGATATAGTTTAAGAAGATGATGATCGAGTAAGAGATAAGGATATCGAGCACCCCGTTGTAGAAGATAGAAGTCATCATCTCTTAAACATTCACCACCAAAGCTGTCGAGGCTCCTGAATTGACAGTAAATTGAACCATCTGAAAGTGAGACTTTGGCACTTCCCCCAAACGAAAATCCTATAGGTGAGAGCAGATTCAAAGCTTTCTTTCAAGCTTCCCTTAGCCAGGTGCACAAAGAAGCACACCATTATCATCGATCTTGCTGCTCTTTTTAAGAATAATCTTTGTGATTCTTCGTTCGAGGTTATATCATCCAATAGAAGAACAACAACGTATCATCCCACATTTAAATAATCTTCTCAAATTCCATAACCACTTAAGTCTGAAGCAATCCATTCCAAAAAGGTGTCAAGAGAACAATTCCCCCAAGTAGTTGAATTGTAGTCAGTCTCTTTGTATAATGCTCAAGAACTCGAAGTACACACATTCCCAGAGAAATAATAACCTATAACATTGAAGAAGCAGGCCGAATCACTGATTATCTCTGCGGATGTCAACTTCGGAATAAGTGATTATATCTCTGAATCACTGATTAAGCACTCAAGTGAGACAACTGAGCATCCCCAATGTACACAATCTCTCTCCCTCATGTTATACATTTATCTCCCCTGAATATGTCATACTTGTGTACCTCTTTTATCTTCAGAAACTTTCTCTTACATCTCTTCCCCCACGTAGTTGAAATAAGAGCACTAAACGCCACGATGAGATAGACATTGAGTTTCTCTGCGGTTATGACATTCATCTTCCCAGGATATCTTCAATCAATTAGAAGAATTAATTTCATCAAGTTTACTTACGTTTAGATGCTTGTCTCCTTGCCCCTTTCTGGTTTTGATACTTCAGAATCAGCAACAAATAATAAGCCTGAATACTAGAAATTTGTTAAGAAGAACACTTGAACTCTTGTGAGAATCAACTTGCTGAAGACTCTCTCTGACTATTTTTATCAACCCATATGTAGACAATTTGAAGTGACCACTGATGAAGAAAACCCGATATACCAAACTTGAAACTAAAGTAGAAATCCCCACATTTGTACCTTAATCTTGCACTAATGTTGGAAGAACGGTGTCGAGAATTTATGCTTCAAGCAAATCTCTTAAGTACTCACTACTCAATCAAAGTATGAGACATTAACACCTCTTGCGATTATCCAAAACGTCATATGCGTGTGTCAGCGAGTAAAACAACGTAACTTCTAATAGTGATAGTTAACCAGTCTTCAACCATCCACCCCCGATGCTGGTAACTAGATAAACCAAGTCTTCAACTCTAATTCTTAAGCCCGAGCAAGTTATCAAATAAGAACACGCCTTTGTGAAAGTCAACTTCAATCTCAAATAAGTGATAAATGATTAGCTCTGAAGTAATCAACTTGTGTCAAATGTCCAACACGTGAATAAATGGATGTAAATTGACCCACTTAATGAACCGAACAAATGATTCCTCAACATCAATTCCATCTTCCTAAAGATATACATATAGAGAATGATCTGGAAGATTCACCAATAATGTCTTCAAGCGGATGAGGTAGTCATTTTCCTTAATGTTCATGTGGTTGATTTATAGAGTGCACAATAATCCGTGAAGATTTGGTAAAGGAATACCAAAGAGCGGATCATTTTTCATGAACAATAATCCGTGAAGATTTGGCAAAGGAATACCAAAGAGCGGATTATTATTCAATAGTGCAACTGCAATATTACAATAGTCAATATCAACGCCTCGAGGAATAACTGGAGATTAGGTTTCTCGAGGAATCCTTTACTAAAGAATATGAGCAAGTCTAATTGGGGATTGAATCTGACTTATCACAATCCCCCAATTAGTGTTCTCCCATAAACCGACAATCTGTTTGAAAATGCCGGATTAAGAAGAAGTCTTTAGATCGTTAAATGCAACTCGTCTTTAGTCTTCTAACATGCAGTAGAAAATGTAGAACCGTACATGTAGACTCTACCCTTCTTCAAGATTGTCCAATTGGGGAATAGATAGTTAACATCTCTATCTCACAAAAAGCATCCCAATTAACTTACATCTTGCAATTCCCCTTAACTAACATCCCTCCCAATCAAACAAGAATAGAAAGATGTTCATCAAGAAAATTAGCAATCAACCCGCATAACGACACACAAAATGGTAATACCAAGCAAACAATCACATCAAACAAGAACAGAAGGTTTTCGAATCATCATGTTGATGTGCACGTAAAGCATTAACTGGAAGCACTTGTCTTTAAACTCATCAGCCTGTGTGAAGATGTCAACCAACGGCTCTTAGAAGAAACTCCATGTAACGATGACCCGATAAGAAGAAGCTCGGTTCTTACATGAGTTAGGAGCCGTTTGACCATTTATTCTCTAATATCAATCAACCATGCAAAAAAATCACACTTCTTCTCCCCCTCAAGAATTGCATACGGAGATGCCATTCTTGATTAAGTAAGTGAATATCATCCAAAATTATTCTATTCACACTTCTCCCCTGAAAAATTAGCACATGATGTCCTCATTTTCATTATATTGAGCAAGTGGAATAAGAGTAATTATCAGTAGTCCGGATCACTTGATGACTGAAGCGCATGGAAAAAGCATGAAGCATGTTGATGAGAATGGTCATAATAAAAAGATTTCTCTTCTTCTAAAGATAAAGCGCACTGAAGCGTACACTTTTCTTTTCTTTAGAGAACGAGGATTGAACTGTTGTCTACAGATGCCATAATGATGAAGTACGAGGCCTGAACTGATGTGAACAGACGTCATAGTTGAATGAATGTCAAGATTGAGTTACTTGAACCCGTGAGTTATGAGATATCAATCCATTTGTAATCCATACTTTAAGCCAGTCCATTTAGTGAAGGATCGAAGTATTCTGAAGCGAGTAATGACTACCTGCATTAATATTACAAACTTGATTGCATATATTTTGGTTAGTGACATCAGTATCCAAACCCTTTGGGGTTTCACGGTCAACTTTGAAATTGCCATTGGTAAACATCTTTCCTGTAGGTATCCACCTAAGTCCAACATCCTTAAAAATTCTACCAAAAAGTATCCACTTATGGCAAGGTCTAGGATTTTTAGGCTTCTTATGCATAGTGGAAGACTTATCCTTATTCCTAGTTTCCAAAGATTTAGAAGTTGGTAACCATCTAGGCGAGGCTTTTGGTTTGTTTTGCATCATAACATGTTGAACCTTAGCTATGTAGGTAGTCTTAGTGGATTGTACCTTGGCATGTGAATTAAGAAAATGTTTCTTATGTGGAAAAGACTCAGAATTTCTAGTTTTGTTTTCTACATGCTTAGCATTCTTATGCACATAAATACTCTTAGATGCACGCCAATCCCTAGTCTTTTGAGTGTTCCTAGGTAGTGGTTTACAACTACTAGCAGTGCCTTGAAATCTTGTATAATTCCTCACCCTAGGTCTTGCACCTAAAATTCTGTCTTTTCGAATCTGTGCCTTTTTCCTAGCTTTTTCTAGATAATAGTTCTTCCTCAAGTCATTCATATCATATGAATTCTGGGTTTTAATGCTTGGTTTTGACACTGTGTTTGAACTAATCCTAGAGTTCTTTGGGAGTAGAAGTGGCTACGTGTTGAGAGTTAACGGAGCTAGAAGCCTTATTCTTAGGTAACTCTGGTGAAGTGACTGGTTTTGACAAAACTTGCTTCTCATCAACTTGGGAGGCAAACCGTGTTTTTGAAAATTTTGGTCTTTCGGATATAAACGCAGTAGGTTGCCTAACAATGGACCGGTTTCTAATGGGATGAGAAACTGGTTTCCCCAAGGTTGATGGTTTTGTAAACTTAGTGTTCACACTTTTCCCTACAGTTTTCCTAAGCTCATTTTAAGGCAACAATAGCGAAACTCTTTTCCTGAAGTTGAGCTTTGAGTTCATCAATTTTGCTATCAAAGAGTTTGTTTGTTCCATTGACTTAGTTCTAGCTTCTTTGACAGTCACTTAGTTCTATGTGATGCTTTCTCAAAGACTCATTTTCCTTTAGTAATTTGGCCACACAAACCGCTAATTCATCATTTCTCATTTGAATATCATCAATAGTATTAACATCAGAATTACTTGTAACCAAATTACTTTTCACATGCATATTAGAAATATGTTTCTTCAAATTGTTAATAGTTGACTCTTTGTCTTGAAGCTGAGCTTTCAAGTGTTAATTTCAAAAAGTTCACGGAATTCAGGAAGTTCCGAATTTTTACATGGTTTGTTAAGTTGAAAACTTTCTTCTTTACTCTGTATCGCAATTTCAAGTGATATGCAATGTTTTTCAAGTTTTGAGAATTTGTTTGAAAGTTCATCAAAAGCCTTTTTGTCAACCATATCATTTGTTTTGAAATTATTAGACTCAACCTCAACCAAGGAACATTTATCAGAATCATGTTCAGCATTAATATTAGTATGTTTAGGTATATTAGCATATGCACTATGTTGAACAGTTAAGGGTACCTCATCACATGATACCTGCTCAATTTGCGTCTGATATCTGCATCCACATCATGTGTAACAAGAGTCACCTGGACCGCTGGGCTGTGTCAAGCTTATCTATCTCGAGCCTCTGTATTCAGTGTCAATTGATCCATCATCGGTGCTTTACCAACTCATCATTATTTGTTGTCTCGACATTCGCATTCAGCAACACCCGATTCTTCAACGGATACATTACCCAACTTATCACAACAATCTCTCAAATGCACCGGACACTCATACTTTTCATCATGTCTGAGTAACTTCCTCAATATACTTCTCTACATTATCCATGAGATGGATAAGTGTCTCTATGAACATGCTAATTTCCATTCCAGTGTGTTTCTTGAAAGACACTTCAGTCATGTCTTGATCATAATCTGATGTAAATTCCCCATTGATGACTGAAATTGTTTGTGGATCACCTGAAGTGCACGAGAATTAAGACCTTTGGAACTATCCTTTTGAACCTTTTCTTTATCAAGTTGTTGTTCCAATTGTTCTAAGTTCAATAGCAAGTTTCTAGTCAGTGTAGGTAAATCCTGACGGAAGATGGCACTACATGTTCGATCCCTAATTGTGGACAAAAGCTTTACGAGGTGAGAGTGAAGTAACTGATAAGGTTCAATGTTACTTTCCATTAGCATGGCATTTTGTAGCCTAAACTGGTGCAATTCTCTCTCTTTAGATTCTGAACACGGAGATCTCACATCCTCATTGCTTAATTCAATCATCTTTAATCGATCAGTGTAGCATACATTATCATTGTTGTCCACAGCATCATACAGTTTAAGCACTTCTGAAATCACTGGGTTAGTAGAGTAAGACATGATGTGGTAGAATGCACGGGATTTTACAAGTCTATGATTTAAACCGAGAAATAGAATCTTTCGCGGGATTTTACTAAAATCAAGATCAAACCGTTAAGCAATGACCAATGGAATGTGTTAAGATGACTGATGGATCGACACAATGATAGAAAATTGTATGTTAGGACATATGATTGTTTGTAGGATTAGCAGAGATGTTGTTTGGTTGAGATTTGGATTGGTTTATGCCCGTTTTTACTAAGAAATTTAGGTCTAAAAACATAAAAACTTTAATAACTTCTGTTCGGAGCGGATTTAGGCTCGAAGATTGAGTTCGAATGAATTTAGTTAGTTCATTCGGCGTGCCATCTCCTCGTTCTCACGGTCATTTTGTTGGGTAGAACAAAACGAAGAGTTACGGTTCAAAAGTTATGGCCGTTTAAAGTTTTATCAGGAAAAGTCAACAAAACGCTACGAAGACAAGTCGCTAAGTCACCAAGTCGCTAAACACAAGTCGCTATGAACCAAGTCGCTAAACACAAGTCGCTAACGAACCAAGTCGCTACACAATCAAGTCGCTAAAGAGCAACTCGCTAAGGTCCAAGTCGCTAACACCAAGTCGCTAAGAATACTAAGTACAAGTCGCGAACAAAATTGAAAGCAAGTCGCTAACTTCACCAAGTCGCTAAGACCCAAGTCGCTGGAGACAAGTCGCTAACAATTTACACTACAACTCGCTAACAATTTCTAAAGCAAGTCGCTAACCTCACCAAGTAGCTAGCCGTAGTGGAGAATCCACTAACTTGTACTATTTATCGGCTTGTCTCAATAGACAAGTCGCTAGGCTCAAGTCGCTAACAACTAACACTGTAACTAGCTAACTTTTACTAAGCAAGTCGCTACGATGAAAAATACAACGAGAACCAAGTCGCTAGCAAGAAAAACTTCAAAAACACACTTTTCAATCCAAAACAAGCTCAACCACAGTGATTCAAGCTTACCATATCAAAACCCAAGCACTTACAATGGTTCTAAACACAAAAGTACACCCAAAATTCAAACTATAACACTAGAAATGATCCATATGATGCAAAAACCACTAAACTTTTTCAAACTCAAAAACCATCTAAAACCACTAGAAATCCAAGGATATGTAAGAGAGATGATCAAACCTTGGCTCTGATACCAATTTTAGGATATTGGATTTCACAAACACATCATATCATAACATAAAGAGGGTGTATGGTTTAAGAGTTTAGAGAGAGAAAGTGGGATGGGAGCCTTTCTAGAGAGAGAGAGTAAATAAAAGAGAAAAGGTTAGATTAGAGTGAAAGGTCCAACCCTCTACCTTGGGAGGTAGAGGGTATTTATAGTTACATACAATACGTCCTCCTAACGGACTGTGGATCAGGCATACAGTGGGTAAAGACCCGTCCTTCCTCCACGGTGTTGCACTAAACTAAACTACGCAAATAACTAACTAATAAACTAACAAATAACGTAACTAACGATATGTCTACGAGCTAACTTATGCTAGATAATATTTGGGGTGACCGACTCTTCACTATGGAATTTCTAATTCCTAACATAATATATCTTGTACATCGAAACACACCTTATAGAATGTGAATCTAAGGCACCTTTCACTAATGCCTTTAACTAGATCTTCAAGACACCCTTCACTAATGTCTTGTGTCTTGACTTCTAAGCACCCTTCACTAATGCTTCTAGTATTGACTTCTAAGCACCTACCACAAGTGCTTATAATATGGACGATAGATACCCTTCACTAATATCTTCGTCTTGACACTTGAGACACCATCACAAATGTCTTCAACACTTCTTAGAAGAGAAAAACAATCATCAACAAGAAGACTTCAGTAGTCTTGATGATGAGGAAGCATGGCAACTCATGGAATTGAGCTTGCTCGACTTCAAAGGTGGTGATCTTGCCTTTAAGAGGAACCTAGAAGATCACACAAAAACAAAACTACAAACATAGATCTCTTGGATCTGAGGTTAGTGAGTTTTTAACTCAGGGAGAAAGTGTGTTAGAAAGGAGTGAGCAACAATGAAGAAATGGCTCACTATTTATAGGAGAAAAAATCTACTGTTCCCCGGATCCCACGGATCCCTTCCACAAGGGATCCGTCTAGCGTAAAGCTAGGGATCCGTGGGACGCTCCTCTTTACCCATGGGTATTTTGGTTATGGGTCATGGGTTGATCCATGGATCTTTAGCTAGATACAATGTATCTCTTGAGTGTAATGCACTTAGTCACTTGGGTATGGGTTGATCCATGGGTTATGGATATTATCCATGTATGATATAAGCATGATGTCATGCAATGGGTTATGGGTCAAGCTCCATGGGTCATGGGCTTTGGGTTGTACCCAACTACATTCAATGTATTTGCCCAATGGGTTATGATACTTAAGTTTCTACCCATTTATATTACCCAATATACTACATACTAGTTATGTGTATATTTTACCCAAATATGTAAACACTAGTTGGTGTACATATGTAATATTAAATCATAAAATCACTTATACTTATTTTAGTGTTTTATGTGAAAATGTGAATATGTTAGAAACTATTAGTTCAAACCATTTACGTATTTTATTTGTTTCGTTAAAATGATTTTACGTTTGTTATCGACAAAACATTAGAAGATCGTAAAATATAAATAAACGTTTTTACGGCTTATTTGTATTAACAATCTCCCCCTTTTTGTTGATGACAAAACATAAAATTATTTTAAGGAAAAGCTAAAATTGTAAAAGTTTGAATTTGTAGTTTTTACTTTCTTCTCCCCTTTTGTGAAACAAAAGAGCTTGAAAAAGCAACACATTGTTTTTAAGAAAAACGTGTGAAAAGTAAAAATTAGAATTAAGGAGCGGTAGCGGGAAAGGATCTCGTCTTTACTCCCCTTGACGAGTCCATCCCTATGTAAGGGCGTCAAGAAAGTAATACTAATCTAGTTTGTTTGCAAGTAAGTTTGCAAAAGATTTCGTCTAAGTGACGAATGTGCTCCCCTTGATGATTGCAATTTTGCAAAGGGATGTCATGAAATGTAATCCTAATATTGCAAGTAATTTGCAATGTATTGCTTTGACACAAAGCTCCCCCTAGCTTTAGGGTGTCAAAGTCTTCAAGTGTAAATTGAATAACTACAAAACAAAGGTTAGAAAGCAAGTATAATTCACAATTTCCTGCAAATGTGGTCCAAGTTAGTAGAAAATAGTTTTATGTCTCACGGATCCCACGGTTCCCTCTTAGTAGGGATCCGTCTAAGCAATTCTGAGGGATCCTGTATAGTGATGATCAATTTAGAAATGGTGATATAACAAGTAATGTTATCACAAAAGTGAGATATGAATACAACGTACTCATATACTCGAGAAATATAGCAAGTAGCATGTAATTTCATTTAATAAAACTAGAGTTATGATATACATGACTCTAAAAAAAATACATGACTAGGAATTTCTAGACCAACTATAAGCTTGATGCTAGGACACCACTAAAATCTTCTAGCTCAAGTTTTGTTTAGGTTTAATCTCGTCGAAACGTTCGAGGATATGATAGAACATGAAACGTTGGTCTTCTCGTACTTCATGTATCAAACTTTCTACATGTTGACAATGATAGCAGTCTTTGTCATGGCTAGGTAGTGGTGGTGGAAGAAATGAAATGGCTTGATGCGAAGGATCAAGTGAAGCGACTTGTGGAGCTTCAAACGATGGAGGAATTGGTGGAGGCGCATTTAGGAATGGCTCGACCAAGAATGATGGTGGTGGTAGAGAAGTGTCAACTTCCATATGGTCGGGTGGTTGACTTTGATGATTTCTCATAATCCAAATGGGATTATATGATGGAAACGGCGAAAAGGAAGCCGGAGCTAGTGTTGACTCAACACCTTGATTTTGTACCATTATTCCTCCTAATGAGGAGAATGTTGTCGGCGGAGGCGGATGAGGCGGCCTAGGAGGCAAATCCTCTAAATTGTAGAGGTGTGGTGATGATAGTGGAGATGTAAAGGAGATATCTCTAGGAACCAATGGTGATGGTTTAGTGGAGATGATATTATTTGGCCTAGGAGGTATGGTGGTGTTTGGCATAGGTAGTTTTGTGGGTACTATCCTTTTAGGAATTGGTTGAGGAAAGATCCTAGCATTTGTTGGCTTGACCAGAGATGATTCGGTTGAAGAGATTTCGTGTATAACACGAGCGTTTTTCTTGGGTGGTTCTTTGGTGGATAAGTTACTCATGATGAGATGATTTCAAGAGGTTTGTAAGGGTTTCTAAAGTGCTGAAAGTTGGGATGAAGGTGATGACTATGGAAGTCCTAACAATGTGGTTTATAAAGCAAGAGATTTGGCAAGTGCATTTAAGCCTTAAGCCACTAAGATTCATTGGAATGTGATGATTAGCGTGCACAAGAGTCAACTTGAGTTTGACTGATCTAGGAACTCATTTAAGATGAGATGGAGTGTTTGAGTTAGAAAGATGAGTTGAAATGATTCTTTTTAGCAAGGTTTAACATAACCTGCTCAAGGGGATCCGTCTAGGCTAATCCTAGGGATCCGGCTCTCAGCAGTTATGGAAGAGTAGAAATGATGTTTCTAAGATCTAAGATCTATATCACCTTGAGTGTTTCAGTCCTCCTAAGTGTCTTAAATGAAGGGGTGCTTAAGTACTTGAAGGTAATGAGTGAAGTAGCTAATGATTGCCTTTTATGGAAGGAATTGGAACTTTCATGAGTACCAATGAATGAACAAGGATGACACTAAAGATGAGAGTGTCTATTGAAGCTAAATGATCCTAGAGATCAGATAGTGACTTAGATTAATCCTTTGGAAAATATCAATATCCTTGAGGCTTAAGATGGAAAAACTAGGATTTGATCAATTTTGACCAACTTTGACGTAAGGATGATTTTGATCAGTTTTGCTATAAGAGATTTCCAATGTTTAGATATGAGGGATCATGTGAAAAAATGATGTGTGAGCTTAAGAGCGGAAGAGCAATGGATTAAAATGAAACGATAGATCTACAAGCGTCTTTGAGTGTGATCTCGATGAGTTCATCTGTGAGTGGGAAGGATCTACTTAACTTGATAAGGACTTAATTTGCCTTAAGACACTATGTTTAGCTTAGAGTGAGGTGTTCTAAGGATATGTTTGAAATACAATGCTTGCAATTGCATTTTCTGTTTGTCGGATCCCACGGTTCCCTAAGTGTAGGGATCCGTCTAGCACAAACTTTGGGATCCGTCCATATGCTCAGCAGAACCTTTACTAAAGGTATGCAATGATCTTGACAATGCATTATATTCCAAGGTTGGTTTAAAGGGGTTCTAACATTAAGATAAAAAATGTAAGATGTTTTATTTCATGAAGGAAATATGATTACATTGATAAAGCACGAGTACAAGAGGATTGATCCTATTTGAAATACTACTAGGTTCCTTGAGTGTTTTCGCTAGTAGGATCATCATGTTGTTGATGAGTGTTGGTGGAATCAAGAATGAAGAAAGTCTTCATGAGAGATATGTTTAGCGGTTCCATCCTCTTGTTCACAAGTACGTACAACGGACTTTGAAATTGAGGATGAAAGTGCATAACATTATGATAGAGGCGCGTCAAGAACATTCCATAAGGGATGAGTTTATTCTTGGAGCCTTGAAGATTTACAATTCGCCTTGCAAAGAAGTAGGCGAGATTGTATGGTTGTTGTGTTTGCAAACAATACAATATGTGAGCACAACAAGCGGGAAGGATTTCTCGATTTCCCCTAAGTCTCCAAACATTTTCACGTAGGATGAGTGCAAGGGGCTTGTACTCTTCTCAGGTGTCCCGTGTGAAGATAATGTTTGGATCGGAGATAATATTCGAGGTTTGCATATTATGCGATTTAAATCTTCCGGGGAGGGTATGTGTGAACAATATGGACTATTTTCCTCACGAAAGTTGATGAGAGAATCAAGAGACCAATCTTTGGTGAAGGCACATTGTCCATGATTTGGAATTCGGAGGATGTGAGCAAAATGCCCAAGGGTTAAAGTAAACTTTTGGTTTTGATATAAAACCAAAGAGATAGAGAGCGATCCTCGTTACGAACGAGTTCAACTTGACGGAAGAATTCCATTATGAACCTTGGACATATCTTCTCGTTGATTTCAAGAACACATTCTAGTTCTATGGCCCGGAAGGAGGTATTGATACCTTCTTCGAATTGTAGAGAGGTGTCTACAATACGTCCTTCGTGGAAGTGACGGTTTTTGAGGTTATTGAACCCACGGACATGAATGCCAGGTGTGTTGGGTTCAAGGGAGATGTTTGGAGTGTAGACGCTAGTGAGTGAAAAATCAAACTCATATTCATGCGTCATAGTTGAACCTATAGAAAAGATGAGTTAATAGAAAGTGATGTTTGTGGTCAACCTATGATTATCTAATGTTTTTACTAGATTTTTATTAACAATGGTTTTTAACAACAATGACATTTAACTCACTTATGGTTTTGACATTCTAGTGGAATATTATTTTTAGAAGAAAAGTGGTTTTTAATTTGTATGAAAAACTGTTCTCCAGTAGGACGGATCCCACGGTTCCTTTTCAAAAGGGATCCGGCTAGTGTATTTTTTGGGATCCGTAGATCTGATTCTGAGAACAGATTTTATGATGAAAGGCATAGATTTTTAGATCTCATAGTTTTATACCAAGATATGTGTTTTAACCTACATTTTCTTTTAACATGCATACGTGACTTCTAATGTATCACTAGAGAAGGAAATAAAACAAAGAGAAATAATAAACACGTTATGATAATAACCTAGATAAACTTAGATTATTAGTAATATTTCATTTCAATACTAAGGATGATACAAAGGATTGGGTATATAACCCCAATGTAGATTAACAACACAAAGTAAATGTCTCCATATGTGAACTTCATCATAGGGAACACAAGTGCGATGAGTGTTAAGGCGATGAGTACGAGGGCGATGTAAACCATGTTGAAGAAGATCCCTCTTGATTTCGGTTGAGACGAAAATGGAGAGGAAGATGAAGTTTTGAATGAGAGAAATTTTTGAAATTGGAAGATTTGAAAAAGTGGGGATAGAGTGATTGACGGTGGGAGTATTTATGGGAAAAGAGAAATTTTTGAGATTCGTGTTTTGTTTTATTGTTAGAGGGATATGATATTTTTGGATTAGGTGAGGCAAAACACAAGTTTGATAAACCATGATTTTTAGACGAAAGAGTGACACGTATGTGAGAAAAGGCTTCCTAATGAAGCTACATGTAAAAAATGTGTATACACGAGACCTACTCAAATAAATACCTAAGTAACCACACTTATTTATTAAACTAATATCATTTAGAGGTAAGTGGAAAGTCATACCTCAAATGCACTTAGGAATGTCTTTACAAATGACACAACAAATGTGAGAAGACAATTCCAGCTCCTTTATGCTTAAGATACCTTCTTAAGGAAGGTAATCTTTATTATCAAGCAAATCCTATGGCTTGATAGATGTGAGCTTTGACTAATCAACATGACAAAGAGGATTAGTGCAATTTAAATGAAAAAGTAAATAAGAAAAATGTTGTTATCAAATCAACATCCAAACATATAGTTTTAAAAGACATGGTGTTTGTTTTTATGAAAAACCTTCTTTGTAGTTTTCAATTAACCATGGATCGTATCAAGTTTTTAAAGTACAATATACTTCAAGAAACTTGGTAACGAAGCTCTGATGCCAATTGTGGAAAACTAGAAGGGGGGGGGGTTGAATAGTTTAACCAATTTAAAACTTCCTTTTAAATATTTAGATCGACTTATGTCAATCTATTTGGATGTGTGTGTTGGACGTTGATAAACAAAAATATAAAGGTATGTAATGAAAGATAAGAGTAAGAAGCACTAAACCACATCGCCGGTATTTATAGTGGTTCGGCTACAAGGACACCTTCCTTGCCCTACTCCACTCCCCGAGTCACCTACTCGAGAGTTCGCAAACACTACACCAATCTCCTTATGGCGGGGAATCCTTCACAACGTCGCCTACCCTTTTTCCGGTGCTAGGCTAACCACCGGGTTCTTTCACTCCAAGGTGAACCACACCTATCACAACGTCGCCTACCCTTTATACGGTGCTAGGCTAACCAGCGGGTTCTTTCACACCAAGGTGAACCACACCTACACAACGTCGCCTACCCTTTATTAGGTAATAGGCTAAGCACCTAGTTCCATTGCAATGGAGGAACTACTACCAACACTACACCAACGACTAATCCCAAAGGAGATCAACTCCTTTACAACATCATCAAGGATATCAATATCTATGTTGTACATTGAAACACACCATATCGAATGTACATCTAAGGCACCTTTCACTAATGCCTTTAACTAGATCTTCAAGACACCCTTCACTAATGTCTTGTGTCTTGACTTCTAAGCACCCTTCACTAATGCTTCTAGTCTTAACTTCTAAGCATCTACCACAAGTGCTTATAATATGGACGATAGATACCCTTCGCTAATATCTTCATCTTGACACTTGAGACACCATTCACAAATGTTTTCAACACTACTTAGAAGAGAAAAACAATCATCAACAAGAAGACTTCAGTAGTCTTGATGATGAGGAAGCATGGAAACTCATGGACTTGAGCTTGCTCGACTTCAAAGGTGGTGATCTTGCCTTTAAGAGGAACCTAGAAGATCGCATAAAAACAAAACTACAAACATAGATCTCTTGGATCTGAGGTTAGTGAGTTTTTAACTCAGGGAGAAAGTGTGTTAGAAAGAAGTGAGCAACAATAAAGAAATGACTCACTATTTATAGAAGAAAAAATTTACTGTTCCCCGGATCCCATGGATCCCATCCACAAGGGATCCGTCTAGCGTAAAGCTAGGGATCCGTGGGACACTCCCCTTTACCCATGGGTATTTTGGTTATGGGTCATGGGTCATGGGTTGATCCATGGATCTTTAGCTAGATACAATGTATCTCTTGAGTGCAATGCACTTAGTCACTTGGGTATGGGTTGATCCATGGGTTATGGATATTATCCATGTATGATATAAGCATGATGTCATGCAATGGGTTATGGGTCAAGCTCCATGGGTCATGGGCTTTGGGTTGTACCCAACTACATTCAATGTATTTGCCCAATGGGTTATGATACTTAAGTTTCTACCCATTTATATTACCCAATATACTACATACTAGTTATGTGTATATTTTACCCAAATATGTAAACACTAGTTGTTGTACATATGTAATATTAAATCATAAAATCACTTATACTTGTTTTAGTGTTTTATGTGAAAATGTGAATATGTTAGAAACTATTAGTTCAAACCATTTACGTATTTTATTTGTTTCGTTAAAATGATTTTACGTTTGTTATCGACAAAACATTAGAAGATCGTAAAATATAAATAAACGTTTTTACGGTTTATTTGTATTTACACAAGTGATCCTAAGTGATTTCAAACTACAAGTTCTCCAAGCTCTTGTCAAGCTTTCCTTGATTATTGTTCTTGTTCTTTGGTCTTGATTCTAAGTTCCCTTTTAAGTAAGGCCAAAAGTTGTAAGACTAAATCTTAATCATCATCCATGTTACTATGATTTTTATGCATGTTTTATTATGATATATATGTTGTTATGTTGATCATGTTATACAAAAACCATAAAACAAGTAAACATGTAAGTAAAACTTGCTTATGATTTCATGTGAAGATTTATGTTTGAAAACTAGTGAAATAAGTAGACTTATGCTATAAAAATCATCAAAACTATGAATCTAAGACCTTAAATGAAACCATACAGTTATAGAGGAGATTAAAAAAACCATAACAATTCGAATAAACTAAAATGTGCTTGTGGTTTGAAAGTTGCGCCCAGATAAGTTATTAAAAGGAATATCATTTTTTGTCGAAAAAGTGTTTTGATCAGAAATTAAAAACGCTATTTTAACCTCTTTAGAGTCCGAATCATCAAAAGTGTAAAGCACAAATGTTTTCTGGAATGATATTTTACATCTAGAAGCACGAGATTTTAACTTGCAAATGTAAAACGAAAGTTGTACAACTCGGGTTGTTTAGACCCGAAACTTGTTTTTATCCAAAATCCTTTCTCATTCGACCTAGTTTTTGAGCTTGATAATTTACCAAATACCAAACTTCATTACTAACGTATAAACGTCATTTCCATAAAATAAAATGATACACTTAACCTTCGGAATGGTGTTTTCACAAATGACAGGAATTATGACAATTTTTGCCCTTTTCCGCGACTTATAACCAATTTTTTTTACCTATTTCATAATTCATAACAAACTACATGAGTGTTACATATAAATTCATAACCATAACCATTAACGAAGTACGGGAAAACCATATGTCTCATTATAACTCTTATGAGTACAAAGTATACGTTTTAAATATTAAAAATGTAACATGTTAGTAGGGAGCTTCATGTGAGGGGCCTCTTTGGAGTGGACGTATTAACGAGTTGCTGGATTATGATTCAAAATGTCCTAGCTCCTCATACGTTTACCATATAACCACTGAATTATGATGGCCCGAACAGTTGTACGATATTTAACTAGACATGTTTTATAAACTAGTAAGATGTTTCCTCAACAAGATACACGATTAATATGAACTACCATGTACAAAATTATGATCAATATAATGAATTATATATACTCAGTTATATTCCGACATCGTTATTTCAAAACCTAAGACACGATATCATATTTCTAGGTTGTACGTAGAGGTTTTCAAGGATTGTACATCGATGACGTTATATATTTAACATCATTTACTCACGGTGGGTTAATAGCCCCACTTTCTATTACTTAATTGTTTTACAACCCCTTGGGGGAGATACATGCTACTTTTACATGAACATACAAAAATTTGAAATTGTATGCTTATCTGATTGTTTTATTGTCACTAAGTAACACCATTGTCGTGCTTAAGTCCCCGCATCATGAACCATTAATCACTAAGCGTAGTGAGCATGAATATCGTGAATAAGCCTATTGGGATTGAAGAATCCCGTTTGTACTTACCGGTTAGGCAAACAAGCGCATTATATTTGAAAACACTTGGTAATCGGCAAATTACCTACAGGGGAAAACATTGTAACAAACATGCCAATTGCTATTGGTACACGTTAACGTCTTAGTTTCATGAACTTAGTGAATTAATAAATGTTTTCAACATTATGGGTGTATAAAAACGTAGCCCACATAAACATTATGTGTTCAAACATTTAACAATAAACCTATGGATTTACTCAACCTTTGTGTTGACATTTTAAGCACGTTTTATCTCAGGTCCATAATGATTGAGGCTGGCACGGAGGAGCATGGATGCATCAAGAAGACTATAGATTATTTTATCATTCGAAAAACATCAAAGACTTTATATTATATAATCATGGAACCACTGGGACCTATCTTTTGTAAAGCTATGATATTTCAATGAATTGAATGATAATCCTTCTAAAATGACTCAGTTAGAGTTTGTTTTCTTATGCTATAACTATTATAACGTCGAGTAACACCCAGTTTGAATTCTCCTGCATTTACGAAATTGGACGTGTTATAGATTGGTATTAGATCTATAGTTATAGAGAAACGCGTCTAATTGAGACCTAAACTATAACCACTTTTACACAATTTTTTTTTATTGTTTTTCGCTCTTCGTGCCATCCATCCTCCAGACGATTATGTGACTTCTAGGCATTTTTATGCTACTCGTACATATTAATATATTAATATATACACACTTGACGTACTTGATCATTCTATATAAATATTTGATTTATTTTGACATCATATAACTTATTGTAGACATCATTTCGGCACAACCACATTTTCCCTGATTATATACCTACTCGTACATTTTGTGATCTATGAAACTTTCTCAAGACATTGTAACTGATTATAATGGTCTCTCCTATTTCTCAGACATTGTAATTTATAATATGGTCTCATTTATTTTTCAAGACATTGTGAGATACAATTGTCTCATTTATTTTCAAGACATTGTGATATATAATGGTCTCATTTATTTTCCAATACATTGTGATATATAATGGTCTCATTTATTTTCCAAGACATTGTGAGATACAATGGTCTCATTTATATTCCAAAACATTGTGAGATACAATGGTGTTATTTATTTTCCAAGACATTGTAACATACAGTGGTCTCATTTATTTTTCAAGACATTGTGAGATACAATGGTCTTATTTATTTTCCAGGACATTATAACTGATTACAATGGTCTACTTTATTTTTCTAGACACTCTGAGTAATACAGTGGTCTCAGTTACATCCTAGACACTGTATATGAAACAGTGGTCTCATTTATTTCTCAGACGTTGTGAGTAACACAATGGTCTCATTTACTTCACATGCATTGTAAGTTATACAATAGTCTCTAAATTATTTCATAAACCTTACATAATATCGTTTTTATGATATCGAAACCCGTCATAATCTTACAATCTCATTGACTATCTTACTACCCGTCTTGAAAGACGAGTTTGAACACTCGTCATACTCTTGGAACACCTACGTCGTCTCGTAATACACTGCCTTGTAACTCACCGGATAAGTATGAGTGTTGCGTCAAAAATTCTTAAGTAGGATGATTTATTATGTTGTTATTTGAATGAATTGGGAAGCCTTTACATTTAAATAAAGAGATTGTAAACCACTGAACCATAAGTTTATAACTCCTTACTTACATAAATTTGGACGCTTCTTTATGTAAGTAATGAATTATAAATGAGTAGGCTTATTTGTATCTGAAATAACATGAGTATAGACTCAAACCCGATTATCACAGGAATACGTTGAAAAGATCTAGAGACACGATTATGTTTTACCACTCAGCAAAAATTTTAAGCCCTTATACTATCCGATTTCATTTTTTCATATATGAGATAATCCGAACTACTATCTTGGGATAGTCATCAAATCTTCTCTTCCTTCCATAGAAGTACTAACCTGTTTAGATCCTAAGGATATTATTCTGTCATAAACCTTTAAAAGTCTTCTTAAAGATTTTAAAGCAAACTTGACATCTCTACCTAATAATAATGGTTAACATACACCACACTCTTCTGATCATTCACATATCACATCATTATCTGAACCCCATTATAAGTCAATATATAAAACTTCACAGTATCACATTTTTGTCAAACTCTAGTTGACTTAGATGATCTATGGTATGGCCTTCATCTCAAAACTACCCAAGACATGATCAATTTTGGAGATGGTTTGGATAACCACTTGTTACTAGCTAGACTTTTCTACAATAACATCTATCACAACATTGGAAACCATTCACTTTAACTATATCTCACACTTCTGTTTAAACAATAGTTACATGATCCCGAGATCATTCACGAAACAATTGAGGAAAACCATACAAATAAAAATCAGGCTGCATGCCGCACACTATCGCCAGAAAAGTTACACAGATGTAAGGTGTTAACTTTCAAAACTCCATGTTAGGAATTAAGGTTTTGAATGAAAGTCTCAATACGATAGGGTGTTATAAGTTTTTGAGAAATGAGAAAAGCCGAACTTAAGGTATAATATAGGATCTTAGCAAACCCTTTAGATTACCAACTTAAGCCGCCACCAAAAACTTAGAATAGTGCATAACACATTCTATGACTAGAAACTTGGGAACGCGAAGATTAGAATTCGCCACATATACTCACACACTTTCCTAGACACTTCATCATCGGATAACACACTAAATTCCGGGACATAATTCCTTTTAAGGTGGTAAGACTGTAGCAACTCAAAAATTTCATGTTAATATTCATTTAAAACATAAATATTTTATCCCAAAATCGCGTCCAATTTTCAAGTTTATATATAACCGTTAAGGTTATCCTGCGCGTAACAAAAACCGAATTTGAATATTTTATGACATTAGATTAATTTTTAGTTCACTTATAATCAATATATGAAATTTTAAAGTTTAATTTCAAATATTACCAAATAGACCATGTGTTTTACGAGTCTAAACACACATTTTAAGCATTTTTACTTATACACAAACTTAACCTATACCTACACCGTGTTTTATAATACTTTTAGAACCTTTAAAAGTTTTGGAAAAATTCAAACTTATTTCCCTCCTCATTTGATCATAAAATCATCCCTTGATTTTTAACTCTTCCGGTTTTAGACTTAACGAACATTTAACACCAACCGACACTAGACTAAGCCCAGTCTAGACATTATAAGCCTTTTAGGTTCATAAAAATCATATTAGAAAAGTTACATTACACTTTTCTTATTTTTACGTAAACTTCGTACATTTTACTTTTTACTCGTTTTAAAGCTAAGTTTTCAGGCTTTAACAGCGTTAACGCGATCCGTTAAACTTATCACCCGCTTAATATACTTAAATAAAGTATATTGATAAATATTTTTAGGATACCATATTTTAAGTTTCGTGATTTAAATACCTACCGTTAGCGATTACGGGAGTAAACGACCTTCGTAAAACAAGATAATGGCAAAGCAACACATCTAGTCACCACATCCACAATATACACGACACAAGGGTGATTCACCAAGGCCTTGATGGCTTGGTGATGAGCCATGGAAATTTTTATGCATCAAGTGTAGCTTTCTTAACCATTTAAACCTTATGCATTCATGTGTACCTATTTTTAACCACTAATAAGAAAGGTAACTAACCTCCTCAAATTACTATAAATACATGGCTCATTCTCTTCCTTTTCATCACTAAAAACCAGCCACAATATATTTCCAAGAGAAGTCCATGCTTTGATTTTAAGCTACAAAGTCTATATCGTAGTTGAAGCTCTTGTAAAGTTTCACATGATCCTTGTACTAGTTTTCTCATTCCTTTGGTGATTTGCAAGCCACATAAAAAGGATTTCTTGTATAATACTTCAAGTATTGTCCAAGTGATCCTAAGTGATTTCAAACTACAAGTTCTCCAATCTCTTGTCAAGCTTTCCTTGATTTTTGATCTTGTTCTTTGGTCTTGATTCTAAGTTCCCTTTTAAGTAAGGCCAAAAGTTGTAAGACTAAATCTTAATCATCATCCTTGTTACTATGATTTTTATGCATGTTTTATTATGCTATATATGTTGTTATGTTGATCATGCTGTACAAAAACTATAAAAAAAGTAAACATGTAAGTAAAACTTGCTTAAGATTTCAGGTGAAGATATATGTTAGAAAACTAGCGAAATAAGTAAAGTTATGCTATAAAAATCATCAAAACCATGAAAAATGAAACCATACAGTTATAGAGGAGATAAAAAAAACGTAGCAATTTGAATCAACTAAAACGAGCTTGTGGTTTGAAAGTTATGTCTAGATAAGTTACTAAAAGGAATATCGATTTTTGTCGAAAAAGTGTTCTGATTAGAAATTAAAAACGCGATTTCGACCACTTTAGAATCTGAATCATCATAAGTGTAAAACACAAAAGTTGTTCGGAATGATATTTTACATCTCTAATTGTGAGATTTTTAGCTTAAAATGTAAAACGAAGGTTGTACAACACGGGCTGTTTAGACCCGAAACTTGTTTTTATCCAAAAGCCTTTCTCATTCGACCTAGTTTGCGAGATTGATAATTTACCAAACTTCATTACTAACTTATAAACGTCATTTCTACAAAATAAAATGAGACACTTAACATTCGGAATGATGTTTTCACAAATGAAAGGAATTATGACCATTTTGCCCTTTTTCGCAACTTATAACCAAAAACTGCTTTTGACCTATTTCATAATTTATAACAAACTACCTGAGTGTTACATATAAATTCAAAACCATAATCATTAATGAAATACGGCAAAACCATATGTATCATTATAACTCTTATGAGTACAAAGTATATGTTTTAAATATTAAAAACGTAACATGTTAGTGGGGAGCTTCATGTGAGGGGCCTCTTTGGGGTGGACGTATTGATGAGTTGATGGATTTATGATTTAAAGTGTCCTAGCTCCTCATACGTTTACTACATGACTTCTGAATTATGATGGCCCGAACAGGGGTACGATATTTAACTATATATGTTTTATAAACTAGTAAGTCGTTTTCTTAACAAGATACACGATTAATATGAACTACCATGTACAACATTATGATCAATATAATGAATTATATAGACTCATTTATATTCCCACATCGTTATATTTCAAAACCTAAGACACGATATCATATTTCTAGGTTGTACGTAGAGGTTTTCAAGGATTGTACATCGATTACGTTATATACATAACATCATTTACTCACGGTTAGTTCATATCCCCACTTTCTATTACTTAATTTTTTTACAAATCCTTGAGGGAGATACATGCTATTTTTACATGAACATAAAAATATTTGTAACTGTATGCTTACATGATTGTTTTATTGTGAATAAGTAACACCATTGTCCCATGCTTAAGTCCTCACATCATGAACCATTAATCACTAAGGGTAGTGAGCATGAATATCGTGAATAGGCCTATTGGGATTGACGAACCCCGTTTGTATTTACCGGTTAGGCAAACAAGCACATATTTGAAAACATTGGGTAATCGGAAAATTACCTACATGGGCAAACATTGTAACAAACATGACAATTGCTATTGGTACACGTTAACGTCTTGGTTTCATGAAATTAGTGAAATAATAAATGTTTTCAACATTATGAGTGTATAACAACGTAACCCACACAAACATTATGTGTTCAAACATTTAACAATAAACCTATGGATTCACTCAACCTTTGTGTTGATATTTTAAGCATGTTTTATCTCAAGTCCATAATGATCGAGGCTGACAGGAAAGGGCATGAATGCAGCAAGAAGGCTATAATTAATTTATCATTCAAAAAACATCAAAGACTTTATATTATTTAATCATGGAACCACTGGGACCTAACTTTTATAAAACCGCGATATTTCATTAAATCGAATGATAATCCTTCTAAAACGACTCAGTTAGAGTTCGTTTTATATTATAAAAACTAGTATACCATTGAGTAACACCTAGTTTGAATTTCGATGTATTCACAAAATTGAGGGTGTTACAAAACCAAAAGAGGATCATGCCATGGATTAGATCCAGCAGTGTTGAAAAGAAGACACGACGAGTACATTGCAAGCTTAGGTGAGGTAAAATGTCATGACCCACACACAAGATATGGTCGTTCAAGAGGTTGGACAGGTTTTCTAGATTATTCTACACTAGCTGTAGCAACCGGCATTTTAGGGCAATATTTATTTATAAAAACTCAGAACTATTGGTGACAAACGGAAAATTTTCCAAACTTATTTTAATAACAAATTAGATTTATTATTACATATTCTACGTTATCGAGCTTTTTGAAACATATTTGATGTGAAATGAGAGGTCACCTCGTGAAACGAGAAAACCGACAAACAATGCGTATCGGCACAACCGCACACCTAATATACATTTTAACGCGAATATTATATTAATTTTGAAATATTAGTCGTTTTAATATGATTTCATTAACATTTATGAGTCACTAGTCATGTAAATAATCGTTTTTCGTGGTAAAACTATTTTAAACACAATGGTTCAAATCTCGAGTCGAAATCGATCGTTACCGAGCCTCAAACGGGTCCCACACATTATTATATAAGAGATTAAAGAGATTTCATAAACACCCCGTTGCACTATTTTGCACAGCCACCCCCTAACTTTCACACCTTGGCAAGAATAGTCCCTCCGGAGTATAAAAAGCAAAAATTAGGGTTTTGATATCATTTGCTACACACACTCGCCAGAATCCATTTTCCGACGCCGTTTCCATTTCCGGACCATTTTCCGGCGACCCAATTTCTTGATACCAACGCTTAGATCAAGAGAACGGGAGTATTTATGGGGCATTTGGGCGAAAAAGGAGTACGTTTGGGTTGTTTCTGTAACACACCGCCGCTCACCACCACATACCGGTGTGAACCGCCCCTTTTCCCACCCTTTTCTGTTATTTGGTAAGCTCACGCACCACCATCTCTTTTTTTTTTTTTACTAAACCTAATCGGTTTTAAAAAACTATAAACGATTTTTGAACTAAAACTTGTAAAGCTATGATTTCTAGTTAAAACTCGTGTGGATCTTGATTTTTCTCATAACTCGTGTGACTCATTACCGAGTCAATTGACTCGTCCGATTCACTCACGAGTTGAGTTGACTCGGAGTTCATTTGTATTTATTATGTGATCGTTTGATATGTTTAAGCTTCTACTCACTGCCGTTAATTTATTTGTGTGTTTTTGGGATAGTTGCTTGTGTTTTGCGATAACCGATTTATATTTAGTCTCGTTTTTGGTCGATTCGTGACTCAAAGGAGTCACGACTAGGAGTAGCTGTGTCATCCGATCCATGGTAGACTTTTTGTGCTACTTGTGGGTGTCGTACTATGATAAGTCATGACTCATGGGAGTCGCAGCTCTATGTTCTTGTGATTATTCGAGTTGCTAGACCTTTAGGGTGTCAAATGGTGTGAGTCGTGACTCAAGGGAGTCACGGCCAGTTTATTTATTTATGTTGCTAATGGTTGATGATGGTTTGATATTTTCACTCAAGGTTTGATGTGTTTGGTTATGGGTTACACCTCGTTGGAGGTTGTTTGCGTTGATGCTTAGGCTACACGATCACTAGGATCGTGTATGATTGTTTAAGGATTGATGTTGTTTATGCTTGTATGCGGTTGGATTACCTCTTGTGCATGTTTTCCGTGTAGTAGCAAACCAACGAGACACCCCGTAAGTGTCTCGTTGTGGTCAAATCGTGGCTAGGTAAACCCACGAAGGGTGAGCCTTGTCATGTGTCTAAATCGACTACGTGTGGTCTTGAGGTCAAGCCACACTAGTCACCATCTTCGTCAAGTCATTGTGCATTTGTTGTAAAGTAAAATCGGTGAAAATGTGGTATGTGTGTTGGGTAACCTTGGGCCTTTAAGCCCAAGGGTGTTGGTTTATATGGATTGGGCTCGGTCATGGACTAAAGCCCAAGGTGAGCATGTGTGGAGCATTGGGGCGAAGCCCAATGTATTTGAGTTATAGTTTTCATTTTTCCTAACTACTTTGATTTCCGCTTATTAACTAATTTATATTTTTGTTTGTCGGTGACATTTCGGATGCTTTTCGGGTTTTGATTGGGATATGATACGGGCTTGGTTATGGAAATTGTAACAAAAACCTATGCTTGAATGATATTGGATTTACGGTATTAATTGATGGACATTATGGACTCTTTTGGTACTTGAGACGGAAGAGTATGTTAGACTCAAAAGAGTTTAACCCACTTGGACCCGAACATGCACAAAATGGTCGATAAAACTAGACAACTAATATATACGCGAATGATATTGTCCAATTATATAATAAAACTTGTAAAAATTGGTGAAACGTAATTTATAAAACTTGTTATTCAAAAGTCGTAATGACTTGGAAATAATCTATAAACGGACGCATCATCTCCAAATTTTATAAAAACCATTTTATAACTTAAACTATTACGATTTACAAACGTTATAAACGTTTCTACTTTCTTAATTATTAAGATGGTACACTTTTCATCAAACGTGTGATTCTTTATAAAACCACAACGTTTTATAAACTATTTGGGTTACAGGTTAAAACACCGAAACATGTTATCAACGGGTTCTTTTCGCTGTCCCTTATTTATTCTTTTCTTTTCGTTATTCCCTCTTGTCGTCCTTTCTTTACTCCTCCGACTTCGTTATTTTGGTGTGAGTTACCTTGAGTCTATGTAATCTTAAAAACCCACACGAGCTTCGATACTAAACTTTTTACAAATAATTATTCGAGTCATCAACGAAAACCAAAATACGTTAGTTTTGAAAACTTATGTACATTATATTATTTTGAGATATATTCTGAGTCAAACAATGAATATTAGGTTGATGCCGATTCGTGTTTGTACGTTGTGCCTTGCTTCTCAAACCAACATGTTTACGTTATCGAGTTACTTGTTCATTGCTATCTTCTAAGGTGAGTCTTCGTAGCCCCTTTTTCACTATATTTTTCCTAGGGGGAAAATGGTACTCAATGTTTTTCAAACGTTTTTATGCTGTGACTTACTGTTTTACATGATTTTGGACATATATGTGTGATGATACAATTATATGCTACGAAATGTTTTGCTTTGTGAATTTATGGCTGCGCAACTGTTTACTCTCTGCGGAGGGCCCACATGATGATAGATCTATCGGGGTAGCTCCCCACACGGTATTGGATATACGTTTGTTGGACACTATAGGCTCAGTTGGCGCGATACTATTACTGTTTTTACTAAAGTGCTTATAATTGGTATTCATGCTCACTATTGTCCTACGCTATATTATTCACAGCTTCGTGGTTTTACTTTCAAACCTACGAGCTCACCAACATTATGTTGACTTTTTCTAGTACCATTTTTAGGTGGATCATTACTAAGGTATTTGAAGGCACGTTTATTGGAGTCAGACTATTTGACATTTTGCTACTATGTTTTCAAGACAACAAGATTTCAAAAGAGACACGTTTTTCTATCATTTTTGAGACAAGGATCGTTTTGTAAAAGTTATAAACTATTGTTGAAATAAATATGAGATATGAATCTATGATGTTATGCAATGTGCCTTTTCCAGTTACATCTTGTGTTTCCGCCATTGACGGTGTGTGATAGATTGGTATCAGAGCCTAAGGTTATAGAGAATACCGGTTTTTCTAAAATAAAAACCTCAACTATAACCAAAATAAAGTTTTTATAAAACCCCAAACATAAAAAGAGTCGATTAGCCCGAGCATTCCATCATTTTTCCTAAATTACGCATATGCCTATGCTTCTATGCATCATGTGTGCTAAATCTTTTAGCTTCTAGGACAATATTTGAGCTTGCGATTGTGTACTTAAGTGCCATGATTGTTTTGATATAATGTGATTTGATTCGAGCTGATATGATATGGTTGATTTAATTGAGTCAAGAGTATTTCCTGTACCATTCCCCATGCTCATGCGTCGATATCATTTATCCCTATACGCAAACAGAACTCATACTATATATTTGCTAAAAATATATTGATACATTATTTTGAAACGTTATTTCGGGTAGAACTATTCTGGGTACATTATTTTGGATACGCTATACAATTTTGGAAGATCAACATTGGTTTTACATTTTGAAAATGCATTATAGTGATATACTATCTTGTTAGGAATTAGAAAATTCCATGTTAAAGTGTCGGTCACCCCAATTATGATCTAGCATATGTTAGCTCGTAGACGTGTAGTTATTTACGTTATTTAGTAGTTTATGATGTGGGCCCAAGTGTTGATGATCAGGCCATGATGTTTCTGGAGGCCCAAGATCGTGTGACAAAAGGGGCCTCACTAAAATGGGCATAACTTGGGCTACGGGGCTCCGGTTTAGGCGAATGACCAGTCAAATCGAAGCTTGGAACGAGGGAGCAGTGGGGAAACTGACTTCCAGAACTTTCGAGCCCCGAAACACTCTATTTTATGAGTTATTTGCATTTTAGTGTTTTTTCGGGTTTTTTTTGGACTTTGTTTATGTAATAACTTTCAGCCCGTTTGTCTTCTAAAGCCTGTTTCTGTTTTGTAGTCCTATTTAAGACTTCCTTTGTAATGTGGAATAATGAGTTTTATGAAATACCAAAAGTCTATTTTGGCAGCTTTTGCTAAGAATTCCCTATAATCGGCATTCGTGTGAATCAACAATTATTGGTAGGATCGTTCCGGTATTTCGTGTGAATCAACAGGTCCGGTTTGTGTTATCTCGTTATTTAGTCTACATCTGTTTATTAGTTAGTTTGTAGCGTAGAATAGTTTAGTGTAACACCGTGGAGGAAGGACGTGTCTTTACCCACTGTATGCCTGATCCACAGTCCGTCAGGAGGACATATGCTTTGAAACTATAAATACCCCTTCCATCCATAGAAGGGGTGTGACTTCTTTGAATCTAACCTTTCTTTTGTAAAGCAACTCTCTTTCAAGAACCTCCTCTCTACTATGTTCATCTCTCTAATGGCTTTCTTATTTAATCATTGTCCTAGACCACCCGAATCATCAAACAACATAATATTCACGATCCTATAATTGGTACCAGAGCCAAGGTTATGTTGTTTGTGTTGAGTCGATTGGTTTTTTTAGCGGATTGTTTGTTTCATTGATGCGATTTGATGCAGTTTTTTTTGTATTGTACTGTTGTTGTTACATGGTTATGAGTGGTATCTGATTGGAACATGTTTACTGGTCTTGATTGACGTGTCCAAACTGTTTTTTAACATGTCTTGAATAAGTTTTATATCAGTTTTTCAGTTTTGGTGGTCTAATTACTTTGGTGGGTAAACTGTTTCTATTATTAGAGTTGTGGTCATTCATGTTCATGTCTTTGGTCAAATCGTCCAAGTAGGGTATCTTCTTTTGTGCCTTTATTTTACAGCAGTTTATGGGTTGATACATGTAAGTCTTGGTTGCGTGTTGGTACATTCTTCTAAGCGTGTTGTGTCTAAACTTTGTGTCTTGAACTCGCATTTTTGAATGCGAGTTACCTTCGTGTCCAGATTCAATGAATAACCTGATGCGAGTTGTTAACTTAAATGGGTCAAATGCGAGTTGGTTGTTTGACTTTTTAGTCAAATGCGAGTTATCACAGTTATGGGTCAGATACTCGTATGCGAGTTATAGTTTAAATGGTCAAAAGCGAGTTAAGTCAAAAATCACAAGCGACTTGTGTGAAACAGAAAAGATGCGAGTTGACTATTTAGTCAACTATGAATTGTGTGAACAAGAATGCTATGCGTGTTGCAATACTGTAAAACTGATGCGAATTGATTTTTTGAAGTCAACTGATTTAACCATTTACAACAGAAAGGATTACCTCACTCATAAATCAAACCTCTACAAGACCAATCCAAATACCAAAAATAATAAAAAGACTCAATCTTAATTAAAAGTTTACAAGATCTCAGTCGTGTTCAACTTCTCATATCTTTAACAAATTTACGAGTTTGAACAATCATACATCATTGATACATATCAGAAGGGATATTTCTTTCATTGTTCGAATCATAAATAAGAACTAAACAAGATCTGGTTTCATTATTTCTTTCATTCGTAATTGTTATAATTAAAAGGGAACAATGATATCAGCTTATTCTTTTTCGTGTGTTACTCATGGCAAAATAAAGCCATGGTACTCTAAGTCCAATACACGATAAGAACATCATCATCGATCCAAATATTTGAAGTCTTTCCGAAACTGAAAAATGATGAGATAATAACAACCTTGTTATCTCTTCATCACTTGTTCGTTCACATATCAAAAATGTTAAAACATCAAAACGAGAAATTACCTACCCGCAATGGTTTGTAAAGTTATTTAAGGCGTGTCTT
>OU343217.1:226312411-226371729 GCA_910596185.1 Chrysanthemum makinoi | reverse complement strand
ATTGTATATGCCGAATGATCGCGGGAGATTACATGGATAGAAAAAGCACTAGTGGGATTTGTACCTTCATTGGTTGTTGTCTAACTTCTTGGTTCTCCAAGAAACAAATTGCGCTGGCTATCTCCACAACGAAGCGAATACATAAGCTAAGAGAGGCAGGTCAATAAGCACTATGGATGAAACAAGATCTTATTGACTACGACATCCACCTCGACGATATTCTGATTTCGTGTGACAACAAAGGCACAATTGACTTGAGTAAAAACCCCGTGCAACACTCGCATATGAAGCACTCGAATCGTCATCACTTCCTTCGCGATAACGTCCAAAAAGGAAATATCTCCATCGAAAAATGCCGAAGAAAGACAACATCGCAAACATATTTACCAAACCTCTCAAACACGAATCCTTCATCTATCCACGCTTAGGTCTAGGAATGACGGAACACAGTCCGTAAATTGGCAATTTACATGTGTTCAAAACATCCTTCAAGACACGTCTAATGACTATTTAAATGTTTCATTGGAAACATTTGAAGTCATCTATGTATCGTTTGTCAAATCCTGTTGGATTTACCCTTTAAATAATTTATTAGGTATAAGTTCTTTATAATATCGTGTCTAGAAATCTCATTAAATCAGCGAGATTTATTCGTCAAAAGTAAAAAAGGGACAAATTTTTGTCCCAGCAGGTCACGGCACCACTAAAGTAAGCACGACACTACTAAATTTAGTGATACCGTGGTTCCGTGCACCTGACAGACCCGTTTTTCTTTTAATTTTTCCCACTCTTTGCAACTTCAAACCAAACACTCTCTCTGCACATGCTATCAAACCCGAACCAACACCAAAATCCAATTCCACACTACAAAATTAAAATCGAGGCATTATAATACAAGATTATCAACTACTACTTTATTACTAACATAAATTATAAGTCAATTCATCTTAATTTTCTTTAATTTTGAGTCCAGAGTTTTTTCTTGCACACAATTCGAATTGGGGATTTTTAATTATGATTTAACTTTTAATGAAATTATGACTAGGATTATATAATGTACAACTATTTTGATTCCTCCAAGCATAGGATTTGCATAAACACAGAACCTACATTTTTAGGGAATTATGCTCGAGTTTTTCTAGAAAATTTGAATTATAGTAGTGTTTTTTGATGGAATCATGATTAGGAAAATTAAAACTAGATTAAAAATTGATGAGATTATCATTTTTCATTTTTGTGATATTTTATATTGAAAATTTTGATTTATCCAAACAGCCCAATTCCATTTTCGAAAAATCTCACGCAACTAGGATCATCATGAAATGTTTTTCTTGCATTGTTAATACAATCTAAAAACATTTTCTCATGCATAGATGAACTCTAGAATTTTTGGAGAAAATATAACTAAGTGTAATTTTCGACATATTCGATTGAGCAAAGTAAATATAAGAGCATTTGGGTAATCTCATTATTTTCATTTTAGAGCGAGATTACCACCCTCTACATTATTTGCATATAGTACACACTAGGAAAGTGTTTGCTGTATGAAGATCTCGTATTAATGTACGTGTTTATTATTGATTTGCATAGGTCTTGATATGTCTCACGAGTATGACTTTGATCATCAACTAACCAACATCTACATTCCAAACATTTCACTTGAACCAAACACTCCCGGTAACCATCTTTGTGGATTTAACAATCTTGAGTCTCATTATTTTCATGAGGGTCGTGTCATTGATTCATCCTTGGTATTCCAAGAAGAGATCAACATATCATTTCGTACCATAGGATTTGAATGTATACTCACTATAAACGAGAAAATTTGTCCTCATTTTGTGTTAGAATTCTTTCGTCAAGTTGAACTCGTATGTAACGAGGATCAATCTTTTTCACTTTGGTTTTGGATTAAAAACCAAAAGTTTGTTCTAAATCTTGAGCAATTTGTTTAAATCCTCCAAATTCCTAGTCATGGGCAATGTGCCTACACAGATGGTTGGTCTCCTGAGTCACTCTTTAATTATCATGAGAAAAGTAGTCCTTATTGTTCCTACACATCTTCTTTACAAGAAATAACTCGTCTCCTTCGTACCCCTCAACGCTTCAACTACCTTAATCCAAAAAAATCTGCATGGTTGAAGTTCGCTATGTGTTACAACCTGTAACACCCCAACCCAACAAGGGTAGAAGTGTCACATTCTGGTGTCATATCAGAACATACAATCAAAATTTACAAGCGGAAGCTTTACAAAAATAAATACCAAGTCATATAACAGATGACTTACAAAGAAAATACAAACCCCGGCCAATATGTCTAGAACAAAATGAAATGAAAAGGTAACTAGGGTCGGTCCGCTCGGATAATCCAACTCTCAGCCCATCAAAGCCCATCTTCAAACCTAAACCTGCGCAGGAAAGAAATGCGGTGAGCTTAAAAAGCCAGTGAACAGATATAACAAAACAAAAACTAAATAAAGTCTGAAATGCAAAATGAAACAAAGGAAACGGATAACAAAGTCGCAACGGAATGAGATTAATGAATCATTGAGGATTTTGCAGAAACACAATCATACAGAATCCGGAAGAACAAATAGCAATTAAGAACAAACACATATCATATTGATGGCACCAACGCAAACACATCAAGATAACCAAACATTAACTAAAGCAGGAAATTCGAGTACATATGAGCCAAACGAAATATCAAAAGGCTAACAGAAACAATTTCTAGAAAGTAAACATGGCATTCATACAAATCAATTAATCTACATTTAACACACTTAATCCAATATTGTAGCAGCGGGAATAGCAGTCAAATCATGGCAGTCACACATGCAAATAGAAAACATAGTAGGAAAAATATAACTAGATAAGCAAAAGACATAGCAGACATTAGCAAATTATCAAAACAGATATCATAATTAAACCATTTTCCAAACCAAACTTAAATAAACGAGTCTAAACATGGAGAATCAAACATAAGCAGATAGATACCCTACAGATAGCAAAGTTCAACAGGTTACTGAACAATCATACTTAATAAACTTTCAGGATACTCACTTTCACACTCGCACATTCATCTCACAGATCAACTAATTCACATAACGATAAACTAACATAAGATCAGATGACAGCCTGGAATCATATTGAAAACATATTAATCATATCCTAGCATAGTAGACGGTAGTCACTTAAACATACAAAAGCATAACCACATATAATAACATATAATAAGCCTAGCACATAATTATAAACACTTGAACATACCGAATCAACATTAGAATACTTAATACAGAAATAACAGATAAAGATTTAGTTAACTACCAAGAGCCCAGAACATATCATATCAGAAATATCTTTCTTATTCCGAAGGTAACCTCATAAACTAATTGGAGTAGCTAGCTCCCAGAATTTTGTGAAGACGCGTATTGTACACGACATCATTCACAGAAACATATCAATAACAGAGGATCTAGGATGCATCCATACGCCCCAACAGACAGATAGTGGCCATACTATCAATAAACAGAGAACGGAAAGGGACGTGGCAGAACATCACTCTACTGCCCCTAGAGTCATGTCAGAGGTGCATCACTGACACGGACATGGAACCCCCATGACTAGTGAGAATAATGGCTCGGGTGTCAAACTAACTTAGGTCAAACAGATTGTCATAATTGACAAGATCATAATCAAACACAAAGTTCAACAGATAACATATCAGATAATTCATATCATAAGGTCCATGTTCAAAGGTTCAGAAGTCAAAAGTTAATGTCGTAGTCATATATCATACTTTCATAACCAAATGTTCACAATTCAGAAATTCATAGTCAAATATAGCAAGGTTCAACAAATGTGTGTATCAAAGTCTTTCTAACATAACGTTCAAGTCAGATATTGCATGATTCAATAAAACAGTGTTTCAACAAGCAACAGATCAAACAATTAGAAAGGGTTCATAGCAATGGCATAGGAAACCCTAATAATTGAAATAGAAAAGCTAACGAAAGAAAACGTCATAAGAAACCTTTACTGAAAAGGTTAGAATATATGTACCTTATTCGAAGCAAGCAATAACGAAAGTAAAGTCAAGAATGAGATCAATCCCGCCGCCCGGAACCTATATGAATTAGGTAACGCTTATTAAGAATTAGATTACTCATTTTAGACGGTTTTCCATTTTTAGAAACTTCATATTTTTAGTAACTTTAAGTGGGTTTCCATATTTAACAATTTCCATAATCGAATTAGGGTTTTCCAATAAGTAATAATTAGATTTAGGGCTTTTAAACATAATAACTTCAAATGATTCAATTAGGTTTTTAACGTATTAATTATGTTTTAAGGTTCGTAATTTATGTAAATCATTAGACTTAGGTTTAGAGTGACATTATTTCTAAAATGACTAAATGAACTTAACCCATATGTCTTTACCTTCCATCCAGTTAAGCATATGTTTAATGACCACTTTAATTCATGCGACAAGGGTTTTCATTTTTAGCATCTTATATAAGTCGAGCCATAGGAGGTCCAAAACAGTATCAAGAAAGCATGAATAAGGCGAATAAAAAGAAGTCGAGACAGATTTAATGAGACATGATCTAGATTATTATGCCATGCGAAAATTCTTAGTATTTATATGATAATACCGAATGTGAACATGCATGTCAAATGGGTTTCCTACATCAGTTTTATATTTATAAATATGTAGGTTCCATGCATTCAAGAAAAGGTCCACCAAAGGTATATAATATAGGATATCTCATTAGATTTATTTCGTGATAATATCTCAATTCATGTAACTGCTTAAAATGTGTAACATGAAGGTTCAATATCAGATTTAGGTGTTAGAAGATTTATCTTTTGTTGTGTGAAAGATTATTTGTGTAGCATGCATTCAAATGGAGAATAATATACACGACCAAAGAGAAGGAAAGAGACGAGATGATGGCATAATGTTTACCCAGGGTAGAGAGGATGAATAGAGAACCAAGGTCAAGAATACCATAAGCATATGTCCAGCCACTCAAAACCCACGAGCAAGCCTCTTGTTGACTTTGAAACCTCACGACAACACACAAAGCAAGACCCACGACAAGTCCCCTTAAACCAACGTTTATTACAGCAAGCTTCACGACCACTGCGAGTCTTCTTGAGGCCTCCTGATGTCGAAAGCAAATGGGGAGAGATGGTGGTTGCCGTCACTTGTGATCTAGGGTTTCATGCGTGTGTAGTTTTATGAAATTAGGGTAACGTTTAAAGAATGGGGAGGTTATATTTTTTCTGATTCTCGGTTCAAAGGAAGAAAACACAAGGCCTGGCCCAACTAGATGGCCCACCATTCATGTTATAGTGTAGTTATCGTCTTAGGAACATTTCGTTCATGCATTAGCTACGAAAACGTGCGACGCAATAATTAGACGTGAGTGCTTTAATTTCAAAAAGAAAATCTTGTACACTAGGTCTTATATTTACTTATAAGATAGATTGTAATTACATTTAATGGTCTTGACGAATTTTACGCATCTTATCATTTTAAATTAGAGGGCAAAATAGTCTTTTCACATGTTTTAGATTTTCGGGTTTTACACAACCGATGGCAATCATATCACGTGAAAATGTCTTGAGTCTCAAAGGAAATCGTGAGCGTCTTCCGGCATGTTGTGCTCATATGCTTTATTGTCTCCTCACCCAAAAACCATACAACCTTGCATACTTCTTCCCTAAGAGAATCGTGCATCTCAAGGGTGAAAAAAATAAATTGATGCCCTATGGGATATTCTTAACCTGTCTATACTATCATAGCAAGCTCGTTCACCCACATCTCCATGGTCCTCAATATTCACTTGTCAATCTTGTGATGGAACCTTTGAACGAATCATACATTTCATCCTTCCCTATTCGGAAAACATCAAATAACCATGAACTCTTGGATGATCCAACAAATGATGACGATGTGTGAACTACTATTAAGGGTCATGCAATGACGGGTAACTCAAGTAAAAAATGGAGAATGTAGAAATGGAGTGTTTCAAATTAGAGTAGTTCAATTAGGAAGAAAACTTAATACTCTTAACTTTAAGACTACTAGTAATGGATTTTTTTGGAGCAATTTATCCTTGGTTATCTTTTTTATTTTGCATGCTTTTACTTTCATCACCTTGCATGAATATGAATTGCATGTTCTTGGATGATAGTTTCTTTTGTCTTATTGCTTGCATGCTTATAGCCTAATTTAGAAAAACACATGTTGAGGTTAGTTGCTAGTTGTAGCCAAACATAGGAATTTTTAGTGATTATTCTTTAGTGGATTGAGGCACTAGGATTTGTTGCAAATAACTTCCAAGAAAACTCTTTATTAGCTGCCCAAAATATGCAGAATAGTGAAATTCGTGACCAGTAGGTCACGGTACCACTAAATAGGCCATGACACCACTAAATTTAGTGGTAGCGTTGGTATTTAATGGTGGCGTCCACTGGTCTGATGAATTTTTACAATTTTCTTTGTCTTTTTGACTTATCCTCCCTAATTCATGCAATCTTTTCCTAGCATTCACAACCAAATTCACATGATACACCACACCTCTTTAACCATAGGACACAATACCTCACTCAAATTCAAATTTCACCATTTTTTGACATCAACTATAAGAACCTCATCATCATCCTCCTCTTTTGGCACTAGGGCAAATTCATCACCATATACTCCTTATCAACCCATAGGTGTGACACTAACCCTTTCACCAATCACTCCTTTGGACTATGCTATGCCTACACCCTCATCACCCTCATACACACCACCTCCTCCATCTCCAATCATGGGTCACCCTATCCAACTTCATCCGGTTGATTTATATAGTGCAAATTGCTTATGTTTCTTACACAACCGCAACCTCATATTTTCTCTTCAGGATAAACTACACTTCACGTTCTCCTATTTTGAGCAACTCTTGACACCAACTCCCGAACCAATCATACCCCCACCCACACTTGCAGTAGCTAACCATCTAAGCATTAGTATGCTTAGTTTTCAAGAATAAATGATTATGACTCCTTTTATGGAACAAGAAGCAAATATTAGGGCCTCTCAAGTCGCTAAAGATGTTTATGTGCTTCTAGTACTTGTAGTGTTTACTTTTACTTTGTTGTTGTAGTCATACTTCGAGTATGATCTTTGTTGGATTAATGAATGGGCTTTCTTTTAATTATCTTGGTGGGTTAATGTATATATGTGATTGGTTGATTATTATTTATGACTACTTATTTTTAGCTATACTTTTGCACTTTTATGGTAGGATATTTTATGATTTCTACTAGTTAGATATATAGTATTTGTCCTCTAACTCGTTTTTATAGCAGGAAACCATTGCTCAATTCTTTGGTGCCCTCCAAACGAGGCAGAGCATACATAAAAAAGGAGCCTTAGCATCGTAAACTTCGTCTTGAGGTACTTTTTGCTTCGACAAAAAGGAGAAGAAATGGGGATAAACTCAATCAAAAATTTGTCATTAACATTTTTTACATAAAATGAGTTTATATTTTGTCATCATAAAAAAAGAGGAGATTGTTAATACAAAATAATGTCCAAAAATATTATTTCTATTTTTCGACATCTCTACGTTTTGATAATAACAAAATGTAAAACTGTCTATTGTCAAAATTGAAGTAAACAAGTATTTTAGTCGTAATATTCCGTTTCGAAGTAAATCACTCTAGGTAAGACAAACAATTTTATAAGTAGACAAATGATCAAAGGATTAAATTTTGTTCTAAACTTCACATTTTTAATGTGACAAAATGTTTTTTCAAAAATACATGTTACAAATTATTTTTCCCCCGCCCCCCAAATAAGCTCCAAATATCCCCAAATAAACCTTCACCACTAAAAACAAAAATGAGAGCGTTTTGTCTGGCACGGTACCGTTAAAGGACTGCCGGTACCGTTAAATTTAATGGTGCAACCTGATTTTTAGTGGTAGCGTCCTGATGAGTGTCTAAATACTCATCATTTTTATACTGTCTAGACTACAAAAACATCTGAAAACACTCAAAAATGCATCAAAATGATCAAAATATCACAAATCAGTGTTTTATGTGTTTTAAATGCAAAAAGATCAAAATCAGATGAAAAACGTATCAAGTTTGCAAAATTGGCAGTTTTAGTCCCCCAAGTTTTAAAAGTTGTCAAATCTAGTCCCTGGAATCCAAAAATGTAGAAAAATATCATTCAAGGTCCCTAAAATATTCTAAGTTGTTAAAATTGGTCCTTGAATGATTCTTTGGTCAAATGGCAGAAAAGGTCCTTAAACTTTGAAAAATTGCAAAAGTAGTCCTTGGATATTTTTAAATGGAATTATATGCAAAAGTTATCCTTGTACTATCAAAGTTGTCAAGTTTGGTCCTTGTAATAACATTGGAAAAAGTTCATGATCAGTCCTTTATCTTTGGTTGAATTACAAATGTGGTCCTTGTGTTATCACTTAACCAAACCGGACCCTTATTATTATTACCCAAAGCCCAACCCAAGCCTGGCCCAACCTTAACTCCCAACCCGTCCAATAAACCAACCCGTCCAATATTTAACCCGACCCACCCACGTTAATAATAAAAACAAAACACCCCTTGGCGCGCTTTTCTTCCTTCCCAATGCTTTCCCTGCCAAAGCCCTGCAACACACTATCCTCCTCACCTTATCCCTTCCTTGTTCCCCCCACTTCCACACAGCTACAAAACGCATTTAATGCAATCCTCTTCCCCTCACTCAACCTCCAACAGGTCAAAAACAGATTTCCCGCCAAAATGATCCAATGGCCATAACGAGCTCAAGTCATCCAACGGTTCTAAAAACAAGTGGGAATCATTCAGAGGAGTGAGAAAAAGCTTTTTGATGTATAAAAAGAGAGGAGAGGCAAGAGAAGACTTAACTTTGGTTTTAACCATTGTTCACGTAGTATAATTTTTACATGCTTTCTTTAAATTAAATATCTTTTACAGTTTTTATGTTGTAATTTACCTTAAAATAGTGTAATGAAACTTTAATGTCAGTTTAATTCCAGTTTCCAAATTTTGCTTAAATTACTTTAATTTTCAAGTTATTTTAATTCCATGTTAGCTAGTTGTTTAGTGGATTCTATAGCTCTCATAAGCTTCTAACAAAAGCTCATTAAGCTTTTAGATTCATTAAACAAGTTTAGATTTTAATTGAGAAAAGTCACAAAAAAATCAAGAAAAGTTTAATGGAAATCATCTCATGGTCCAATAAGCAGCTTGGGGTATAGGAACTAAGTTGGATGGTTTTCTGGTTCCTAGCTTTTTGACAACAAGCTAGGAGTAGTTTCGACTTGGTATTCAGGTTTTGCCTTGATCATTTGTGAATTCCATTTTTACCATTTTTACCATTTTTAACAATTTACTGTTTTAGTCTTGTTCATGCTTTGAATCTTATGTTTTCCTGTTTCTTAGTAGTTGTTTAGTGTTATCATAGTTTAATATAAGCAGTTTGTTTGTTTAGAATCACTTGTGCTTAGAAATGAAACAAATCAGGTGAAATGCAAATTTGACAAATCTGTGTTTCTTTCTTAAGTTTTTGAAGTTTTATGCTTAGTTAGTCTTCTTATGTAGTAAGAATACGTTTAGAATCGGTTTGTGGTCGATTCATTGAATACTTTGAATTTCATGTGACAAGTGAAGTTTAAAGGAGTTTGGATTTGCCGATTTAGGATCTTGAGGTTGTTTGTGTTGTTTATTTCTGTTTATACATGACCCATTAGGCCATTTGAGGAAGTGACAGCTTTAAGCTCCGTGGTAATGTGTAAATGGTCGATTCATATTCAAATTCACCAGTGTTCCTTGTGGCAATTTTAGATTTCATAATCGAATTTGTTTGTTTAAACTGTGTTTATGCCTGTGTGTGTTGTTGTTCTTATTTGATGTATGATACATAATGGTCATAAAGCTCAGTTCAACATTCAAACTCAGTCCTTATTTAGTTAATAGTCCAATTGCTTTAAATCTTTTCTCAATTCTTATCTGTTTAAGTTTTTCAATTCTATTCTCATAATTTTAGCTTAACTTTGGTTATTGTGCGTTTGCTTAATTTAGTTTTATTATAGCTTAATATAGCTTATTTAATCAGTAGTTTAATTTCTAAACTCACTTAAGTCAACTTTTCAGTTTTTAATAAAAAGTCAAAATTTCATTTGGTCGTTTTTGAATAAAACTTAGAATTTCATTGTGATCTTACTGTTAGGATCTAGGATTTGTGCTTTTAGGAAATTAAAATTTAGCTGCTCAAAAAAATTAGAAAAATCTTGGTTCGTCTTTATTAGCTTGTAAAGTGCTTATTTGTTAGCTTATTTTGGATACCCTTCGAAGAGTGCCCTGTTGCAGGTTGTGGTCCCCCATCTCTTCGCCACAGGAGAGGCTTATTAGGGCTTTTAGCTTGTGCAAGTTAGCTTTTTGAATAGCCCACTTAGCTGTCTCTATAGTCCATAGCTTATTTTACCATTTGTAGCTTATTTACTAGGAGAGTCTCATCGGTGCTTTATTTTGTCCATTCCTGCCTGTACATCAAGTAATCATGGTTTTTCAGTTTCTTAATAAGCTTCTCATAAGCTTATTAGAATAAGCCAATCCTTGTAAATTAGATTTTTGTAAAGCTCAATTGGTTAGCTAGTTAGTCTCAGTTTTATTTTCATTTCCAAGTCCTGTTTAAGTGTTATAGCTAAGCTTAAAGTCGTGCTAGTCCCAACGTACCCTGTGTAACTAGATAAGCTTGTGCTTATTTTGGCTTATTTTGTGCTTATTTTTTGGTAATTATGCTTTCTCAGTTGTCATTTTAGCTTTTTATAAGTTCTTTTGCTTATTTCCAGTTCCATTTTGCTTATTGAGTAGCTTATTAGCTTTTTAGCTTAAGCCTTTTGCTTACTTCTTTTCTTGCTACTGTTGGTAAAATAAGCTCAAACCGAGCTTACAGTTGTTTTTGTTAAAAGTTTTAGTTGTAAAAAGTACTTATTCTCTTGGGTTTAATAGTTTGCAAAAAAAAAAAAATGTTTAACAAAAGGGGGTAGGAGGCTCGACCTGCCACGAGACCTCCCCTTATGAGGTGATGATGTGTACCTGTAAACCAATTGCCCTTGGGATGTCCTCGTCCATTTTGTGCACAATCAATACTTATTCCTAATTGTCAGTTTAGCTTATTTGGTGTATTTAGCTTATTTCGAGCTTATTTAAGCTAGCTTTTTCAAGTTTTGCAATTTTCATAAATTTGTATTAGTATTAAGTATTTTACAAAAAAGTTTCGGATTTTTATCATTAGTTTTAGTATTTTTAAACATTTAATTAATGTAAAATCTTAATTAATTCATAATAAAAAATATAAAAGTCTAAAAAATATAATTCTTTTTTCAAAAATTTTCTTTCGTCATATATTATGTAATAAAATTGTTTTTACACTTATAGGACTTTTATTTCATAAATTTTACGTTTTGTCTTGCGCACCTGCGTATTTTTTACATATACGTGCGCGTTTTCATTTCAAGTCAAGTTTTTAGATAATTTAAGTTTACGTTTTAGTTAAGATAGTTTATTTAAGATATTTTGTTTTATAAAATCACAAAAACATCATTGTAAAATAGTGATAGCGTTTATTTAATATATTTTATCTTTTTAATTTTCTTAATTTGTATTTAAGTCGCTTTAATTTATTATCTTTTTCCTTAGTTATAATTATTCATCCAAATCCTTTACAGATCACTATCCTTAGTGATCACTCCATCATCTGAATCAGTTTTGACACACCATTGAGTCTCTGTGGGACTAAACGACGCAGAATTCATTATATTCTAGGACTTCATTGTATTTGTGTTTTAAGCGTTTTAAACTTACGGCTTCTGGACCATTCACAAGTGGCGGTTTGTGTTTTGTAGCCCTTGTGTTTAAACCTGAATCAAAATTTTAAATTTGAGAGGAGCTTTAAGCGTGTGTTTAGCCTTTTCGACCCATTCTTGCACATATTCCATATTTTGTAAAAGTTTTTTGTAAAGTTTCAAAAAAAAAAAGTTCATTAACACTTTTCTGAAGTGTTATCAACACCCAAAAAAATTTTCCTTTTGTAGAATACAACTTGTCCCTCCCGGTTTGATTAGTCCCTCAAGTTACAACATTTGGTTGTTGGCGTTTGAAAACAATTTGGTAGGCGTTACAAACCTAGATTCCCTTTTAGAGGGCGAAACGCATGGGTTTGTTAACTCCTCTAAGAGAGCGTTTGATCGTTCAGGTTGTCGGATTCAGTTCGCTGAGCTTTCTGTCCAGCGGCCATATTCCCTTTCGGCGGTTGTTAGGATTTCCACCTTTCTTTTTGTTCTTTGTATATATATATATAAAAGATAAAAATACAAAAATATTTTCCATTTCTTTTTATAAAATCAAAAATCAAAAAGATTCTTCTCGCTTTTTCTGAGTTTCTTTCTAAGATTCTTAGACTCATCTTAGTAATGATTATTCATAATTCTGTGAGTGGCAATCCCATCCAATTTTCACCCAATCTTTGAGTGGCAATCCCACTCCACTTCCCCATGAACAATTTAATTCGGGGTCGAGTCAAGCTAGCGACTTCGGGAATCAAAAAGATGTACACACCATATGGGTTTTCACCCATATTTTCTTCTTCACCCGTTCTACCACCTGTGTGGGGTGATGCCCCACATGTTATATATATATATCTCTAAAAAAAAAAAAAAAAAAAAAAAAAAAAAAAAAATCTTTTCTAAATAATGGCCGTAATATTTACCTTTTACGTTCTTAGTTTTGCATAACGCCGTACTTTGAATATTGAGGGCAATATTCATTTCTAAGTGTGGGGGGATTCTCACGAATTTTATCATATAATTATACGCTAATTCCGTTTTGGCCAAATTTTTTTTTTTTTTTGGAGTAAGTGTTCTACACTTACTCATTTGGTTATCAATCCGCCATGTCTAATAGACAAAAGGATTGGCTAATCCAGGAGCAAACGGCTCTTGGTAAAGATTTCTCAAATCTGTTTATATGGCTTGCAATTTGCCCAAAATTGTATGGTTCTCAACTCACCATATCCTAAAAGTGAAGAGTTGGCTAGCCCGCAAGGTTATGGCTTGTGGTCAAAAGGCAAGGAAAATCCATAATTGGTATTAACAAATTTCACCAAAGATAATTCGATAATTTATCTAAGAGTTGGCTAGTCCAGAAGTGCGGCTTACGGTAAAGACACATCAAATCCGTTATATGGTTTATGATTTGCCAATAAATCGATGGTTATCGCCCTGTACCATAGTTCTTACTTGGCTGAAACATTTGGCTACCTTAAGTGATGGCTTTTGGTAAAGATTTTTTAAAATCCATTAAAGATCTAAATCATTGCTAGGGACTAGCAATATCACCGATGTGGAGGATTGATGAGTGTCTAAATACTCATCATTTTTATACTGTCTAGACTACAAAAACATCTGAAAACACTCAAAAATGCATCAAAATGATAAAAATATCACAAATCAGTGTTTTATGTGTTTTAAATGCAAAAAGATCAAAATCAGATGAAAAACGTATCAAGTTTGCAAAATTGGCAGTTTTAGTCCCCCAAGTTTTAAAAGTTGTCAAATCTAGTCCCTGGAATCCAAAAATGTAGAAAAATATCATTCAAGGTCACTAAAATATTCTAAGTTGTTAAAATTGGTCCTTGAATGATTCTTTGGTCAAATGGCAGAAAAGGTCCTTAAACTTTGAAAAATTGCAAAAGTAGTCCTTGGATATTTTTAAATGGAATTATATGCAAAAGTTATCCTTGTACTATAAAAGTTGTCAAGTTTGGTCATTGTAATAACATTGGAAAAAGTTCATGATCAGTCCTTTATCTTTGGTTGAATTACAAATGTGGTCTTTGTGTTATCACTTAACCAAACCGGACCCTTATTATTATTACCCAAAGCCCAACCCAAGCCTGGCCCAACCTTAACTCCCAACCCGTCCAATAAACCAACCCGTCCAATATTTAACCCGACCCACCCACGTTAATAATAAAAACAAAACACCCCTTGGCGCGCTTTTCCTTCTTCCCAACTGCTTTCCCTGCCAAAGCCCTGCAACACACTATCCTCCTCACCTTATCCCTTCCTTGTTCCCCCCACTTCCACACAGCTACAAAACGCATTTAATGCAATCCTCTTCCCCTCACTCAACCTCCAACAGGTCAAAAACAGATTTCCCGCCAAAATGATCCAATGGCCATAACGAGCTCAAGTCATCCAACGGTTCTAAAAACAAGTGGGAATCATTCAGAGGAGTGAGAAAAAGCTTTTTGATGTATAAAAAGAGAGGAGAGGCAAGAGAAGACTTAACTTTGGTTTTAACCATTGTTCACGTAGTATAATTTTTACATGCTTTCTTTAAATTAAATATCTTTTACAGTTTTTATGTTGTAATTTACCTTAAAATAGTGTAATGAAACTTTAATGTCAGTTTAATTCCAGTTTCCAAATTTTGCTTAAATTACTTTAATTTTCAAGTTATTTTAATTCCATGTTAGCTAGTTGTTTAGTGGATTCTATAGCTCTCATAAGCTTCTAACAAAAGCTCATTAAGCTTTTAGATTCATTAAACAAGTTTAGATTTTTAATTTCAGAAAAGTCACAAAAAAAATCAAGAAAAGTTTAATGGAAATCATCTCATGGTCCAATAAGCAGTTCTGGGGTATAGGAACTAAGCTGGATGGTTTTCTGGTTCCTAGCTTATTGACAACAAGCTAGGAGTAGTTTCTGACCTTGGTATTCAGGTTTTGCCTTGATCATTTGTGAATTCCATTTTACCATTTTACCATTTTTAACAATTTACTGTTTTAGTCTTGTTCATGCTTTGAATCTTATGTTTTCCTGTTTCTTAGTAGTTGTTTAGTGTTATCATAGTTTAATATAAGCAGTTTGTTTGTTTAGAATCACTTGTGCTTAGAAATGAAACAAATCAGGTGAAATGCAAATTTGACAAATCTGTGTTTCTTTCTTAAGTTTTTGAAGTTTTATGCTTAGTTAGTCTTCTTATGTAGTAATAATACGTTTAGAATCAGGTTTGTGGTCGAATTCATTGAATACTTTGAATTTCATGTGACAAGTGAAGTTTAAAGGACTGTTTGGATTTGGCACGATTTAGGATCTTGAGGTTGTTTGTGTTGTTTATTTACGTTTATACATGACCCATTAGGCCATTTGAGGAAGTGACAAGCCTTTAAGCTCAGTGGTAATGTGTAAATGGTCAGATTCATATTCAAATTCACATCAGTGTTCCTTTGTGGCAATTTTAGATTTCATAATTGAATTTCTTTGTTTAAACTGTGTTTATGCCTGTGTGTGTTGTTGTTCTTATTTGATGTATGATACATAATGGTCATAAAGCTCAGTTCAACATTCAAACTCAGTCCTTATTTAGTTAATAGTCCAATTGCTTTAAATCTTTTCTCAATTCTTATCTGTTTAAGTTTTTCAATTCTATTCTCATAATTTTAGCTTAAAAGTTATTAAGTTTGCTTAATTTAGTTTTATTATAGCTTAATATAGCTTATTTAATCAGTAGTTTAATTTCTAAACTCACTTAAGTCAACTTTTCAGTTTTTAATAAAAAGTCAAAATTTCATTTGGTCATTTTTGAATAAAACTTAGAATTTCATTGTGATCTTATTGTTAGGATCTAGGATTTGTGCTTTTGGGAAATTAAAATTTAGCTGCTCAAAAAAATTAGAAAAATCTTGGTTCAGTCTTTATTAGCTTGTAAAGTACTTATTTGTTAGCTTATTTTGGATACCCTTTCTGAAGAGCCCTGCCACACGCGGTTGTGGTACCCCATTTCACAAGCTCTCAGAGAGCTTATTAGTGGCTTTTAGCTTGTGCAAGTTAGCTTTTTGAATAGCCCACTTAGCTGTCTCTATAGTCCATAGCTTATTTTACCATTTGTAGCTTATTTACTAGAATGCCAGTGCTTTTTATTTTGTCCATTTCCTGTGTACATCAAGTAATCATGGTTTTTCAGTTTCTTAATAAGCTTCTCATAAGCTTATTAGAATAAGCCAATCCTTGTAAATTAGATTTTTGTAAAGCTCAATTGGTTAGCTAGTTAGTCTCAGTTTTATTTTCATTTCCAAGTCTGTTTAAGTGCTTAAAAATAAGCTTAAAGCTGCCTAGTAAACCAACAGTACCCTGTGTAACTAGATAAGCTTGTGCTTATTTTGGCTTATTTTGTGCTTATTTTTTGGTAATTATGCTTTCTCAGTTGTCATTTTAGCTTTTTATAAGTTCTTTTGCTTATTTCCAGTTCCATTTTGCTTATTGAGTAGCTTATTAGCTTTTTAGCTTAAGCCTTTTGCTTACTTCTTTTTTTCTTGCTTACTGTTGGTAAAAATAAGCTCAAACTGAGCTTATCAGTTGTTTTTGTTAAAAGTTTTAGTTGTAAAAAGTACTTATTCTCTTGTGTTTAATAGTTTGCAAAAAAAAAAATGTTTAACAAAAGGGGGTAGAAAGGGCTCGAACTGAGACCTCCCCCTTATGAGGGTGATAGAAGTGTACCTGTAAACCAATTGCCCTTGGGACTTGTCTCGTCCATTTTGTGCACAATCAATTACTTATATACTAATTGTCCAGTTTAGCTTATTTGGTGTATTTAGCTTATTTCGAGCTTATTTAAGCTAGCTTTTTCAAGTTTTGCAATTTTCATAAATTTGTATTAGTATTAAGTATTTTACAAAAAAGTTTCGGATTTTTATCATTAGTTTTAGTATTTTTAAACATTTAATTAATGTAAAATCTTAATTAATTCATAATAAAAAATATAAAAGTCTAAAAAATATAATTCTTTTTTCAAAAATTTTCTTTCGTCATATATTACGTAATAAAATTGTTTTTACACTTATAGGACTTTTATTTCATAAATTTTACGTTTTGTCTTGCGCACCTTTCGTAATTTTTATACATAACGTGCGTTTTCATTTCAAGTCAAGTTTTTAGATAATTTAAGTTTACGTTTTAGTTAAGATAGTTTATTTAAGATATTTTGTTTTATAAAATCACACAAACATCATTGTAAAAATAGTGATAGCGTTTATTTAATATATTTTATCTTTTTAATTTTCTTAATTTGTATTTAAGTCGCTTTAATTTATTATCTTTTTCCTTAGTTATAATTATTCATCCAAATCCTTTACAGATCACTATCCTTAGTGATCACTCCATCATCTGAGTTTGTGTTTTACACACCATTGAGTCTCCGTGGGACTAAACGACCCGGGAATTCATTATATTATCCAGGACTTCATTGTATTTGTGTTTTAAGCAGTTTTAAGCTTCTTACGGTCGGCCATTCACAAGTGGCCGGTTTGTGTGAGAAAGCTTGACTGTTTTAAACGAATCAAAATTTTTTACCACGGGAGGCTTTAGCGTGTGTTTAGCCTTTTTCAGACCCATTCTTGCACATATTCCATATTTTGTAAAAAGTTTTTGTAAAGTTTCAAAAAAAAAAAAAAAAAAAAAAAAAAGTTCATTAACACTTTTCCTGAAGTGTTATCAACACCCAAAAAAATTTTCCTTTTTGTAGAATACAACTTGCCGGTTTGATTAGTCCCTCAGTTACAACATTTGGTTGTTGGTTGTTTGAAAACAATTTGGTAGACGTTACAAACCTAGATTCCCTTTTAAGGGGCGGAAACGCACGTTGTTAACTCCTCTATTAAGAACGTTTGATCGTTCGGTTGTCGATTCCAGTTTGAGCTCTGTCAAGCCCAGATTCCCTTTCGAGGGGCGTTGTTAGGATTTCCTGCTTTCTTCTCTTGTTCTTTGTATATATATATATAAAAGATAAAAATACAAAAATATTTTCCATTTCTTTTTATAAAATCAAAAATCAAAAAGATTCTTCTCGCTTTTTCTGAGTTTCTTTCTAAGATTCTTAGACTTATCTTAGTAATGATTATTCATAATTCTGTGAGTGGCAATCCCACTCCAATTTCTCACCCAATCTTTGAGTGGCAATCCCACTCCACTTCCCCATGAACAATTTAATTCGGGGTCGAGTCAAGCTAGCGACTCGGGAATCAAAAAAAGATAGCACACACCATATGGGTTTTCACCCATATTTCGTCTTCTTACCCTTCTACCACCTAAGTGTGGGGGTGATGCCCCACATGTTATATATATATATCTCTAAAAAAAAAAAAAAAAAAAATCTTTTCTAAATAATGGCCGTAATATTTACCTTTTACGTTCTTAGTTTCGGCATAACCGCCGGTACTTTGAATATTGAGGGCAATATTCATTTCTAAGTGTGGGGGGGAATTCTCACGAATTTTATCATATAATTATACCGCCTAATTCCCCCGTTTTTGGCCAAATTTTTTTTTTTTTTTTGGAGTAAGTGTTCTACACTTACTCATTTGGTTATCAGTCCGCCATGTCTAATAGACAAAAGGATTGGCTAATCCAGGAGCAAACGGCTCTTGGTAAAGATTTCTCAAATCCGTTTATATGGCTTGCAATTTGCCCAAAATTGTATGGTTCTCAACTCACCATATCCTAAAAAGTGAAGAGTTGGCTAGCCCGCAAGGTTATGGCTTGTGGTAAAGGGAGTGGAAAAACCATAATTGGTATTCAGACTCACCAAAGATAATTCTGATAATTTATCTAAGAGTTGGCTAGTCCAGAAGGGTACGGCTTCTGGTAAAGACACATCAAATCCGTTATATGGTTTATGATTTGCCAATAAATCAGATGGTTATCAGTGTACCATAGTTCTTACTTGAACTGAAACATTTGGCTACTCCAGAAGTGATGGCTTTTGGTAAAGATTTTTTAAAATCCATTAAAGATCTAAATCATTGCTAGGGACTAGCAATATCTCAGTGTGGAGGATTGATGAGTGTCTAAATACTCATCATTTTTATACTGTCTAGACTACAAAAACATCTGAAAACACTCAAAAATGCATCAAAATGATAAAAATATCACAAATAAGTGTTTTATGTGTTTTAAATGCAAAAAGATCAAAATCAGATGAAAAACGTATCAAGTTTGCAAAATTGGCAGTTTTAGTCCCCCAAGTTTTAAAAGTTGTCAAATCTAGTCCATGGAATCCAAAAATGTAGAAAAATATCATTCAAGGTCACTAAAATATTCTAAGTTGTTAAAATTGGTCCTTGAATGATTCTTTGGTCAAATGGCAGAAAAGGTCCTTAAACTTTGAAAAATTGCAAAAGTAGTCCTTGGATATTTTTAAATGGAATTATATGCAAAAGTTATCCTTGTACTATAAAAGTTGTCAAGTTTGGTCATTGTAATAACATTGGAAAAAGTTCATGATCAGTCCTTTATCTTTGGTTGAATTACAAATGTGGTCTTTGTGTTATCACTTAACCAAACCGGACCCTTATTATTATTACCCAAAGCCTGGCCCAACCTTAACTCCCAACCCGTCCAATAAACCAACCCGTCCAATATTTAACCCGACCCACCCACGTTAATAATAAAAACAAAACACCCCTTGGCGCGCTTTTCCTTCTTCCCAACTGCTTTCCCTGCCAAAGCCCTGCAACACACTATCCTCCTCACCTTATCCCTTCCTTGTTCCCCCCACTTCCACACAGCTACAAAACGCATTTAATGCAATCCTCTTCCCCTCACTCAACCTCCAACAGGTCAAAAGCAGATTTCCGCCAAAATGATCCAATGGCCATAACGAGCTCAAGTCATCCAACGGTTCTAAAAACAAGTGGGAATCATTCAGAGGAGTGAGAAAAAGCTTTTTGATGTATAAAAAGAGAGGAGAGGCAAGAGAAGACTTAACTTTGGTTTTAACCATTGTTCACGTAGTATAATTTTTACATGCTTTCTTTAAATTAAATATCTTTTACAGTTTTTATGTTGTAATTTACCTTAAAATAGTGTAATGAAACTTTAATGTCAGTTTAATTCCAGTTTCCAAATTTTGCTTAAATTACTTTAATTTTCAAGTTATTTTAATTCCATGTTAGCTAGTTGTTTAGTGGATTCTATAGCTCTCATAAGCTTTCGACAAAAGCTCATTAAGCTTTTAGATTCATTAAACAAGTTTAGATTTTTAATTTCAGAAAAGTCACAAAAAAAAAAATCAAGAAAAGTTTAATGGAAATCATCTCATGGTCCAATAAGCAGTTCTGGGGTATAGGAACTAAGCTGGATGGTTTTCTGGTTCCTAGCTTATTGACAACAAGCTAGGAGTAGTTTCTGACCTTGGTATTCAGGTGTTGCCTTGATCATTTGTGAATTCCATTTTTACCATTTTTACCATTTTTAACAATTTACTGTTTTAGTCTTGTTCATGCTTTGAATCTTATGTTTTCCTGTTTCTTAGTAGTTGTTTAGTGTTATCATAGTTTAATATAAGCAGTTTGTTTGTTTAGAATCACTTGTGCTTAGAAATGAAACAAATCAGGTGAAATGCAAATTTGACAAATCTGTGTTTCTTGCTTAAGTTTTTGAAGTTTTATGCTTAGTTAGTCTTCTTATGTAGTAATAATACGTTTAGAATCAGGTTTGTGGTCGAATTCATTGAATACTTTGAATTTCATGTGACAAGTGAAGTTTAAAGGTCTGTTTGGATTTGGCACGATTTAGGATCTTGAGGTTGTTTGTGTTGTTTATTTCTGTTTATACATGACCCATTAGGCCATTTGAGGAAGTGACAAGCCTTTAAGCTCAGTGGTAATGTGTAAATGGTCAGATTCATATTCAAATTCACATCAGTGTTCACTGTGGCAATTTTAGATTTCATAATCGAATTTGCTGTTTAAACTGTGTTTATGCCTGTGTGTGTTGTTGTTCTTATTTGATGTATGATACATAATGGTCATAAAGCTCAGTTCAACATTCAAACTCAGTCCTTATTTAGTTAATAGTCCAATTGCTTTAAATCTTTTCTCAATTCTTATCTGTTTAAGTTTTTCAATTCTATTCTCATAATTTTAGCTTAAAAGTTATTAAGTTTGCTTAATTTAGTTTTATTATAGCTTAATATAGCTTATTTAATCAGTAGTTTAATTTCTAAACTCACTTAAGTCAACTTTTCAGTTTTTAATAAAAAGTCAAAATTTCATTTGGTCGTTTTTGAATAAAACTTAGAATTTCATTGTGATCTTACTGTTAGGATCTAGGATTTGTGCTTTTAGGAAATTAAAATTTAGCTGCTAAAAAAAATTAGAAAAATACTGGTTCAGTCTTTATTAGCTTGTAAAGTGCTTATTTGTTAGCTTATTTTGGATACCCTTTCTGAAGAGTGCCCTGTGCACAGTTGTGGTACCCCATTTCACAAGCTCTCAGAGAGCTTATTAGTGGCTTTTAGCTTGTGCAAGTTAGCTTTTTGAATAGCCCACTTAGCTGTCTCTATAGTCCATAGCTTATTTTACCATTTGTAGCTTATTTACTAGGACTGCTCAGTGCTTTTTATTTTGTCCATTTCCTGTGTACATCAAGTAATCATGGTTTTTCAGTTTCTTAATAAGCTTCTCATAAGCTTATTAGAATAAGCCAATCCTTGTAAATTAGATTTTTGTAAAGCTCAATTGGTTAGCTAGTTAGTCTCAGTTTTATTTTCATTTCCAAGTCTGTTTAAGTGCTTAAAAATAAGCTTAAAGCTGCCTAGTAAACCAACAGTACCCTGTGTAACTAGATAAGCTTGTGCTTATTTTGGCTTATTTTGTGCTTATTTTTTGGTAATTATGCTTTCTCAGTTGTCATTTTAGCTTTTTATAAGTTCTTTTGCTTATTTCCAGTTCCATTTTGCTTATTGAGTAGCTTATTAGCTTTTTAGCTTAAGCCTTTTGCTTACTTCTTTTTTCTTGCTTACTGTTGGTAAAAATAAGCTCAAACTGAGCTTATCAGTTGTTTTTGTTAAAAGTTTTAGTTGTAAAAAGTACTTATTCTCTTGGGTTTAATAGTTTGCAAAAAAAAAAAAAAATGTTTAACAAAAAGGGGGTAGGCAGGCTCGAACCTGAGACCTCCCCCTTATGAGGGTGATAGAAGTGTACCTGTAAACCAATTGCCCTTGGGACTTGTCTCGTCCATTTTGTGCACAATCAATTACTTATATACTAATTGTCCAGTTTAGCTTATTTGGTGTATTTAGCTTATTTCGAGCTTATTTAAGCTAGCTTTTTCAAGTTTTGCAATTTTCATAAATTTGTATTAGTATTAAGTATTTTACAAAAAAGTTTCGGATTTTTATCATTAGTTTTAGTATTTTAAACATTTAATTAATGTAAAATCTTAATTAATTCGTAATAAAAAATATAAAAGTCTAAAAAATATAATTCTTTTTTCAAAAATTTTCTTTCGTCATATATTACGTAATAAAATTGTTTTTACACTTATAGGACTTTTATTTCATAAATTTTACGTTTTGTCTTGCGCACCTGCGTAATTTTTATACATAACGTGCGTTTTCATTTCAAGTCAAGTTTTTAGATAATTTAAGTTTACGTTTTAGTTAAGATAGTTTATTTAAGATATTTTGTTTTATAAAATCACACAAACATCATTGTAAAAATAGTGATAGCGTTTATTTAATATATTTTATCTTTTTAATTTTCTTAATTTGTATTTAAGTCGCTTTAATTTATTATCTTTTTCCTTAGTTATAATTATTCATCCAAATCCTTTACAGATCACTATCCTTAGTGATCACTCCATCATCTGAATCAGTTTTGACACACCATTGAGTCTCCGTGGGACTAAACGACCCGGGAATTCATTATATTATCCAGGACTTCATTGTATTTGTGTTTTAAGCAGTTTTAAGCTTCTTACGGTCGGCCATTCACAAGTGGCCGGTTTGTGTGAGAAAGCTTGACTGTTTTCAGCACGAATCAAAATTTTGGCGCCGCTGCCGGGGAGGCTTTAGCGTGTGTTTAGCCTTTTTCAGACCCATTCTTGCACATATTCCATATTTTGTAAAAAGTTTTTTGTAAAGTTTCAAAAAAAAAAAAAAAAAAAGTTCATTAACACTTTTCCTGAAGTGTTATCAACACCCAAAAATATTTTCCTTTTTGTAGAATACAACTTGCCCAGTTTGATTAGTCCCTCAGTTACAACATTTGGTTGTTGGCTGTTTGAAAACAATTTGGTAGACGTTACAAACCTAGATTCCCTTTTAAGGGGCGGAAACGCGCAGTTTGTTAACTCCTCTATTAAGAACGTTTGATCGTTCGGTTGTCGGATTCCAGTTGCTGAGCTCTGTCAAGCCCAGATTCCCTTTCGAGGGGCAGTTGTTAGGATTTCCCTGCTTTCTTCTCTTGTTCTTTGTATATATATATATAAAAGATAAAAATACAAAAATATTTTCCATTTCTTTTTATAAAATCAAAAATCAAAAAGATTCTTCTCGCCTTTTCTGAGTTTCTTTCTAAGATTCTTAGACTTATCTTAGTAATGATTATTCATAATTCTGTGAGTGGCAATCCCACTCCAATTTCTCACCCAATCTTTGAGTGGCAATCCCACTCCACTTCCCCATGAACAATTTAATTCGGGGTCGAGTCAAGCTAGCGACTCGGGAATCAAAAACAGTAGCACACACCATATGGGTTTTCACCCATATTTCTGTCTTCTTACCCCGTTCTACCACCTAAGTGTGGGGGTGATGCCCCACATGTTATATATATATATCTCTTAAAAAAAAAAAAAAAAAAAAAAATCTTTCTAAATAATGGCCGTAATATTTCCCTTTTACGTTCTTAGTTTCGGCATAACCGCCGGTACTTTGAATATTGAGGGCAATATTCATTTCTAAGTGTGGGGGGGAATTCTCACGAATTTTATCATATAATTATACCGCCTAATTCCCCCGTTTTTGGCCAAATTTTTTTTTTTTTTTTGGAGTAAGTGTTCTACACTTACTCATTTGGTTATCAGTCCGCCATGTCTAATAGACAAAAGGATTGGCTAATCCAGGAGCAAACGGCTCTTGGTAAAGATTTCTCAAATCCGTTTATATGGCTTGCAATTTGCCCAAAATTGTATGGTTCTCAACTCACCATATCCTAAAAAGTGAAGAGTTGGCTAGCCCGCAAGGTTATGGCTTGTGGTAAAGGCAGTGGAAAATCCATAATTGGTATTCAGCTCACCAAAGATAATTCTGATAATTTATCTAAGAGTTGGCTAGTCCAGAAGGGTACGGCTTCTGGTAAAGACACATCAAATCCGTTATATGGTTTATGATTTGCCAATAAATCAGATGGTTATCAGTGTACCATAGTTCTTACTTGAACTGAAACATTTGGCTACTCCAGAAGTGATGGCTTTTGGTAAAGAGTTTTTAAAATCCATTAAAGATCTAAATCATTGCTAGGGACTAGCAATATCTCAGTGTGGGGGATTGATGAGTGTCTAAATACTCATCATTTTTATACTGTCTAGACTACAAAAACATCTGAAAACACTCAAAAATGCATCAAAATGATCAAAATATCACAAATCAGTGTTTTATGTGTTTTAAATGCAAAAAGATCAAAATCAGATGAAAAACGTATCAAGTTTGCAAAATTGGCAGTTTTAGTCCCCCAAGTTTTAAAAGTTGTCAAATCTAGTCCCTGGAATCCAAAAATGTAGAAAAATATCATTCAAGGTCCCTAAAATATTCTAAGTTGTTAAAATTGGTCCTTGAATGATTCTTTGGTCAAATGGCAGAAAAGGTCCTTAAACTTTGAAAAATTGCAAAAGTAGTCCTTGGATATTTTTAAATGGAATTATATGCAAAAGTTATCCTTGTACTATCAAAGTTGTCAAGTTTGGTCCTTGTAATAACATTGGAAAAAGTTCATGATCAGTCCTTTATCTTTGGTTGAATTACAAATGTGGTCCTTGTGTTATCACTTAACCAAACCGGACCCTTATTATTATTACCCAAAGCCTGGCCCAACCTTAACTCCCAACCCGTCCAATAAACCAACCCGTCCAATATTTAACCCGACCCACCCACGTTAATAGTAAAAACAAAACACCCCTTGGCGCGCTTTTCCTTCTTTGCTTTCCCTGCCAAAGCCCTGCAACACACTATCCTCCTCACCTTATCCCTTCCTTGTTCCCCCACTTCCACAGCTACAAAACGCATTTAATGCAATCCTCTTCCCCTCACTCAACCTCCAACAGGTCAAAAACAGATTTCCCGCCAAAATGATCCAATGGCCATAACGAGCTCAAGTCATCCAACGGTTCTAAAAACAAGTGGGAATCATTCAGAGGAGTGAGAAAAAGCTTTTTGATGTATAAAAAGAGAGGAGAGGCAAGAGAAGACTTAACTTTGGTTTTAACCATTGTTCACGTAGTATAATTTTTACATGCTTTCTTTAAATTAAATATCTTTTACAGTTTTTATGTTGTAATTTACCTTAAAATAGTGTAATGAAACTTTAATGTCAGTTTAATTCCAGTTTCCAAATTTTGCTTAAATTACTTTAATTTTCAAGTTATTTTAATTCCATGTTAGCTAGTTGTTTAGTGGATTCTATAGCTCTCATAAGCTTCTGACAAAAGCTCATTAAGCTTTTAGATTCATTAAACAAGTTTAGATTTTTAATTTCAGAAAAGTCACAAAAAAAAATCAAGAAAAGTTTAATGGAAATCATCTCATGGTCCAATAAGCAGTTCTGGGGTATAGGAACTAAGCTGGATGGTTTTCTGGTTCCTAGCTTATTGACAACAAGCTAGGAGTAGTTTCTGACCTTGGTATTCAGGTTTTGCCTTGATCATTTGTGAATTCCATTTTTACCATTTTTACCATTTTTAACAATTTCTTGTTTTAGTCTTGTTCATGCTTTGAATCTTATGTTTTCCTGTTTCTTAGTAGTTGTTTAGTGTTATCATAGTTTAATATAAGCAGTTTGTTTGTTTAGAATCACTTGTGCTTAGAAATGAAACAAATCAGGTGAAATGCAAATTTGACAAATCTGTGTTTCTTTCTTAAGTTTTTGAAGTTTTATGCTTAGTTAGTCTTCTTATGTAGTAATAATACGTTTAGAATCAGGTTTGTGGTCGAATTCATTGAATACTTTGAATTTCATGTGACAAGTGAAGTTTAAAGGACTGTTTGGATTTGGCACGATTTAGGATCTTGAGGTTGTTTGTGTTGTTTATTTCTGTTTATACATGACCCATTAGGCCATTTGAGGAAGTGACAAGCCTTTAAGCTCAGTGGTAATGTGTAAATGGTCGGATTCATATTCAAATTCACATCAGTGTTCACTGTGGCAATTTTAGATTTCATAATTGAATTTGCTGTTTAAACTGTGTTTATGCCTGTGTGTGTTGTTGTTCTTATTTGATGTATGATACATAATGGTCATAAAGCTCAGTTCAACATTCAAACTCAGTCCTTATTTAGTTAATAGTCCAATTGCTTTAAATCTTTTCTCAATTCTTATCTGTTTAAGTTTTTCAATTCTATTCTCATAATTTTAGCTTAAAAGTTATTAAGTTTGCTTAATTTAGTTTTATTATAGCTTAATATAGCTTATTTAATCAGTAGTTTAATTTCTAAACTCACTTAAGTCAACTTTTCAGTTTTTAATAAAAAGTCAAAATTTCATTTGGTCGTTTTTGAATAAAACTTAGAATTTCATTGTGATCTTACTGTTAGGATCTAGGATTTGTGCTTTTAGGAAATTAAAATTTAGCTGCTAAAAAAAATTAGAAAAATACTGGTTCAGTCTTTATTAGCTTGTAAAGTGCTTATTTGTTAGCTTATTTTGGATACCCTTTCGAAGAGTGCCCATGCGATTGTGGTACCCCATTTCACAAGCTCTCAGAGAGCTTATTAGTGGCTTTTAGCTTATGCAAGTTAGCTTTTTGAATAGCCCACTTAGCTGTCTCTATAGTCCATAGCTTATTTTACCATTTGTAGCTTATTTACTAGGAATTTGCTCAGTGCTTTTTATTTTGTCCATTTCCGTACATCAAGTAATCATGGTTTTAGGTTTCTTAATAAGCTTCTCATAAGCTTATTAGAATAAGCCAATCCTTGTAAATTAGATTTTTGTAAAGCTCAATTGGTTAGCTAGTTAGTCTCAGTTTTTATTTTCATTTCCAAGTCTGTTTAAGTGCTTAAAAATAAGCTTAAAGCTGCCTAGTAAACCAACAGTACCCTGTGTAACTAGATAAGCTTGTGCTTATTTTGGCTTATTTTGTGCTTATTTTTTGGTAATTATGCTTTCTCAGTTGTCATTTTAGCTTTTTATAAGTTCTTTTGCTTATTTCCAGTTCCATTTTGCTTATTGAGTAGCTTATTAGCTTTTTAGCTTAAGCCTTTTGCTTACTTCTTTTTTCTTGCTTACTGTTGGTAAAAATAAGCTCAAACTGAGCTTATCAGTTGTTTTTGTTAAAAGTTTTAGTTGTAAAAAGTACTTATTCTCTTGGGTTTAATAGTTTGCAAAAAAAAAAAAATGTTTAACAAAAAGGGGGTAGGCAGGCTCGAACCTGAGACCTCCCCCTTATGAGGGTGATAGAAGTGTACCTGTAAACCAATTGCCCTTGGGACTTGTCTCGTCCATTTTGTGCACAATCAATTACTTATATACTAATTGTCCAGTTTAGCTTATTTGGTGTATTTAGCTTATTTCGAGCTTATTTAAGCTAGCTTTTTCAAGTTTTGCAATTTTCATAAATTTGTATTAGTATTAAGTATTTTACAAAAAAGTTTCGGATTTTTATCATTAGTTTTAGTATTTTTAAACATTTAATTAATGTAAAATCTTAATTAATTCATAATAAAAAATATAAAAGTCTAAAAAATATAATTCTTTTTTCAAAAATTTTCTTTCGTCATATATTACGTAATAAAATTGTTTTTACACTTATAGGACTTTTATTTCATAAATTTTACGTTTTGTCTTGCGCACCTGCGTAATTTTTATACATAGCGTGCGTTTTCATTTCAAGTCAAGTTTTTAGATAATTTAAGTTTACGTTTTAGTTAAGATAGTTTATTTAAGATATTTTGTTTTATAAAATCACACAAACATCATTGTAAAAATAGTGATAGCGTTTATTTAATATATTTTATCTTTTTAATTTTCTTAATTTGTATTTAAGTCGCTTTAATTTATTATCTTTTTCCTTAGTTATAATTATTCATCCAAATCCTTTACAGATCACTATCCTTAGTGATTACTCCATCATCTGAATCAGGTTTGACACACCATTGAGTCTCCGTGGGACTAAACGACCCGGGAATTCATTATATTCTCCAGGACTTCATTGTATTTGTGTTTTAAGCAGTTTTAAGCTTCTTACGGTCGGCCATTCACAAGTGGCCGGTTTGTGTGAGAAAGCTTGACTGTTTTCAGCACGAATCAAAATTTTGGCGCCGCTGCCGGGGAGGCTTTAGCGTGTGTTTAGCCTTTTTCAGACCCATTCTTGCACATATTCCATATTTTGTAAAAAGTTTTTTGTAAAGTTTCAAAAAAAAAAAAAAAAAAAGTTCATTAACACTTTTCCTGAAGTGTTATCAACACCCAAAAATATTTTCCTTTTTGTAGAATACAACTTGCCCAGTTTGATTAGTCCCTCAGTTACAACATTTGGTTGTTGGTTGTTTGAAAACAATTTGGTAGACGTTACAAACCTAGATTCCCTTTTAAGGGGCGAAAACGCGCAGTTTGTTAACTCCTCTATTAAGAAGCGTTTGATCGTTCGGTTGTCGGATTCCAGATTCTTGAGCTCTGTCAAGCCCAGATTCCCTTCGAGGGCAGTTGTTAGGATTTCCTGCTCTTCTCTTGTTCTTTGTATATATATATATAAAAGATAAAAATACAAAAATATTTTCCATTTCTTTTTATAAAATCAAAAATCAAAAAGATTCTTCTCGCTTTTTCTGAGTTTCTTTCTAAGATTCTTAGACTTATCTTAGTAATGATTATTCATAATTCTGTGAGTGGCAATCCCACTCCAATTTCTCACCCAATCTTTGAGTGGCAATCCCACTCCACTTCCCCATGAACAATTTAATTCGGGGTCGAGTCAAGCTAGCGACTCGGGAATCAAAAACAGTAGCACACACCATATGGGTTTTTCACCCATATTTACGTCTTCTTACCCGTTCTACCACCTAAGTGTGGGGGTGATGCCCCACATGTTATATATATATATATCTCTTAAAAAAAATCTTTCTAAATAATGGCCGTAATATTTCCTTTTACGTTCTTAGTTTAGGCATAACCGCCGGTACTTTGAATATTGAGGGCAATATTCATTTCTAAGTGTGGGGGGGAATTCTCACGAATTTTATCATATAATTATACCGCCTAATTCCCCCGTTTTTGGCCAAATTTTTTTTTTTTTGGAGTAAGTGTTCTACACTTACTCATTTGGTTATCAGTCCGCCATGTCTAATAGACAAAAGGATTGGCTAATCCAGGAGCAAACGGCTCTTGGTAAAGATTTCTCAAATCCGTTTATATGGCTTGCAATTTGCCCAAAATTGTATGGTTCTCAACTCACCATATCCTAAAAAGTGAAGAGTTGGCTAGCCCGCAAGGTTATGGCTTGTGGTAAAGGGAGTGGAAAATCCATAATTGGTATTCAGCTCACCAAAGATAATTCTGATAATTTATCTAAGAGTTGGCTAGTCCGAAGGTACGGCTTACGGTAAAGACACATCAAATCCGTTATATGGTTTATGATTTGCCAATAAATCAGATGGTTATCAGTGTACCATAGTTCTTACTTGAACTGAAACATTTGGCTACTCCCGAAGTGATGGCTTTTGGTAAAGAGTTTTTAAAATCCATTAAAGATCTAAATCATTGCTAGGGACTAGCAATATCTCAGTGTGGGGATTGATGAGTGTCTAAATACTCATCATTTTTTATACTGTCTAGACTACAAAAACATCTGAAAACACTCAAAAATGCATCAAAATGATCAAAATATCACAAATCAGTGTTTTATGTGTTTTAAATGCAAAAAGATCAAAATCAGATGAAAAACGTATCAAGTTTGCAAAATTGGCAGTTTTAGTCCCCCAAGTTTTAAAAGTTGTCAAATCTAGTCCCTGGAATCCAAAAATGTAGAAAAATATCATTCAAGGTCCCTAAAATATTCTAAGTTGTTAAAATTGGTCCTTGAATGATTCTTTGGTCAAATGGCAGAAAAGGTCCTTAAACTTTGAAAAATTGCAAAAGTAGTCCTTGGATATTTTTAAATGGAATTATATGCAAAAGTTATCCTTGTACTATCAAAGTTGTCAAGTTTGGTCCTTGTAATAACATTGGAAAAAGTTCATGATCAGTCCTTTATCTTTGGTTGAATTACAAATGTGGTCCTTGTGTTATCACTTAACCAAACCGGACCCTTATTATTATTACCCAAAGCCCAACCCAAGCCTGGCCCAACCTTAACTCCCAACCCGTCCAATAAACCAACCCGTCCAATATTTAACCCGACCCACCCACGTTAATAATAAAAACAAAACACACCTTGGCGCTTTTCCTTCTTCCCAACTGCTTTCCCTGCCAAAGCCCTGCAACAAACACTATCCTCCTCACTTATCCCTTCCTTGTTCCCCCACTTCACACAGCTACAAAACGCATTTAATGCAATCCTCTTCCCCTCACTCAACCTCCAACAGGTCAAAACAGATTTCCGCCAAAATGATCCAATGGCCATAACGAGCTCAAGTCATCCAACGGTTCTAAAAACAAGTGGGAATCATTCAGAGGAGTGAGAAAAATCTTTTTGATGTATAAAAGAGAGGAGAGGCAAGAGAAGACTTAACTTTGGTTTTAACCATTGTTCACGTAGTATAATTTTTACATGCTTTCTTTAAATTAAATATCTTTTATAGTTTTTATGTTGTAATTTACCTTAAAATAGTGTAATGAAACTTTAATGTCAGTTTAATTCCAGTTTCCAAATTTTGCTTAAATTACTTTAATTTTCAAGTTATTTTAATTCCATGTTAGCTAGTTGTTTAGTGGATTCTATAGCTCTCATAAGCTTCTGACAAAAGCTCATTAAGCTTTTAGATTCATTAAACAAGTTTAGATTTTTAATTTCAGAAAAGTCACAAAAAAAAAATCAAGAAAAGTTTAATGGAAATCATCTCATGGTCCAATAAGCAGTTATGGGGTATAGGAACTAAGTTGGATGGTTTTCTGGTTCCTAGCTTATTGACAACAAGCTAGGAGTAGTTTCTGACCTTGGTATTCAGGTTTTGCCTTGATCATTTGTGAATTCCATTTTACCATTTTACCATTTTTAACAATTTACTGTTTTAGTCTTGTTCATGCTTTGAATCTTATGTTTTCCTGTTTCTTAGTAGTTGTTTAGTGTTATCATAGTTTAATATAAGCAGTTTGTTTGTTTAGAATCACTTGTGCTTAGAAATGAAACAAATCAGGTGAAATGCAAATTTGACAAATCTGTGTTTCTTTCTTAAGTTTTTGAAGTTTTATGCTTAGTTAGTCTTCTTATGTAGTAATAATACGTTTAGAATCAGGTTTGTGGTCGAATTCATTGAATACTTTGAATTTCATGTGACAAGTGAAGTTTAAAGAACTGTTTGGATTGGCACGATTTAGGATCTTGAGGTTGTTTGTGTTGTTTATTTCTGTTTATACATGACCCATTAGGCCATTTGAGGAAGTGACAAGCCTTTAAGCTCAGTGGTAATGTGTAAATGGTCAGATTCATATTCAAATTCACATCAGTGTTCACTGTGGCAATTTTAGATTTCATAATTGAATTTCTTTGTTTAAACTGTGTTTATACTGTGTGTGTTGTTGTTCTTATTTGATGTATGATACATAATGGTCATAAAGCTCAGTTCAACATTCAAACTCAGTCCTTATTTAGTTAATAGTCCAATTGCTTTAAATCTTTTCTCAATTCTTATCTGTTTAAGTTTTTCAATTCTATTCTCATAATTTTAGCTTAAAAGTTATTAAGTTTGCTTAATTTAGTTTTATTATAGCTTAATATAGCTTATTTAATCAGTAGTTTAATTTCTAAACTCACTTAAGTCAACTTTTAGTTTTTAATAAAAGTCAAAATTTCATTTGGTCGTTTTTGAATAAAACTTAGAATTTCATTGTGATCTTACTGTTAGGATCTAGGATTTGTGCTTTTGGGAAATTAAAATTTAGTTGCTAAAAAAATTAGAAAAATCTTGGTTAGGTCTTTATTAGCTTGTAAAGTGCTTATTTGTTAGCTTATTTTGGATACCCTTTCTGAAGAGTGCCACACAGATTGTGGTACCCATTTCACAAGCTCAGAGAGCTTATTAGTGGCTTTTAGCTTGTGCAAGTTAGCTTTTTGAATAGCCCACTTAGCTGTCTCTATAGTCCATAGCTTATTTTACCATTTGTAGCTTATTTACTAGGACTGCTCAGTGCTTTTTATTTTGTCCATTTCCTGTGTACATCAAGTAATCATGGTTTTTCAGTTTCTTAATAAGCTTCTCATAAGCTTATTAGAATAAGCCAATCCTTGTAAATTAGATTTTTGTAAAGCTCAATTGGTTAGCTAGTTAGTCTCAGTTTTTATTTTCATTTCCAAGTCTGTTTAAGTGCTTAAAAATAAGCTTAAAGCTGCCTAGTAAACCAACAGTACCCTGTGTAACTAGATAAGCTTGTGCTTATTTTGGCTTATTTTGTGCTTATTTTTTGGTAATTATGCTTTCTCAGTTGTCATTTTAGCTTTTTATAAGTTCTTTTGCTTATTTCCAGTTCCATTTTGCTTATTGAGTAGCTTATTAGCTTTTTAGCTTAAGCCTTTTGCTTACTTCTTTTTTCTTGCTTACTGTTGGTAAAAATAAGCTCAAACTGAGCTTATCAGTTGTTTTTGTTAAAAGTTTTAGTTGTAAAAAGTACTTATTCTCTTGGGTTTAATAGTTTGCAAAAAAAAAAAAATGTTTAACAAAAGGGGTAGGCAGGCTCGAACCGAGACCTCCCCTTATGAGGGTGATAGAAGTGTATCTGTAAACCAATTGCCCTTGGGACTTGTCTCGTCCATTTTGTGCACAATCAATTACTTATATACTAATTGTCCAGTTTAGCTTATTTGGTGTATTTAGCTTATTTCGAGCTTATTTAAGCTAGCTTTTTCAAGTTTTGCAATTTTCATAAATTTGTATTAGTATTAAGTATTTTACAAAAAAGTTTCGGATTTTTATCATTAGTTTTAGTATTTTAAACATTTAATTAATGTAAAATCTTAATTAATTCATAATAAAAAATATAAAAGTCTAAAAATATAATTCTTTTTTTAAAAATTTTCTTTCGTCATATATTACGTAATAAAATTGTTTTTACACTTATAGGACTTTTATTTCATAAATTTTACGTTTTGTCTTGTAGCACCTGCGTAATTTTTATACATAACGCGTAGTTTTTCATTTCAAGTCAAGTTTTTAGATAATTTAAGTTTACGTTTTAGTTAAGATAGTTTATTTAAGATATTTTGTTTTATAAAATCACACAAACATCATTGTAAAAATAGTGATAGCGTTTATTTAATATATTTTATCTTTTTAATTTTCTTAATTTGTATTTAAGTCGCTTTAATTTATTATCTTTTTCCTTAGTTATAATTATTCATCCAAATCCTTTACAGATCACTATCCTTAGTGATCACTCCATCATCTGAATCAGTTTTGACACACCATTGAGTCTCCGTGGGACTAAACGACCCGGGAATTCATTATATTCTCCAGGACTTCATTGTATTTGTGTTTTAAGCAGTTTTAAGCTTCTTACGGTCGGCCATTCACAAGTGGCCGGTTTGTGTGAGAAAGCTTGACTGTTTTCAGCACGAATCACGTCCCCTTTGTAACGGCCAGTTTTTCTTTGGCTATAAATACTAGACCATTTTTCAGATTTTCCTCACCAATTTTCACATAGAACTTTCTGAGTTAAATCCTCCATTTCTAATCTTGATTCTTTGATCATTTAGTTAGTTTGTCTTTGTTTAAGAGTGATCCAATCAGCCAACCAAGTGATCACTTACATTCCTCCACAAGTGCAAGAGAAGAACACATCGTATCAAGAAGATACAAAGTGTTGTAGATCAAGCGTAGTGCACTCATAACATTTGTTACTTACTTGTTATATATAGGTATACATCAAGTTGTTCATCATATTGCTTAGTTAGTTTGTGTTGATCATTGTGATCTTGTAAAGATCGGTGAGATCTTGTGTAGCTTGTGTCATTAGTGTGTAGATCGGGTTGATCGTGTGAAGATTGGGTATATATTTTAGGTTGAGTAATTTGTGAGAAGATCAAGTAGATCGTGAGTGAGATTGGTACTAGCTAGATTAGTACTCGACATTTAGCTTAGTGTCAGAAATTGTGATGAGCGACGATGTACGGCTTTCTCCGCCTGAAGGGAGTTTGTTGACATAGTGCTTAGAACTCTCGAGTTGGGTACTCGGGGAGTGGAGTAGGGCGAAGAAGAGCTTCGTTACCGAACCACTATAAATCTTTGTGTCTCGGTTTGATATTTTCATCTCTTACTTTCATATCTTGTAGCAATTATTAGTTGTTGGCTTTAGAATTGTTACAATAGTGTTCATATTGCAATTGATTGATTTCAATGAAACTCGAATCAAAGTTTTTCAAAACTAAGTTTTATAACGAACCAAAAACGGTAAAACTATTCAACCTCTTCTAGTTTTCCACAAACTGCATAGCATATAATTACCAGCTAATGATTTAAGCACATATAAGTTGCTCAAAAGAAGTAGACTTGGCCAATGACTGTGTGGGCAAACCACCTCATTAAACCCCTGCAAAATAGCTTGACAACAGATTCAAAATTTTAGCTCGTCAACAACAAACATAATTTTATGGCAATTGGCTTTTAAAAACAATGCATTCTTAAAAACAACATGGTTATGCTAACCTTAATATCAACATTCTCTTAAAATCAACATAATGTATTTATAATTATCAATACACTTCAATACAAATGGTTCAAGTTAAACCTACGTTTTAAAAGGCATGACAACATCAACATACATAAACGCGCGACAATCAACTTATTGTCTCAAAAATAATTGCATCACTAACAGATCTAACTAGTAAAACACAAATACATGTTTTAAAAGCCACATTAACATGTATTTGTATCCTATCGCAACTTTTAAAACACAAAAATAGCCGATTGAGGCTATTGTTTTAAAAATAAGCGGATCACCAACAATTATAATAGGCAAAGCAAAGCGTACCATCAAAAGCTAGCATCAACATTTACAAACCTATTATAATTGTTGATGTTGATGCTATACTTTTGACTTGAACCATACACACTTATAAGTCAAAATTTATATGACTTATAAGTCAGAGTATGGTCGTCGTTTCCAAAAATCCAAAGTGAACAAAAGTTTCTATAGTTTTATTTAAATACAATTAAGTAAACACTCGACAAGAACAAGAACACGTGACAAAAGAATAACATTAGGATTTGAGAAATTTGGATATTTCATTCACATAAGTAATTTTATTCTTAGTACAAAGCTCATACTCTTTTCGTCTCATATTAAATGTTCACTTTGACTTTTTAAAATTTTTTTGGTTCAACTTTAACTGTAAATATTTTTAACTGTGTTATATAATACTTGATGAAATTTATAACAATGAAAATACATTAAAACCCAATCCATTAATATATTTTGCATCAAGTATTATACCACAAATAATATAATTTAAAAGTTAAAGTTAAACAAAAAAATTTCAAAAAGTCAAAATTAACACTTATACGGAGGTAGTATATGTTAGGCCCAATATATTCAGCCCCGGATCTGAGCAAGTGCTGAATGATCAACGGAACAGGGCCCCTACTTTTTTGGAAGCCCCAAAATTTTAGGCATTAAAGAGTGATTAGATCCAGTTTTGGCTTAAAATTGATAATATTAGGTTCTGAAACGTAAAATGGTTTAGTTTTACCATGCACAAGTTAATTATGATTAGTTATAATCGAGTTATAAGAGTTTGCTTGCTGATATATGTTTAAACTGGGCAAGGGTATCAAACGGAGGAAGAAGATGGTATTTTTGGTTAATGTTCACTTTGCACCCCCATACTTTGATAGTTTTTACTTTTTACTAGTTTTTCCTAATCATCTACATGTATTTCCCAACAAGTCCATAACAATTATAAAGGTTGACACTTTCAACCCTTTTTTTAAGAAACCATTAGAGCAAGGGGTGTGGGTTCCATTGTGGCTCGCCGAATCAAACGTGGCAACTCGCCAGTTTTTTACCTTCCTCGCCACGATACCATTGTGCCTCGCCACTTTGGTTTTCCCCATTTCAACGATATTAATACGACAAATTGGTTTGCAAGCTGCCACCACACCAAGGGTCCATTTTGCTCCTCGCCACTTTGTATTTGTTTTAAAAACACTGATTATATGTTTTTTAAAAAATAAAATGAGGGTGAGTGGGGCCCAAATGAAGAGAAGTGAGTAAGTTGTGATTGGGGAGTATTTTTTAGTTAGTGTGTTGGAGTGATGTGGCGGTGAGGTGGCACACGTGAGGCCCAAATGAAGATAAGTGGGCAAGTTGCCACACCCCTTGCTCTTACGAATGATCAAATACTACACGATTGTTATAACAGATTACTTGGGATTCATTGGTTCAATATGGTAGTGGGATCGATGAGTTTTCCGCTGTTGTTTAGGCATTTTTTAATTCTTATAGTATATCTTGTAATATTTGTTAACTCTTTTAAATAATATCTAATCATTTGGTGGTAAGAGACCTACTTTGTAATTACAACATAAGCGTCAAAATTCGAAAAAGACATTGTAAAGGATATTTGTGATTATAGCACAGAGCACTCGAAATTCACCGGATGGCCCTGAATATACTATTATAAATTTTGAAAACGAATTATTGCATAAAAAATCTTTGTATAGATTGTAGTTCATTGAGATAATTTATCATATAAATTTTTTGTTTTTATGAAGAATTCTATTGTTTTTCACCCGCCTACAATTACTTAAATTTACAACTTTTTACTAACATTTATTCAAGACCTATATAAACCATCAAATAATATGTAACTTTGATAATTCCAACTTTATAAAGAAGCCCACCTAAATTAAAGCCAGATGAAAATATTTGAAATCGTGTTCAAATTACCGAATATTAGGCCCATGTATTATCTTATATATACTCTATATGTACCGAATATTATCATTCAATATACAGATTATATTCAATATAGCGACTTACACAAATATATGCTTACTCTAAACATATTTTTTTCCACATGTATTTATTGACTAAAGTGTACATATAGTAGATTTGAAAAAAAAATAAGTTGATACGCTTTAACCTAAAGCTGTTTTACTTGGGTCAAAGTAGTTGTATGCTCGAGTATCTTTTAGTGAAAACAAAACGAGCCAAGATGCCTCGTAAGTAATAAATGAAATTGAAAGTTGAAACAACTAGAAATGCTTTAAAGCAAATAAGGTGGCTTATGCATTACAAATTGTACTATATGCAGCTTAAGATATATCTTAAGAGGTGATCCTAAATTTCGAACTCCACTTCACTCTCTGCCAACCACACGTACGTATGTGAATGCTAAAAAAGTACGATGGGATTTATTCATTAACTTTTTCGACAAAGAAGTAAAACATTATACACCTAAAAACAGATAATTAAATTTACTATATAAACTATATAAAGAAAATTAATGTGATTTTGTTAATAAGGTACAGGTAAACAAATTAGAACTTAGAAGGGTTGTAACAGGGTGAGTGAAGGAGAGGTGAAGTGAAGGCGAAAGAGGGTGATTCCATCGTACTTTTATGGAGGTGAGGTGAAGGAGAAGTGATCGAACGAATTTTGGGTTGGTTGGGTGAAGCAATTCACCTAACGCAAACCAACGAATATTATGAGTGTTTGTGGAGTATATTTTCAGATACATTTGTATAAAATAAGTTATGTTTATATGGTTGGTTATGCGTTAACCATTAAAGCTGCAATATAAAAGTGAGATGATGTGTTGAAATGTGATGTGGCAGTTGAGGCAGAGGTGGAGGTCAAATGACCATTACATCTTACCATAAGACCATGGGGTACCATGGCTTGGCCTCACGCCAGATCTGATGTGGCTACTAAAGTGGCGCCGCCACACTTGTGCCAACATACCCCAACCCCCTCTCGCTAATTCCCAAGCCACTATAATGGCGTGTGTGATTTTCGAAATGGGACAAAAAATAGATTTGTATTTGTAATGTGTTTTTGAGCGTCTGTATATTTTCTAGTGTGTGTAAGTGTGTGTAAGTGTGTGTGTTTTACCAGTGAAGAAGGGAGGAAGAAATATATTTGGTGGGTTGGTGGTGTGTATGTCAAGGGATAAGTTTTATAATGAGCAAAATATCTACACCATCAATTCATGGCCTCCAACAGTCCTCACCCATTAATTATACTTTTTTTTTTTTTTTAATTTGTTTTAAAATTGTAAAAGAAAATAAATTTTGAGTGGGTGGGGACCAAATAACATGTTATGAGTGAAGAGGTGTTTTAGTGTGTGAGTGTTAAAAGTGAAGATGATGAAGTAGCGCTGAGGTGGCAATGAAAAAGAGAATTTGGCATGCCACCGTACCCCATGCTCTAAGACTAGTTTTTATAGTTACCACTATCACCATTTACACATCAGCACCACAACGTACACCATTCAACATATCATCAAACGCATCAACTTTTAATCTCTACTTTACCACCAAACCAAAAATATAAAAATACCAATTTTCTACAAACATACCTCACCATATAGCCGCCACACACAAACCCTAACATGTAAAGGTGGTGCAATAAAATAAAAGTGATGATGCTTGCATTTTATGAAAGATCACTCATGGGAGGTGGTGGATCCTGAAAGTTGGGATAGAGGTGATCCAACACCACCCATAAGAACTAGCCTTACATGAAAGTAAACAATTAAATACATGGCAGAGTATCATATTGAATTAGATTAAGATGATATGGTAAATTTTTAAGGGAAATTAGCAAATTATGCCAATAGACGTACGTAAGTTTGCGAATATAATCAAATTGGTCGAAAATAATAGTGCAGCTATTTCTCATCGTGTTTGTGGGAGAAAACAATACGATAGTGTCTTCAATCAATTTATTTCTTTTGTACATCAAAAACCAAATTAATCTAAAAGACTAGAGCATGAAATTTTTTTCACGGTGAGATTTTTTGACAGAACTAAATAGGTTATCAAGAACTAAACACACATAAAGACACACTAATAGTTCCACTGTAAATATTCGAAGTCATTAGAAATCACATTCTTCTGACCAGAAAGATTCTCATTGTCGCCGTCTCCGCCGTTATGCATCCATTGTGGTGGATACAACCACCCGTCCAAGACCGAGTCAATGTATACAAACTCATTACTCAACTCTGAGTCTAAACCTGGCCCGAGAATTGGAAGTTGAGTTATCTCACTCAGTTCCTCTGATGACTCTGAGACAGAAGGAAAGTCAAAGTTCTCCATGGCAGCAGCTTTGGCTGCTGCTGCCTGTACGTCCCTTGGGGACGATGAAACTGGTCGGGGCAATGCTCCGACCAGTTCAGGAAAATTAATAATAGCTGAATTACCCTTAATACTAAGGGCTGCAACGTCGTGTGCACGTGCAGCCATTTCAGGGTTTCTATATGTTCCAAGCCATATCCTTGATTTCTTCCTTGGCTCGCGGATTTCTGACACCCATTTACCCCAGTTACGCATGCGAACACCTCGGTAGACCGGGTGTTTCATGCTTGTGTCTCGGTTTCTCTTAATGGTTCGGTTTTTTACTTTTTGTGGCTTGTTAGTAGGTGAAGAAGGTTGTGAGTTTGAGCTGCAATCATCAAGTTCAGAACTCATTCTATGTATATATTGTTGGAAAGCAAAATGTAGAAATGAAGTTTTGATCTTTTGGGAAGATGAATGAGTGAGTTTACCTTGATTGAGTCATTGCTGAATGAGTGATAGTAAACTTATATTAACAAGAGAGTGATGGAGAAAGGAGAGACAAGACAATGTTTCGTACAAATGGGGTCTTTTTCTTTAAGTACCACGTAAAGTTATATAAAGGAAAAAAGAACTTGTTTTTATGGTCTATTACAACCAACTTATCTTTCATTTCACCCTCGCTAGTGGCAAAACGTCAAATATGTCGTAGGCTGAGATGTTTTGACAATCTTGAATCTATTTGGGACGTATAGTTATCTTAGGGGTGTGTGGTATACATTACCAAGACATATAAAACGTGTTATAATTCCAGATCTTATTTGTATAGTGTTCGATTTCAATTCTAGCAAGTCTTGATCAATTAAATTTCTGTCTGAAAACAAAAAACATCTTAGTTGTTTTGCTTTACGAGCTAGTAGCAACTTTACTTTCACTTGCAAGTGTTTATTCTGTCTTTTGTTTACTGATACATGTTCAATTATTTGAAGTTCATTAAAGAAGGAATTCAAACTCAAAACATCTAATATTCTAGATAAAAAATAAACATAACCTTTTATTAAATAAATGAATTTGATAATTATACGTTTTTTTGTTTTTCAACCTGATCATACATATTTTACGGATAAGAAATACTTAACGACCCAAAACTTTTATATTATACTAATCGTCGACCCAAGGCCTTTTGTCTGGTATGTGAGTTCCGCATCAATTAAGAGGTTGTGGGTTCAAGCCTCGCGGAAGCATTTGTGAGATATGTGATATATGTGTGGAAAAAAATTGTCGTTCTAAACAAAAGAAAAAATATATATACTAATCGTGCGTCATGCTGACGTTCATTGATGTTAATATTTAATGTATGAACTTTGATATTGAGACCTAAATAAAAAGACGTAAAAAGTGACCTAATTTATAAATGATTTGTACACTATTTGTTAAGAAGCACTAAAATTACACAATCTTTACACAAGTCTTTTTACATAATGAGGTGGCATCGTATTGTACATTTTAATAAAAGAGATCGAATGCATTTGGGCTATTTTATCATATCAGATTATGTCAATTTATTTTGTGAATTTTTATTATTTGAAAATTATGTGGATGTTGCAATTATGTTTTTTTTTTTTTTTCTTTTTCTTTTTTACTATCAAATTTTTTATTTTTGGCATAATTGTCTTGAAATCGGTCATTCCCTAAAAAATGGTTAGAAGATATTACAACAGATTTATATAAACTATTCTTGACGTAGAAAATACTGAGTAATTTGATTGATTCAGAATGAGTGGATATTATTGATTAAGTCCCTACTTTGAAGCTATAAAATAACGTTAAATTTCATTTCAAGCATTAACACTTTAAGAGGGCCCATTCCGTTAACTGACACGTGGACCGATTTGGGGAAAACGGTTATTTTTGCCTTTATACCTTTTGTGGCGGGGAATTGATACTCACATTACATTTTTTATTAATGCACTACAATCTGTGTATTATAATTTGCACTATACAATATTATAATGCATAATTTATGATGCATTAATCAAAAAATATGGTGTGAGTATCACCTCCCTTTTTAGTATAGTGATACCTCTCTTTACAAGTAATTAAAACGAATATTCGTACAAAACAACGATAAATAGCATCAAATTATTATACTTTCAAAATCATGATTCTGGTTTGGTATTTGTGCAAAACTTACACGTTTAATTTGTAGTTATTTCGAAAAAAAAATTCACTTGTTAAAAACTAAACGATAAAAGTTTAAAGTTTAAACAATATTTATAATATTAATCTAGTTGTAGATGAAATTAACATTTTTTATTAAGGGTATAATAATTCATTAACATTACTTGTCTTTTAAACATTTAAGTTTAAAGGGTATTATAAGCATCAATAATTCAATATTACTCAAAATTAAGTATTTTAAGTTTAAGGAATGCATAATATACATTTTAAGTAGTAAAGATTGTCCATCAATAAAAAATACATATTTTATGTTAAGTATAATCTTTTTTTTCTCTACTTTTTCAAAATAGTAATTTTATCTTTGATCAATTAATTGTTGTTTTCTTTAAAGTTTGTAATATGAGGGTAATACAGTTTACTTGATCAAGAGTACTAGACAATTCATTTTAGATAACTGAAAAATAAAAGTGGATAATAAATTTAGGACGGAAGAAATATATAGTTTAATTTCTATGACACATATTATCTCTTTATATATCAATTTATAAATGGTGAATTTCACATACCCCATTTTTTTTAATTGAAAATAGCATTATGTACCTATACCTCATAATACATAATGTACAATGCTTGTTAAGTATGTTCTGAGTAAGTACAATTTCCAATATTAGGTAAGAGATGTGATAAGGATATAAAAGGTACCTTTTTTAGGGATCATTTAAGCCCTTAATTGATCACTTTTGTATCCGTTACTACTTAATTTCGTTCCTTTTCACTTGTTAGGTCTCATGAAGGCAAATTGCTGGAATGACACTTATTCGGACGAAAAGGCGAGAATATACGAAGAAAATGGCCAAAGTCAAGAATCGAGACACTCAAGCTTGGGCTGAAGGGGACGGCGTCAAGTTCTATTTGTGACGCCGTCGGAACATGTTTTGTGACGACTCAGTAGCCAAATTGCTTATTTACAAGTGACGGCATCAGGTTTTAAATGAGTAGGGCGTCGCAGCTCAGACGGCCTAGATTTGATCCAGACGGCGTCGAGGCTGAAGGCGACGGCGTCACAGGCATAAGGTGACGCCGTCACAATGATAACGTGGCCAAGACGAAAACTTAATGACGGCGACCTGACGGCGTCACAATTAAAGAGTGACGTCGTCGCAGTTTGTAACACTATATATAGAATATGAATTTTTCAGTTTTAGAGAGGTAGTTTTGCGGAGTAAAAACCTAAACCGAACCAAGGCTATCTTGTATAGTATTTTAGGGTTCCATACCCTATTTTACATCAAGATAAGTGTTTTACTTCATTAATTCAATTATGTCTTCAATTGATTGTGTGTATGCTTGCATGTTCTCCATGTCCGGCTAATTTATTTGTGTGTTTGCTTAGGTAATATGAAACATAGTTATTGAATATTGATTGATTGTCTCTTATCTTAATTGTGATTAACCTAGTATTGCGATAGGTCATTCGTGGTGTTATTAATGCTTGATTAATCTTTGTTGAACCTTAGTTTACAATCACCTAGAGTTATTGTAGGCTAAACATCCAAAGAATACCTTAGTGTTAAGTTTATGAATCCTAGAGATTTTGTAGTCATTAACCTTTGGTAGCTTCAAAGAGTTAGGGATAAATGCATACCCTACGACCTTAGAGACACAACGCGTTAAGAATAAGGACGTGACAATTCAACCATTAATAGGAGATAACTAGGGAGTAATAAAACCTAAGTAAATACATTTTTAATCATCATACGAGCACACAACAATAGACATAGACTACCCCTAGCTTAGTTAATTAGAATAGATAAGTAGAGTAATCGGTAGAAATACCAACCCCCAAATCCAAACCCCAAGATTCGTACCTTTCCATTTCCTAAAAAATATAAAAAAGATAAAAAATAATCTTCCTCGACCCCAACCTTAGCGTAGTAACTTCTCACTAGCATTCCTATTCCTCTAGAGAACGATATCAATAACCGTGGCTTACCCTAAAACTACACTACAACGATTAGGTTCACTGCCTAGGGTGTTGAAAAACTTGCTCTACGAAAAGGAAGTTCCTTTGACCCCGAACGCGCTGTGTAAGCGTATAAAGTTTTTGGCGCCGCTGCCGGGGAATAGAATAGCTAGTTAGGAGTCCACCTCGTTTAGGTTTCCTTGCTTGATTCCTATCAAGTAAGCTTTTTTCTCATTTTTAGCTTCCTCGTAGTCTATCCCCCTTCTGCGTGACCTTTGTTAGTAGTCCCATCACTTTTCATCATGGAAGGTGATAACCAACCACCACTCATCAACCCACCACCAAATGACCCACCAAGAGGCCGTACTCTTGGTGAATACTCAAGACCAAGCCACCTAGGCTATAGAAACACCATTGAGCTTCCCGACCAAGCCCAAACTACGGCCCTGCGATCCGACACCATCCGGTTGGTGCAAAATGGATGTGCATTCCATGGACTTCGTTCCGAATATCCTAATCAGCATCTTAAGGATTTCCTTAAAATTGTCGATTCCATCGACCTTGATGCTACTACTCGGGAGACCACGCATCTGCGTCTCTTCCAATTCTCTCTACGGGACCAAGCTAGTAATTTGCTTGAGCGACTTCCCGCCGGCTCCATCTCAAGTTAGGATGATCTCACCTCTCGTTTCCTTGCTCAAATTTTCCCACCGGGGAGAACTACTAAGCTTAGGAATGATATCTTGATGTTCCAACAACGTCAAGGTGAATCTCTCTACGAAGCATGGACTCGATTCAAGGACTTACTCCATAGAGTCCCTCATCACGACATTGTTCTTTGGCTTCAAGTCCAAATCTTCTATGATCACGTCAGTCCCTCCCTCCGACGAACCGTTGATTACGCCGCCGGTGGAAGGCTAAGTAACCTCAATGCCAAAGCATGTTGGGGATTCATTGATGACCTAGCTCAATATGAAAAGGAAGGATGGGAAATTCCAGTAATCCAGGATAAAGGGTTAAATTCCCAAGCACAAATATTCATGAGCATGGAGGCACAAGTGAACGAGTTAATGGAAGTGACCACCCATGATTATAAGCATGTAAACGCGGTCAAGGAATTTTTGCTCCCAAGAAAATCCCGGCAAGATGAATTCGAGGACATAATGTTGACATTTGTCCACAAGCAAGAAAAGGAAATAAAACGCCTCGAAGCTCAAATGCGAAAAACTCACGACACTTTCTTGGGACTAGCTAACGACTTCATGCTGAAAATCCGTGAAGAAATAGCAAAGAACAATATACCTAAAAAGATAGAAAAGGTATATGCGATACCGGAACACGTTGGGATTACTCCCAAACCCTCTCCAATTCCATTAAGCAGGGCAAACCCCCTCAAGGAATCACATCCTTGTTTGAATTCTTGCCTCAACACTCCCCGTTTGTTCTCTAGGAACATATTTATTGGAAAGGTTCACGTGTCACTTCCCGACTTTTCAAATGTTAGGAAAAGTTCTTTCGGTTTTAAACCAGGATCAAAGAATCCTCATCCCCAATACTTCGGTATTTCTAGAATCACAATTGAAAAACAATTTTACATATGCGTTGCTTACCTTCGTGGAGATGGTGGGTGGATTGACAAAATAAATCTTTAAAAAAAACCAAAATCTTTGTCAAAAATAGTAATCAAATTTTTGATCCGGGCGGATTAACAAAACCATTTTCTTTTGCAAAAATTTGGGCGTGACGCCGTCACACGTAAAGAGTGACGCCGTCACTAAGCCAGATCAGACGGATAAAAACACCAACCATCCCTTTCATTCTTTACCCTACACATTCTATCCGCCCCACACCACACCACTACGTTTTCTCCACATCAAATTCACTATTTTGCCGCGTCAATCTCCACAAGGTAAGTAGTATACATTGATATTTGTCTAGTCAATTGCTCGATTTCATGCTCAATTTTGATTGTCCCTTTTCAATCCGAAATCCCCCAATTAGTTTGGTTTATGCTAAATGTCGCCCATGAATCTTGTTAATTAGGCTTAAGATTAGGCAAATGGTAGTGTTATCACATGGGGTTAACTTTGCGAGAAGCCTTGACGGCTTAGGAACTAAAACCACCTAGCCAATACACCATTGTTGCTGCAACAAGGGTGTTTGGGTCAAGGGTTATGATTAAAAACCTGGATTTTTCCCTCGCAAATGTCGGATTCAAAATTTTGTCGGGGTGACGGCGTCAGGTTTATGTTACGACGCTGTCAGAACCTTCTGATGTCGTCCTTAGCATCACGAATGTTACTCATTTGTTCCCCACCTATTTGATTTCTGTTTGGATGAAGCGGAAGAGCGAAGAGAACTAGGGGACAGTCTTCTAGTACCCAGGAAAACACAGCTGACACAATTGCTGGGTGGGGAGTATTTGTTGAGGAAGGGTGCCAAACCCGTTACAATGATTTGCTTCATCAAACTATTGACTCAAGGGCTGTTGTGGACTGGGGATTTCTTGAGGAGCATGATCTGGCTAGAGAGTTCTCGAACAGTTTTAGGAGGGACAAGTTCACTGACCCCCATTGGGAAAGGCATGTTTAGGATCGTGAGCCGTGTATGGCGAGTTGGTTCGTGAATTTCACGCATCTTATCTGATGGATATTAATTCATGTCGGGATAACATTGATTTTCAGGGGGTCTGATTTAGGTTAGGTGGAGAATGGAGGGCTATATCGGTACTCGAGTTTGGATGGAGATTGGGATTGTATGCTGCTGGGGATACTGAGAGCGATATTTTTATGGCTAGATTGGCAGCCGGGATTACCCACTGGGACGACATGTTGGGTATTCAATTTTGGAATAAAAAAAGTAACGGGGAGTACGTTACTGGGAGTACCCTCGCCTCACAGATCCGGGATCCACGAATTAGGCTCGTGCTCCGTTGCCTCACTTTCTCTATCCAGGGCGTCGGGGCACAAGTCATCGTGTCACTTTACGGATCTATTCTATCTCTTGCATGTTGGCCGAGGGTGTGCCTTTGTAACATCCCATTCTGGTTGGCCGATTACTTGAGGACTGCTAGTGGGATGAGGTTTGAGGATAGGGTGTATGGAGGCATGCTTGTCACCCGGTTGGCCCAGTCCTTTTGTAATACCTGAATTTCTAAAATTCACAAAAAAGACCAAAATACCCCTATAATCAAAAAGTATGAATAATTAATTTAAAGAATACCAAATAAGGTATGTAAATTCAGAAAATTATTAAGAAATATCACACATGATCTAAATAAATATTAAACACTTTGAAAAAGGTAAATTTTATAGTTTATGATTTTATAAAATTCGTTTTGTATTTTATTTAATTAGCCGAATATATTCATTTAGATTTATAAAAGAATTTAACTAATAAAAGCCCAATATAAATTTATAACATTAAGAGTCCATTTATTTTAAGTCCAATACATTATAAAGCCCACAAGAAAAATTGTAAATCATATAAAAACACATTGTACGGTTTATCTAATTCCCTAATTGCCGATTTAAACCAAACCGACCTAAAAACCCTAAATAATTCGACTTTCAGTTTCCAGAGCTTAAGACCATTTTTCTTGGACAAGTTTGAAGGTAAAGGAGGTGAGAAAAATCGTGTTCAAGGTCCTAAGCTACTGTTTTGATCGTAGTTAGTTTTTGGGTACATTAGGGTTTCGGCGAGTGAAGTTTTTGTGCCTCTTTTGTTCTAACGATCCAAGCTCATCAAGGGTATGTTCCTAATGTTGCTTTCAGTCCTACAAGTCACATATAACACATAAAAATTGGCCATGCATGTTTTATAAGTCGTATGGAATTAATTTGATTTAAAACCCTAAAAGCGTATAAAAATAACGAATGGGTGTATAATAATTTTAGAGACCATGATTTGATTTTTCCAGAAGCTATTACATGATATAAGACCTGAATAAAATACATATTTGTGAATTCGAAGGTTGTATGAATTGTTGTGAGTTTTAGGGTTCGATTAAACATGGAAAAAGGAAGGTTTTTAAAAGGACCGATTAGGGTTTTGCATGAGCTAGGGTTTCTTGTAATCATTGAAGGTAATTAATGAAGTAGTAATGATGAGTTAATGATGGGTTAAACTTAGGTTTAGGATTTGTACTTGAATTATGTCTTTTCGGTCCTAAATAAAAGTTTTGGGTTGGTTTTGTTAATTATGAAACTTAAAGGTTATTTTTGGGAACAGTAAAATACTTGTACTAAACGTATAAAAATAAGTGTGGGGGTTAAACATGTAATTTTGGATATTTAAAGGGCTATTCGAGTTGTATTTAAATTATTAGGGTACGTTTTGTAAATTCTAAAACCTTTGGGTTAAAAGTGTAAAATCTGATAAAGTAAGGTGAGATTGTGAACTTAGAGGTGTCAAGGGTGTAATTTGTAATTCTGAGTAATTATGGGTTCTACAAGTGTAAATTGATTTTGTAGAGACACGCATGAGTTAAGTTAATTTCGGTTTGTTATCATTTACGTTCTAGGTTAAATTGGGAAATCATTAAAAGAAGTAATATGTGAATTTAATGCGTATTTAGTAATATTTAAAGAGTAGGGAAACCCTAGAATCTAAATAGGAAGTTGGAGAATTAATGATTAAGACTCTAAAACATTGTAATTTTGTCCGTCACTAAAAATGAGAATAATCTGACAACTTTAAAAGTATTAATGAGATTGATCCGTTATACTAATAAGTATTAAATAAATCATAATCCGTGTAGATTCGTTGAAGGAGAGCGCGTTACATCTTCGTATTCGTTCATTCGTTGCTTTTCTCTCACTTGCTTTAAGGTACGGATATTCTGTCTTACTTTAAGACACTTACGTTATCGTACATATATTCTGACCTTCTTAGTAAAGGTTCATTATGATGTTCTTTTCGTTCGCTTTTCTATTTCACTTATTAGGATTCCCAATGCCATTGCTATAAACCCTTTTTCTTGAATGTTTGATCTGTTACTTATCTGAATTTATGTTCTAGTGAACTATGCAATATCTGATGTGAACTTATGTTAGGAAGATTTTGATATGCACATCTGTTCAACTTTGCTATGGTTGATTATGAACTTCTGATATGAAATTCGCTTATGAATATATGACATGCCACTATGACATGAATTTATGATTTCTGAATATCTGAATATGAACCTTATGATATGAACTATTTGATAAGTTATTTGTGACCTTTATGATGAATTATGATCTGTGTCATTTATGACAACTGTTTGACCTAAGTTTAGTTTGACACCAGCCAAATAATAACTAGTCATGGGGTTCCATGTCCATGTCATGATGCACCTCGACATGACTCTAGGCGATAGAGTGATGTTCGCCACGTCCCTTTACGTTATCGTTTATGAGCTCGCTATATATTATATGGCCACTGTCTGTCTGTTGGGGCGTATGGATGCATCCTAGATCGTTATCGTTATCGATATGTTTTCGGTGAATGATGTCGTGCAATCGGCGTCTTCACAAATTCTCGGGAGCTAGCTACTCCATTGGTTACTTGAGGTCTCCTCATATTATATATGGTATTCGAGGTCACCCCTCGAATACAATGGTTACTTATGATATGTTATATCGATATGTTTACGGGCTCGTGGTAGTTGACTAAATCTTTATCTGTTACATTGTTAAGTATTTGTATGATTCGGTATTTCGAGTGTTTATATTTTGTATTACGAGATGATATGTTAGAGAATGTGCTTATGACATATTTGTTTAAGTGATTATTAGTTGCCATGCTAGGGACGGGATTAATACGTTAAAATATGATTAGTATATCGATATTATGATTTGTTATCATTACGTGAATGTGTTGATCTGCGAGATTAATGTGCTAGTGTATAATCGAGTATTTTGAAGGTTAATTATCTGTCTGCATATGTGACCTGCCATGTTAAACTCTGCTAAGGTTAGGATTTGATATGAGAACTGGTTTAGCTATATTGTCCGCCATTTCCATTGCTACTATATTGCATTAAGTGTATTAAATGTTGATTAATTGATTTGTATGAATGCCATGTTTATTTGTTTAGAAGTGTTTTCAGTTAGTCTCTAGACATTTCGTTTGGCTTATACGTAATCTGTTATTTTGGTATGCAATGTGTTTGGTTGTTCTGATATGTTCGTGTTTGTGTCATTGATGTGCTCTGTGATGTTAAACTGTTATGGTTGTTTGGATTTCTGTATATTTGTGCTTCCGCAGAATCCTAAAGATCTCTCATTATTTTATTTTGATTTTCGTTATTCGTATATTTGTTTTGTTTAGCTTTTGTTTCGTTATATCCGTTCACTGGGCTTTGTAAGCTCAGCCGCACTTTTCTTTTCATGCGGCAGGTATAAAGCATTCAAGATGAGCTTATGGGATAGTTGATCTGGGTTTGAGAGTAGAGACGAGAGCAAGATTTGACCATAGAGATCTTAGATTTATTTGAATATTAAGTTATTTATACTATCTTTTGTAAGTTTTTGTACAGGCTTCCGCTTTTGTACATTAGTTAAAGTTCTGATATGAAACCGTATTGTGATATCTTTACCCTTGTCGGGTCGGGGTGTTACACCTTTGGTATATTGGCAGGGGAGGCACCCGCATACCTTAATGTGGTGGCAGCACCAAGGGTCGTCAGAGCTAAGTCCCTAAAAGCTATGGATGTCATCATGGATTATGGTAGGGGCTACGCGTGGTTCCGTGTTCAGCCCAACATTCAGGTTGGTGATGATGACGAGCCGCTGATTCCAGCACACCAGCAGAGGGATGGAGCAGGAGGCTCCGCTGACGCCTGCCGACACATGTCCAGTGGAGATTGGCAGGCCCACCAGGGAGCGTGGATGGACCGTATGGACACGTGTATGGCGCAGCAAGACCAGAGGGCTAGCTGGACATATGATCATACCGTCAGACAGATGCAACATCTGTCCATGCGTGATCAGCTCGACCTACACCTGCAGATCAATCCATTTCCCGGGCGGGAGGAGGATTACCCGCCTTATGGATACCTGAGCCACCTCCCTCCTGGTTATGACTACCGTTATGGACCCCCTCCCCAGTGACTCATGTATTTGTTTATGGATTTTTTATGGTTAGGAATGGTTGGTTGTTGGAACAATTTTATTTGGGCATGTAATAATCTAGGCTATCTTAACTTTGTGGTGAATGTTGAACAATTTGTATGTATATTTGCATGTGGTTTATCTATGACTTGTGTGGATGGATTGTCTATTTTTGTGTAGAAAATCTTTTATTAATTGTTTATTCTCATGTTTAAATTTGTAAAAATGTTTTATTTTGTCTTTAACCTCGTCTTAATTACATATAAATGTATTTTACATAAGGGATAAGTGTAGGGAGGATTACACACGTTTTCAAAAGAAACGTGAACATGAGAATTACAATTATTTAAAAGATATACATGTGTGTTTGTTCCAGTCAAATGCTTGTATTGAGTCATAATGGATGTTTTACAGGAAATTTTTTCAGATTTTAAAGATAAAAATGTTCCAGAATTTTTTCCAGAAAATCGCAGACCAGTTTCTGTCAGGATAACCTGACTGCGTCAGGATCGCAACCTGACGGCGTCATGAGGAGCAGAAACAGCTTACTACTTTTTCTCGTTTTCTGAGCTACTTATAAATTTTTGGAATCTTCCAGGTCTTAATTTTCCAGAAAATCTGTAAACATCCATTCCACAAGCATTATATCCTATTTTAGTAGAGTCATATACATATATTGTTACCGCCGATTTTACACGAGGGTTTCGTTTGTTTTCTTCAAGTGTGCAGGTTTAATTTATCAAGAAGAAGATACATAAGATGAGAAGGAGCTTTTCACGCAAACATTCTTCTTGAAGAAAGATGCAACCACCACTTCACACGGATCCTACCGAGCTAATCAGGGGAGTACTAGTTTCTTTCGTTTTTAATTACCTTCCATTATCATAACTTTGATACTTTCGGGGAACATTGGGGACAATGTTCAGTTTAAGTGTAGGGAGGGAAAATAAAACGGGAACTTTAAAACTATGCTTATCCTTGACTATTTGCTTTGTCCAATTTCATTTGTGTAATAAACCATGAGAAATATAGGTTAGGGTAAGTTTGGCACCAAATTTAAATTTTTTCATGACATAAAGGAGTGGGCCATTAGTCTTAATAAAGCGTCTCATGGATAGGAAATTATATGACTAGCACAAAAAAACCCTTTACCACTTAAATTCCACCTAAAATGTGAGGATCGCCCTTAGATTTGTAGGAATTAAAGTATTCATCTTTAATGCTTAAAGTGTGAACCGGTAGTATAATAGATTCTAGAACTTGTTTTGTGATGCATTCCGAGATCGCTAGTAAGACTACACTTGTGTAGTTAGGAATAACTAAATGATAAGAGGCATTAGGATAACCCTTGTTTGATACCTGTAATATAATTATTTCTTCCACATCGGTTGAGTAATTCCCCCACACCCTTGCGTTGTACTCATCTTTAGTACACGATACCCATAGTTAACCCCTCAGAGCCTATCCTTTTCGCGGTTCTCGTGATATTTCGGTTTTCCGGAATATCAATGAAGAGCTTTGTGTACAATCCACCCCCAAATGTACACCCAAATCGCCTTAGCCTACCTTGTATGCACTCACTTTTAGTGCATTATTGTTATCACAATAAACCCTTAGTTCAATTATCTTGTTGCTTGCATAAGTTGCTAAGTCGAGTCATATCTTTTGTACACAGTTTTGGGACGATTGGGACTCATGGGAAAAGTTAAATTTTATGAAATGACGGGAAGGGAACGTTAAATTCAAATTCCCTCTATTTGCGTAATAATGTACTCCAAGTGTTTTGATCTTTTCAATTCGGGTAAAATTAGTGTTAGAGTAATTAAAACTCAAGTGTAGGGATGTGCCTATAAATCTCTATCATTTTGATGTTATAGTAGAGGATGGTAGAGTAAGAGTGTATGAAAAAAAAATCGAAAAATATAAAAAAAAGAGAAAAAGAAAAAAATAAGAGTGTTAAAAAAATGAAAAAAAACATACGGGCTACCATCCTGCATCTATCTTTAAATTTATGTTTGTTTGTTTCAGTTATCTAGAGTTTAGAGTGTCGAGTCTTGGCTTAGCAACGCCATTCTTCGCATGCTTGTAACATAAAGATTTTTGACTTGCCACCACTAAATCGCCTATCCCACCAAACTCTTTGTTTCCCTACCGTAAGCCTAACGTTACAACCCTTTAAAAGACCTCTTGGATAGTCTTTCCTAGGTGCTTACGCCAAAGCGATGGAGGTTTGATCTAGTCTCAAGCCTATGGTAATCTATGTACTAGGACCGGTTAATGAGTGTTTATCTTCAATTTCCAACTTGTTATATTTCATATACACCCGAGAGATGTGAGTATCCAAACACCCCATGTGAGGTGTTAGTATGTAATTTCCGTGCTTGTTATGACTTTTGTGGGGCTTATATGTGTTGTGGATCGTTCTAAACTAATGCTTCATGACCCCTAACTTATAAATTAATTGGCTAAAAGCACATTTGCTTGAGGACAAGCAAATACCAAGTGTAGGGATATTTGATAAGGTTTTAAAAGGTACCTTTTGAGGGTTATTTAATCCTTTAATTGATCACTTTTGTATCCGTTACTACTTAATTTCGTTCCTTTTCACTTTTAGGTCTCTTGAAGGCAAATTGCTAGAATGACACTTATTCGGACGAAAAGGGGCGAATATACGAAGAAAATGGCCAAAGTCAAGAATCGAGACACTCAAGCTGCTGGAACTGAAGGGGACGGCGTCAAGTTCTATTTGTGACGCCGTCGGAACATGTTTTGTGATGACTCAGTAGCCAAATTGCTTATTTACTAGTGAGGGCATCAGGTTTTAAATGAGTAGGGCGTCGCAGCTCAGACGGCCTAGATTTGATCCGCGGCGGTCCGAGAGACTGAAGGCGACGACGTCACAGGCACAAGGTGACGCCGTCACAATGATAACGTGGCCAAGACGAAAACTTAATGACGGCGACCCGACGGCGTCACAATTAAAGAGTGACGCCGTCGCAGTTTGTAACACTATATATAGAATCTGAATTTTTTAGTTTTAGAGAGGTAGTTTGTGGAGTAAAAATCTAAACCGAACCAAGGCTGTCTTGTACAGTATTTTAGGGTTCTATACCCTATTTTACATCAAGATAAGTGTTTTACTTCATTAATTCAATTATGTCTTCAATTGATTGTGTGTATGCTTGCATGTTCTCCATGCCCGGCTAATTTATTTGTGTGTTAGCTTAGGTAATATGAAACCTAGTTATTAAATATTGATTGGTTGTCTCTTATCTTAATTGTGATTGACCTAGTATTGCGATAGGTCATTCGTTGTGTTATTAATGCTTGATTAATCTTTGTTGAACCTTAGTTTATAATCACCTAGAGTTATTGTAGGCTAAACATCCAAAGAATACCTTAGTGTTAAGTTTATGAATCCTAGATATTTTGTATTCATTAACCTTTGGTAGCTTCAAAGAGTTAGGGATAAACGCATACCCTACGACCTTAGAGACACAACGCGTTAAGAATAAGGACGTGACAATTCAACCATCAATAGGAGATAACTAGGGAGTAATAAAACCTAAGTAAATACATTTTTAATCATTATACGAGCACACAACAATAGACATAGACTACCCCTAGCTTAGTTAATTAGAATAGATAAGTAGAGTAATCGGTAGAAATACCAACCCGCAAATCCAAACCCCGAGATTCATACATTTTCATTTCCTAAAAAATATAAAAAAGATAAAAAAAATAATCTTCCTCGACCCCAACCTTAGCGTAGTAACTTCTCACTAGCATTCATATTCCCCTAGAGAACGATATCAATGACCGTGGCTTACCCTAATACTACACTACAACGATTAGGTTCACTGCCTAGGGTGTTGAAAAACTTGCTCGACGAAAAGGAAGTTCCTTTGACCCTGAACGCGCTATGTAAGCGTATCAAGATGTATGAAATTACCCTTTTATAAAAAAATCTTTTGATGTAACCTTTATATCATTTATATAAAAAGGAAAATCCCACTTACCAACCAATTAAGAAAAATCAATAATGTGAAAATATGTGATGCGATAACTTATAACCATGATATGTAAGCTTATAACTTTAATGCATTAAAATAAAGTTGGCGGGTATTTTTGTTTCTCTGAAATAAATAATATTTTTTAAAACCTTATTTTTCAGCTTTTTATTTGTTTATTTATTTATTTAGTTATTTGTTTATTTATTTATTTGTTTATTTATTTATTTATTTATTTATTTATTATTATTATTATTATTATTATTATTATTATGTGGAAGGGGGTGGGGCTGAAAGAGGTGAGCATAGTGATGTGGCATGTGGCATAGTAATGTGCGAAGAGGAATACATGCCACTACGACAAACCTTACTGCACTTTTTAATTTAAGATCATTTTTATTTTAACTCATCCTATGTAGGATATACATATACTAATAACTAAAACAAGTAAACATGCATCAGTTAAAAGAATTGAAATTAGTGATTGTTGGGCCAATTCAATACTCAATGGTATCTTATTATAATTTTAACATAAATTAGTCTAAGTCAAAAAGACTCGTTGATAAAGAAATCAGCTAGCAACACAAGAAGACTCATTAATAATGAAGTCAGCGAGCAACCTCAGCTAATTTCAAGTCATAGACATCGTCAAGGAAGTCAAAGATTGCTTGAAGACATATTCTCTAGCTGATGCGGGTCCGCCAGTATGTAGAAGGAACTGAAGCTGAAAGATAAAGGTTCATCAAGGGTTGACAATACATTGATGAACCTCTTCATCTCTCTGGTTCTCCAACAGACCATAGCTTAAAATCCCTAAAGCATTTAGGTCGGACATTTCAAAGATGCAAACAAGCGGGATAAACTTCATTTTAGATAAAAGACAAATCAAGTACGACTTGGTGAAAATCAGTGAATAGTTGACAGAACTGTTCTCTAAACCAAGTCTGTTGGATTTTAAAAAATGGAAGCATTTACTGAAAGATGTACATCTATGTACTTATTCTAGTAAATGCTCGACACCTCACACCTAACCCACTAAGTGACTTCCTCGTAGCTAGTATAAAAGGTTTGTTGGTTAAGGGTAAATGCACCACTTCACGTATTCATAGTTGTAATAATTGAAGTACATTTACTCTCACTTGAAAAGTGAACTTACAATATGTCTCTGATCTAATCAGCGTAACCTTATAAGCTCACTAGAAAACTAAATTTCATGTTTCAGTTTTCTTGGTCAGAGAGCATTTAACATTGTCATTACACAAGTGTTTATTCCGTAAACACTTTATAATTATTTGATTTATTCAATATTACACGTTTGAAAAGGAATTGTTTGTGTTTTGTATTTACTTAAATTGTCTAAGCATTGTTCATTAAAACTATCGTGATATTGAGACTAACAATTTGTATCAAAGCGAGTTTGGTCTTAAAACGTTTCAAAACAAGTGCTCGTTATCTTGTAAAATATTTTAAAACCAAGATCCAATCATGACTAGGAATGATGAAAACATTGATAATATTGTTGGTAGAGATAATGCTGGTCCAAATTTGAATTTTTACATTAATACAAATATTCATAACAATGACCTGCCATAACTTCTTGCTTCTAGGGGAGGAGCTCATGTTACTTCTATCCCTTTATTTGAAGCATATGACTTTTCAAATTGGAAAGATAGGTTTATTGTCTGTTTTGATGGACTTGAACCATTCCTTCTTTAAATATTATAAAATAGTCCTTACATTTCAAAGTCACCAACATCCACTCCTGCAAACTTTTTGGCTAAGCTACAAAAACAGTGGACTCCTAAGGACAGAAGACTTGCAAACCAAGATAAAAAACTAAAAAGTATCAGTATCTCAAGTCTTCCTACTAACATAATGAAATCGATCATCATGTCTAAAAACCCCAAGAATACGTGAAATGACTTGATTTTAGGTCAAGAGGGACCCTCTAACACAAGTGATACCAAGATTGTTGCCTTAAGACTGAAATTCAATGCCTTTAAGGCACTTGATGGTAAAAAAAAGTTACACAAACTTACACTAGGCTTAAAATCTTGTTAAATGATCTTGCTAAAGGAGTTGAAATTCCTCAGGCTAAGGTAAATGCCACGTTCATCAACAGCTTACCAAGAAATTGGTTAAGTCTAAATAAAACAAACAGAGCTAACTATGCTATCCAAAATGATAGTTTGGCCACTCTCTTTGGCAAATACAATTATAAAGAAGAGTTGATCGATCAAATCTATGAACCTAAAACTAAAAAGATTCATGTTCAGACCTCCATGTCAATTACTTTGTTTGAAAATTCAAATGTGTAGGTTCAGGAAAATGACTGATGTTGAAGAAGACACTAGGAGCAAACAAGAGTACCTCTTTACCCTAACAGTTGAATTTAATAATAGAGCTTTGGTTAGGGAGAGTTGGTACAGCTAGGGTACCCATTAACAAGTCCAAAGAAACCTATTTTGGGTGCAGGAGGAAAGGTCACATTCAAAAAGAGTGTCCCAACAACACAACATGATCTCTTTCATACCAATACAAACCAAAGAATCAACCCAACACTTCATTCACCCCCAAACTATCAAAGCAAAGTCTCTGAAACTCCTCAAAAGGACTACAAAGCTTTATACAAAAGCAAAAAAAGGCTAAAGTAGCTTTACTTACATAGAAACCATCATCTTGAGGGAGTAAAAGCAAGGAAAATAGTTAATAGCTGAGTCATATGACTGAGATGAAGAGGAGCCTTTTTTTAATGATGATGATATCATTCAAAGGAGCGCTTTAGTTGAGAAGAATGATGCTAGGTCAAGATAATAAGTCAACATCACCATGAAAAAGGTACACAGACTTTTAACTATGGATGATATTTTGTAAAAGATATAATGTGTTAAGCCTATATACCCCTCATGACTCTCCATGAGGGGTGTGGCTTAGTGTGTATTGTTTATTCTTTTCTCTCTTCTTAATAAAACTTTCCCTTTTACACTTCCACCCTCTCTTTACTCTCTCACTAGAAATATGACTTATCCTATGTGGTTTGATCATCCTCGACCTCCTGAAGGTATTTCGTGATGCTATCAAGTGATATAAGAGATCCTTAGAGCTGAATCGTAGTTTGTTGTTTGAAAAAAACAAACTTAAAATAGGTTTAAAAGCAAAAGCGTGGGTTTCAAAAGTTTATGGGTTTTGGTCTTTTTATATTCTATTTATGGTGTTTTGATGTTAAAGTTGTTTTTTTTTTCAAATAGTTTTGGTGTTTCTAAGAAGGTTTCTACAAAAGATTTTAGTCAAAACGATCGATTTAGGTGGTTTTAGGCAAATGTTGGTGCGAAAGTGTGCAGACCAAAATTTCGGTTCGATAAACATTCATCAAACCAAAATTTCAAGGAACCGAAATTTCCAAACCAAAATTTCAACTTTCGGTTCCAAACCGAAATTTCAACTTTAGGGTCAAAACCGAAATTTGCAACTGAATGTCAAAGGAACCAAAATTAAGGTGGAACCGAAGGTCAAAGGAACCAAAATTTAGGAACCAAAATTTCTAAACAGAAAGTTACTACCTAAAAGTTCCCAAATAGAATCTTTACAAACCGAAAGACAATTAGACCAAAAGTCATAAACCGAAACTTAGGCTGAAACATGAACCGAAAGTCATAACCCAAAGCTTAGACCAAATCATGAAACTGAAAGTCAAAGCCGAATTATACATAGTTAAAAGTTAGGAACCGGGACTCTAGGAACCAAAAGTCAAAGCTGAAAGTTGACTTATTGTGGCAGAACTTCAAATCATCATAACTTTTGAACCATAACTCTGTTTTCAGTGAATTACCTGTCTAAACGACCGTAAAAACAAGGAGAACGACGAGTTAACAATTTTATTCAATTAATGGCATTTAGATCCCCAAAAACACTCCAAAAAAGAGTTATGGACGTTTTATGATCGAATACCAAATCATTTCACTATTTTCAATGCTTAATCCTTAACCTTAAAACCGAAATCCATTATAAAAGAAACAAACCACATCTCGCTTAAACAATCCTTATCAAGATTCACCAAATTTTTATACGGCTAGCATTGGTAATATTTTGTATCTGTGTCAATGGGGATTATTCTTTATTACTTATTTGGGTTTGATGTGACGTTTATGGATGCTTTTACTTATTTCGTCTTCGATTCTCTCTTTCTATCATATGAAGATGACTTGTTTGGGCATATATTGATTGTGACGAAGACTTGGATATCTAGTTACGTTTGTGATTAAGTAGCTATTACTTTAAGGAGTTACATTATAGTGCTCAGTGTCTTACGCAGTTGAGGATATGTCAAGAGGAATTGTGCTTCTAATTCTTTTGTTATGGGGTATAGGGTACACCGTTCTTAGTCACATGGATAGTACAAGCTTAGGTAACAAGTCTGGAGGATTTTACTTCGTTCTCAAGTTTGTTATATCGGGTTTTCTCCATATGTAGTCATTTTTAGAATGTTTAACAGATAAGAGGTTGAGTTGGGATTTAATAAAATAGAATCAGTAAAGAGAGTAGTTATCGACATCTTCTCACAGG
>OU343217.1:226123988-226312311 GCA_910596185.1 Chrysanthemum makinoi | reverse complement strand
GAATAAAGTAAATAACAATTAAAATTAAGTCCAGTATTCCTTGAGATTGTCTTTGTAGACCTTGATCTTCATGAATACTCCAGCTTTGTTTCTTTAGCTTGCAGACGAACACATTGTAGTGATGTAGTTGGGTTATTACTCCCTCTCAACTAGTAAGCCTTTTAGAAAAGAGAAAAAAATAATCTTTTTGGTCTTTTCTGATTGTCTAAAAAATTGAAACAAGATAGAAGATAGAATGTGAAGCTCCCTCCCAAACTTACAAACCTCTGCTGAAGAAGTGATTCTGAATCAAGTGTCTCTAGCCTTCTACCAAGCAGCGGAGAAAGAAAGTAGAATAAACTGTAGATTGTAACTTCTTCATGATTATATGTTCAGGAAGAATGATATCAACATCATCAACTGAGATTTCTTCACTAGTAACTACTTAGATTGGTCTTTTCTGATTGCTTCACCAAACTTCGAACTTGAAACAATAAATCCAAAGTAACAAGTTGAAGCACTAATCATCTCTGCGGTTATGAGACACTTCCCTCCAACATAAATCTTAAATCTTGATCACGTGACCCTGTTTGTGCATCCATGATGTATCATTTCTCCCCTCCATGATGATTACGATGTTTCAGAATTAGCATAAAACTATGTACTTCCCAAGTCTAGATTAACTGGACGCATCATAAACCCGTAAGCATAATCTCTAACCCTGTGAGAAGATGTCGATAACTACTCTCTTTACTGATTCTATTTTATTAAATCCCAACTCAACCTCTTATCTGTTAAACATTCTAAAAATGACTACATATGGTGAAAACCCGATATAACAAACTTGAGAACGAAGTAAAATCCTCTAGACTTGTTACCTAAGCTTGTATTATCCATGTGACTAAGAACGGTGTACCCTATACCCCATAACAAAAGAATTAGAAGCACAATTCCTCTTGACATATCCTCAACTGCGTAAGACACGAAAGCACTATAATGTAACTCCTTAAAGTAATAGCTACTTAATCACAAACGTAACTAGATATCCAAGTCTTCGTCACAATCAATATATGCCCAAACAAGTCATCTTCATATGATAGAAAGAGAGAATCGAAGACGAAATAAGTAAAAGCATCCATAAACGTCACATCAAACCCAAATAAGTAATAAAGAATAATCCCCATTGACACAGATACAAAATATTATCAATGCTAGCCGTATAAAAATTTGGTGAATCTTGATAAGGATTGTTTAAGCGAGATGTGGTTTGTTTCTTTTATAATGGATTTCGGTTTTAAGGTTAAGGATTAAGCATTGAAAATAGTGAAATGATTTGGTATTCGATCATAAAACGTCCATAACTCCTTTTTGGAGTGTTTTTGGGGATCTAAATGCCATTAATTGAATAAAATTGTTAACTCGTCGTTCTCCTTGTTTTTACGGTCGTTTAGACAGGTAATTCACTGAAAACAGAGTTATGGTTCAAAAGTTATGATGATTTGAAGTTCTGCCGCAATAAGTCAACTTTCAGTTTTGACTTTTGGTTCCTAGAGTCCCGGTTCCTAACTTTCAACTATGTATAATTCGGCTTTGACTTTCAGTTTCATGATTTGGTCTAAGCTTTGGGTTATGACTTTCGGTTCATGTTTCAGCCTAAGTTTCGGTTTATGACTTTTGGTCTAATTGTCTTTCGGTTTGTAAAGATTCTATTTGGGAACTTTTAGGTAGTAACTTTCTGTTTAGAAATTTTGGTTCCTAAATTTTGGTTCCTTTGACCTTCGGTTCCACCTTAATTTTGGTTCCTTTGACATTCAGTTGCAAATTTCGGTTTTGACCCTAAAGTTGAAATTTCGGTTTGGACCCGAAAGTTGAAATTTTGGTTTGGAAATTTCGGTTCCTTGAAATTTTGGTTTGATGAATGTTTATCGAACCGAAATTTTGGTCTGCACACTTTCGCACCAACATTTGCCTAAAACCACCTAAATCGATCGTTTTGACTAAAATCTTTTGTAGAAACCTTCTTAGAAACACCAAAACTATTTGAAAAAAAAAACAACTTTAACATCAAAACACCATAAATAGAATATAAAAAGACCAAAACCCATAAACTTTTAAAACCCACGCTTTTGCTTTTAAACCTATTTTAAGTTTGTTTTTTTCAAACAACAAACTACGATTCACCTCTAAGGATCTCTTATATCACTTGATAGCATCACGAAATACCTTCAGGAGGTCGAGGATGATCAAACCACATAGGATAAGTCATATTTCTAGTGAGAGAGTAAAGAGAGGGTGGAAGTGTAAAAGGGAAAGTTTTATTAAGAAGAGAGAAAAGAATAAACAATACACACTAAGCCACACCCCTCATGGAGAGTCATGAGGGGTATATAGGCTTAACACATTATATCTTTTACAAAATATCATCCATAGTTAAAAGTCTGTGTACCTTTTTCATGGTGATGTTGACTTATTATCTTGACCTAGCATCATTCTTCTCAACTAAAGCGCTCCTTTGAATGATATCATCATCATTAAAAAATGGCTCCTTTTCATCTCAGTCATATGACTCAGCTATTAACTATTTTCCTTGCTTTTACTCCCTCAAGATGATGGTTTCTATGTAAGTAAAGCTACTTTAGCCTTTTTTTGCTTTTGTATAAAGCTTTGTAGTCCTTTTGAGGAGTTTCAGAGACTTTGCTTTGATAGTTTGGGGGTGAATGAAGTGTTGGGTTGATTCTTTGGTTTGTATTGGTATGAAAGAGATCATGTTGTGTTGTTGGGACACTCTTTTTGAATGTGACCTTTCCTCCTGCACCCAAAATAGGTTTCTTTGGACTTGTTAATGGGTACCCTAGCTGTACCAACTCTCCCTAACCAAAGCTCTATTATTAAATTCAACTGTTAGGGTAAAGAGGTACTCTTGTTTGCTCCTAGTGTCTTCTTCAACATCAGTCATTTTCCTGAACCTACACATTTGAATTTGCAAACAAAGTAATTGACATGGAGGTCTGAACATGAATCTTTTTAGTTTTAGGTTCATAGATTTGATCGATCAACTCTTCTTTATAATTGTATTTGCCAAAGAGAGTGGCCAAACTATCATTTTGGATAGCATAGTTAGCTCTGTTTGTTTTATTTAGACTTAACCAATTTCTTGGTAAGCTGTTGATGAACGTGGCATTTACCTTAGCCTGAGGAATTTCAACTCCTTTAGCAAGATCATTTAACAAGATTTTAAGCCTAGTGTAAGTTTGTGTAACTTTTTTTACCATCAAGTGCCTTAAAGGCATTGAATTTCAGTCTTAAGGCAACAATCTTGGTATCACTTGTGTTAGAGGGTCCCTCTTGACCTAAAATCAAGTCATTTCACGTATTCTTGGGGTTTTTAGACATGATGATCGATTTCATTATGTTAGTAGGAAGACTTGAGATACTGATACTTTTTAGTTTTTTATCTTGGTTTGCAAGTCTTCTGTCCTTAGGAGTCCACTGTTTTTGTAGCTTAGCCAAAAAGTTTGCAGGAGTGGATGTTGGTGACTTTGAAATGTAAGGACTATTTTATAATATTTAAAGAAGGAATGGTTCAAGTCCATCAAAACAGACAATAAACCTATCTTTCCAATTTGAAAAGTCATCTGCTTCAAATAAAGGGATAGAAGTAACATGAGCTCCTCCCCTAGAAGCAAGAAGTTATGGCAGGTCATTGTTATGAATATTTGTATTAATGTAAAAATTCAAATTTGGACCAGCATTATCTCTACCAACAATATTATCAATGTTTTCATCATTCCTAGTCATGATTGGATCTTGGTTTTAAAATATTTTACAAGATAACAAGCACTTGTTTGGAAACGTTTTAAGACCAAACTCGCTTTGATACAAATTGTTAGTCTCAATATCACGATAGTTTTAATGAACAATGCTTAGACAATTTAAGTAAATACAAAACACAAACAATTCCTTTTCAAACGTGTAATATTGAATAAATCAAATAATTATAAAGTGTTTACGGAATAAACACTTGTGTAATGACAATGTTAAATGCTCTCTGACCAAGAAAACTGAAACATGAAATTTAGTTTGCTAGTGAGCTTATAAGGTTACGCTGATTAGATCAGAGACATATTGTAAGTTCACTTTTCAAGTGAGAGTAAATGTACTTCAATTATTACAACTATGAATACGTGAAGTGGTGCATTTACCCTTAACCAACAAACCTTTTATACTAGCTACGAGGAAGTCACTTAGTGGGTTAGGTGTGAGGTGTCGAGCATTTACTAGAATAAGTACATAGATGTACATCTTTCAGTAAATGCTTCCATTTTTTAAAATCTAACAGACTTGGTTTAGAGAACAGTTCTGTCAACTATTCACTGATTTTCACCAAGTCGTACTTGATTTGTCTTTTATCTAAAATGAAGTTTATCCCGCTTGTTTGCATCTTTGAAATGTCCGACCTAAATGCTTTAGGGATTTTAAGCTATGGTCTGTTGGAGAACCAGAGAGATGAAGAGGTTCATCAATGTATTGTCAACCCTTGATGAACCTTTATCTTTCAGCCTTCAGCCTTCTACATATCGCGGACCCGCATCACGCTAGAGAGTATGTCTTCAAGCAATCTTTGACTTCCTTGACGATGTCTATGACTTGAAATTAGCCGAGGTTGCTCACTGACTTCATTATTAATGAGTCTTCTTGTGTTGCTAGCTGATTTCTTTATCAACGAGTCTTTTTGACTTAGACTAATTTATGTTAAAATTATAATCAGATACCATTGAGTATTGAATTGGCCCAACAATCACTAATTTCAATTCTTTTAACTGATGCATGTTTACTTGTTTTAGTTATTAGTATATGTATATCCTACATAGGATGAGTTAAAATAAAAATGATCTTAAATTAAAAAGTGCAGTAAGGATTGTCGTAGTGGCATGTATTCCTCTTCGCACATTACTATGCCACATCACTATGCTCACCTCTTTCAGCCCCACCCCCTTCCACATAATAATAATAATAATAATAATAATAATAATAATAATAATAATAATTATAAATAAATAAATAAATAAATAAACAAATAAATAAATAAACAAATAACTAAATAAATAAATAAACAAATAAAAAGCTGAAAAATAAGGTTTTAAAAAATATTATTTATTTCAGAGAAACAAAAATACCCGCCAACTTTATTTTAATGCATTAAAGTTATAAGCTTACATATCATGGTTATAAGTTATCGCATCACATATTTTCACATTATTGATTTTTCTTAATTGGTTGGTAAGTGGGATTTTCCTTTTTATATAAATGATATAAAGGTTACATCAAAAGATTTTTTTATAAAAGGGTAATTTCATACATCTTGATACGCTTACATAGCGCTGTCAGGTCAAAGGAACTTCCTTTTCGTCGAGCAAGTTTTTCAACACCCTAAGGCATGAACCCAATCGTTGTAGTGTAGTATTATGGTAAGCCACGGTGTATTGATATCGCTTCTGGGAATATGAATGCTAGTAAGAAGTTACTACGCTAAGGTTGGGGTTGAGGAAGATTTTTTTTATCTTTTTTATATTTTTTAGGAAATGAAAATGTATGAATCTCGGGGTTTGGATTTGTGGGTTGGTATTTCTACCGATTACTCTACTTATCTATTCTAATTAACTAAGCTAGGGGTAGTCCATGTCTATTGTTGTGTGCTCGTATAATGATTAAAAATGTATTTACTTAGGTTTTATTACTCCCTAGTTATCTCCCATTGATGGTTGAATTGTCACGTCCTTATTCTTAACGCGTTGTGTCTCTAAGGTCGTAGGGTATGCGTTTATCCCTAACTCTTTGAAGGTACCAAAGGTTAATGACTACAAAATCTCTAGGATTCATAAACTTAACACTAAGGTATTCTTTGGATGTTTAGCCTACAATAACTCTAGGTGATTATAAACTAAGGTTCAACAAAGATTAATCAAGCATTAATAACACAACGAATGACCTATCGCAATACTAGGTCAATCACAATTAAGATAAGAGACAACCAATCAATATTTAATAACTAGGTTTCATATTACCTAAGCTAACACACAAATAAATTAGTCGGGCATGGAGAACATGCAAGCATACACACAATCAATTGAAGACATAATTGAATTAATGAAGTAAAACACTTATCTTGATGTAAAATAGGGTATAGAACCCTAAAATACTGCAGTACAAGACACTTGGTTCGTTTAGATTTTTACTCCACAAAACTACCTCTAAAACTAAAATTCAGATTCTATATATAGTGTTACAACCGCGACGGCGTCACTCTTTAATTGTGTGCCGCCGGGTCTGCTCATTAAGTTTTCGCCTTGGCCACGTATCATTGTGACGGCGCACCTTGTGCCTCGGGACGCCGCCGCCAGCCTCTCGACGCCGTCTCGATCAAATCTAGGCCGCTGAGCCGCGACGCCCTACTCATTTAAAACCTGATGCCCTCACTAGTAAATAAGCAATTTGGCTACTGAGTCATCACAAAACATGTTCCGATGGCGTCACAAATAGAACTTGACGCCGTCCCCTTCAGTTCCAGCAGCTTGAGTGTCTCGATTCTTGACTTTGGCCATTTTCTTCGTATATTCGCGCCTTTTCGTCCGAATAAGTGTCATTCCTGCAATTTGCCTTCAAGAGACCTAAAAAGTGAAAAGGAACGAAATTAAGTAGTAACGGATACAAAAGTGATCAATTAAAGGATTAAATAACCCCTCAAAAAGGTACCTTTTAAATCCTTATCAAATATCCTTACACTTGGTATTTGCTTGTCCTCAAGCAAATGTGCTTTTAGCCAATTAATTTATAAGTTAGGGGTCATGAAGCATTAGTTTAGAACGATCCACAACACATATAAGCCCCACAAAAGTCATAACAAGCACGGAAATTACATACTAACACCTCACATGGGGTGTTTGGATACTCACATCTCTCGGGTGTATATGAAATATAACAAGTTGGAAATTGAAGATAAACACTCATTAACCGGTCCTAGTACATAGATTACCATAGGCTTGAGACTAGATCAAACCTCCATCGCTTTGGCGTAAGCACCTAGGAAAGACTATCCAAGAGGTCTTTTAAAGGGTTGTAACGTTAGGCTTACGGTAGGGAAACAAAGAGTTTGGTGGGATAGGCGATTTAGTGGTGGCAAGTCAAAAATCTTTATGTTACAAGCATGCGAAGAATGGCGTTGCTCAGCCAAGACTCGACACTCTAAACTCTAGATAACTGAAACAAACAAACATAAATTTAAAGATAGATGCAGGATGGTAGCCCGTATGTTTTTTTTCATTTTTTTTAACACTCTTATTTTTTTCTTTTTCTCTTTTTTTTATATTTTTCGATTTTTTTTTCATACACTCTTACTCTACCATCCTCTACGATAACATCAAAATAATAGAGATTTATAGGCACATCCCTACACTTGAGTTTTAATTACTCTAACACTAATTTTACCCGAATTGAAAAGATCAAAACACTTGGAGTACATTATTACGCAAATAGAGGGAATTTGAATTGAACGTTCCCTTCCCGTCATTTCATAAAATTTAACTTTTTCCATGAGTCCCAATCGTCCCAAAACTGTGTACAAAGGATATGACTCGACTTAGCAAACTTATGCAAGCAACAAGATAATTGAACTAAGGGTTTATTGTGATAACAATAATGCACTAAAAGTGAGTGCATACAAGGTAGGCTAAGGCGATTTGGGTGTACATTTGGGGGTGGATTGTACACAAAGCTCTTCATTGATATTCCGGAAAACCGAAACATCACGAGAACCGCGAAAAGGATAGGCTCTGAGGGGTTAACTATGGGTATCGTGTACTAAAGATGAGTACAACGCAAGGGTGTGGGGGAATTACTCAACCGATGTGGAAGAAATAATTATATTACAGGTATCAAACAAGGGTTATCCTAATGCCTCTTATCATTTAGTTATTCCTAACTACACAAGTGTAGTCTTACTAGCGATCTCGAAATGCATCACAAAACAAGTTCTAGAATCTATTATACTACCGGTTCACACTTTAAGCATTAAAGATGAATGCTTTAATTCCTACAAATCTAAGGGCGATCCTCACATTTTAGGTGGAATTTAAGTGGTAAAGGGTTTTTGTGCTAGTCATATAATTTCCTATCCATGAGACGCTTTATTAAGACTAATGGCCCACTCCTTTATGTCATGAAAAATTTTAAATTTGGTGCCAAAATTACCCTAACCTATATTTCTCATGGTTTATTACACAAATGAAATTGGACAAAGCAAATAGTCAAGGATAAGCATAGTTTCAAAGTTCCCGTTTTATTTTCCCTCCCTACACTTAAACTGAACATTGTCCCCAATGTTCCCCGAAAGTATCAAAGTTATGATAATGGAAGGTAATTAAAAACGAAAGAAACTAGTACTCCCCTGATTAGCTCGGTAGGATCCGTGTGAAGTGGTGGTTGCATCTTTCTTCAAGAAGAATGTTTGCGTGAAAAGCTCCTTCTCATCTTATGTATCTTCTTCTTGATAAATTAAACCTGCACAATTGAAGAAAACAAACTTGAAACCCTCGTGTAAAATCGGCGGTAACAATATATGTATATGACTCTACTAAAATAGGATATAATGCTTGTGGAATGGATGTTTACAGATTTTCTCGAAAATTAAGACCTGAAGATTCCAAAATTTATAAGTAGCTCAGAAAACGAGAAAAAGTAGTAAGCCTGCTTCCTCCTCATGACGCCGTCAGTTATGCGATCCCGACGCAGTCAGTTATCCCGACAGAACCGGTCTCATGTATTTTCTAGAAAAATTCTGGAACATTTTTATCTTTAAAATCTGAAAAAATTTCCTGTAAAACATCCATTATGACTCAATACAAGCATTTGACTGGAACAAACACACATGTATATCTTTTAAATAATTGTAATTCTCATGTTCACGTTTCTTTTAAAAACGTGTGTAATCCTCCCTACACTTATCCCTTATGTAAAATACATTTATATGTAATTAAGACGAGGTTAAAGACAAAATAAAGCATTTTTACAAATTTAAACATGAGAATAAACAATTAATAAAAGATTTTCTACACAAAAATAGACAATCCATCCACACAAGTCATAGATAAACCACATGCAAATATACATACAAATTGTTCAACATTCACCACAAAGTTAAGATAGCCTAGATTATTACATGCCCAAATAAAATTGTTCCAACAACCAACCATTCCTAACCATAAAAAATCCATAAACAAATACATGAGTCACTGGGGAGGGGGTCCATAACGGTAGTCATAACCAGGAGGGAGGTGGCTCAGAGTATCCATAAGGCGGTAATCCTCCTCCCGCCCAGGAAATGGATTGATCTGCAGGTGTGGGTCGAGCTGATCACGCATGGACGATGTTGCATCAATGCGGGTATGATCATATGTCCCAGCTAGCCCTCCGGGTCTTGCTGCGCCATCCACGCGGTGTTCCATACGGTCCATCCACGCTCGCCGGTGGGCCCTGCCAATCTCCACCGGACATGTGTCGGTAGCGCGTCATGAGCCTCCCGCCCATCCCTCTTGCGGTGTCTGAGAATCACGCTCGTCATCATCACCAACCTGAATGTTGGGCTGAACACGGAACCACGCGTAGCCCCTACCATAATCCATGATGACATCCATAGCTTTTAGGGACTTAGCTCTGACGACCCTTGGTGCTGCCACCACATTAAGGTATGCGGGTGCCTCCCCTGCCAATATACCAAAGGCGGTAAGCCAAGGGTGACAAGCCGCGTCCATACACCCTATCCTCAAACCTCATCCCACTAGCAGTCCTCAAGTAATCGGCCAACCATAATGGGATGTTACACAACCCACCGCCAACATGCAGTAGAGATAGAATAGATCTGGTAAAGTGACACGATGACTCGTGCCCTGACGCCCTGTGATAGAGAAAGTGAGGCAACGGAGCACGAGCCTAATTCGTGGATCCCGGATCTGTGAGGCGAGGGTACTCCCAGTAACGTACTCCCCGTTAGCTTTTGTGTTCCAAAATTGAATACCCAACATGTCGTCCCAGTGGGTAATCCCAGCTGCCAATCTAGCCATAAAAATATCGCTCTCAGTATCCCCAGCAGCATACAATCCCAATCTCCATCCAAACTCGAGTACCGACATAGCCCTCCATTCTCCACCTAACCTAAATCAGACCCCCTGAAAATCAATGTTATCCCGACATGAATTAATATCCATCAGATAAGATGCGTGAATTCCCACGAACCAACTCGCCATACACGGGCTCACGATCCTAAAAGCCTTTCCCAATGGGGGTCAGTGAACTTGTCCCTCCTAAAACTGTTTGAGAACTCTCTAGCCAGATCATGCTCCTCAAGAAATCCCCAGTCCGAACAAAGCCCTTGAGTCAATAGTTTGATGAAGCAAATCATTGTAACGGGTTTGGCACCCTTCCTCAACAATACTCCCACCCAAAGAATTGTGTCACCTGTGTTTTCCGGGGTACTAGAAGACTGTCCCTAGTAGTCTCTTCGTTCTTCGCTCATCTGAAACAGGAAATCAAATAGGTGGGGAACAAATGAGTAACATTCGTGATGCTAAGGACGACATCGGAAGGTTCATACTGCGTCTAACATAAACCTCGCCGTCACCCCAGACCCACAAATTTTGAATCCGACATTTGCGAGGGAAAAATCCAGGTTTTAAATCATAACCCTGACCCAAACACCCTTGTTGCAAGCAACAATGGTGTATTGGCTAGGTGGTTTTAGTTCCTAAGCCGTCAAGGCTTCTCGCAAAGTTAACCCCATGTGATAACACTACCATTTGCCTAATCTTAAGCCTAATTAACAAGATTCATGGGCGACATTTAGCATAAACCAAACTAATTGGGGGATTTCGGATTGAAAAGGGACAATCAAAATTGAGCATGAAATCGAGCAATTGACTAGACAAATATCAATGTATACTACTTACCTTGTGGAGATTGACGCGGCAAAATAGTGAATTTGATGTGGAGAAAACGTAGTGGTGTGGTGTGGGGCGATAGAATGTAGGGTAAAGAATGAAAGGATGGTTGGTGTTTTATCCGTCGAATCTGGCTTAGTGACGGCGTCACTCTTTACGTTGACGGCGTCCACGCCCAAATTTTTTCAAAAGAAAATGGTTTTGTTAATCCGCCCGGATCAAAAATCTGATTACTATTTTTGACAAAGATTTTGATTTTTATTTTAAGATTTATTTTGTCAATCCACCCACCATCTCCACGAAGGTAAGCAACGCATATGTAAAATTGTTTTTCAATTGTGATTCTAGAAATACCGAAGTATTGGGGATGAGGATTCTTTGATCCTGGTTTAAAACCGAAAGAACTTTTCCTAACATTTGAAAAGTCGAAGTGACACGCACACTTTCCAATAAATATGTTCCTAGAGAACAAACGGGGAGTGTTAAGGCAAGAATTCAAACAAGGATGTGATTCCTTGAGGGGGTTTGCCCTACTTAATGGAATTGGAGAGGGTTTGGGAGTAATCCCAACGTGTTCCGGTATCGCATATACCTTTTCTATCTTTTTAGGTATATTGTTCTTTGCTATTTCTTCACGGATTTTCAGCATGAAGTCGTTAGCTAGTCCCAAGAAAGTGTCGTGAGTTTTTCGCATTTGAGCTTCGAGGCGTTATTTTCCTTTTCTTGCTTGTGGACAAATGTCAACATATGTCCTCGACTTCATCTTGCCGGGATTTTCGGGAGCAAAAATTCCTGGACCGGTTACATGCTTATAATCATGGGTGGTCACTTCCATTAACTCGTTCACTTGTGCCTCCATGCTCATGAATATTTGTGCTTGGGAATTTAACCCTTTATCCTGGATTACTGGAATTTCCCATCCTTCCTTTTCATATTGAGCTAGGTCATCAATGACTCCCCAACATGCTTTGGCATTGAGGTTACTTAGCCTTCCACCGGCGGCGTAATCAACGGTTCGTCGAAGGAGGCCTGCGTGATCATAGAAGATTTGGACTTGAAGCCAAAGAACAATGTCGTGATGAGGGACTCTATGGAGTAAGTCCTTGAATCGAGTCCATGCTTCGTAGAGAGATTCACCTTGACATTGTTGAAACATCAAGATATCATTCCTAACCTTAGTAGTCTCCCCTCCCGGTGAAAATTTGAGCAAGGAAACGAGAGGTGAGATCATCCTAACTTGAGATGGAGCCGCGTGAAGTCTCTCAAGCAAATTACTAGCTTGGTCCCGTAGAGAGAATTGGAAGAGACGCAGATGCGTGGTCTCCCGAGTAGTAGCATCAAGGTCGATGGAATCGACAATTTTAAGGAAATCCTTAAGATGCGGATAAGGATCTTCGAACGAAGTCATGGAATGCACATCCGTTTTGCACAAACCGGATGGTGTCGGATCGCAAGGTCGTAGTTTGGGCTTGGTCGGGAGCTCAATGGTGTTTCTATAGCCTAGGTGGCTTGGTCTTGAGTATTCACCAGAGTACGGCCTCTTTGCAGGTCATTTGGTGGTGGGTTGATGAGTGGTGGTTGGTTATCACCTTCCATGATGAAAAGTGAGGGGACTACTAACAAAGGTCACGCAAAGGGTGATAGACTACGCAGGAAGCTAAAAATGAAAAGAAAAGCTTACTTGATAGGAATCAAGCAAGGAAACCTAAACGAGGTGGACTCCTAACTAACTATTCTATTCCCGGCAGCTGCGCCAAAACTTTATACACTTACAAAGCGCGTTCGGGGTCAAAGGAACTTCCTTTCGTAGAGCATTTTTCAACACCCGAGGCTGCCTAATCGTTGTAGTGTAGTATTAGGGTAAGCCACGGGTATTGATATCGTTCTAGAGGAATAGGAATGCTAGTGAGAAGTTACTACGCTAAGGTTGGGGTGGAGAAGATTATTTTTTCTTTTATATTTTTTAGGAAATGGAAAGGTACTAATCTCGGGGTTTGGATTTGGGGGTTGGTATTTCTACCGATTACTCTACTTATCTATTCTAATTAACTAAGCTAGGGGTAGTCTATGTCTATTGTTGTGTGCTCGTATGATGATTAAAATGTATTTACTTAGGTTTTATTACTCCCTAGTTATCTCCTATTGATGGTTGAATTGTCACGCCCTTATTCTTAACGCGTTGTGTCCTAAGGTCGTAGGTATGCATTTATCCCTAACTCTTTGAAGCTACCAAAGGTTAATGACTACAAAATCTCTAGGATTTATAAACTTAACACTAAGGTATTCTTTGGATGTTTAGCCTACAATAACTCTAGGTGATTGTAAACTAAGGTTCAACAAAGATTAATCAAGCATTAATAACACCACGAATGACCTATCGCAATACTAGGTTAATCACAATTAAGATAAGAGACAACCAATCAATATTCAATAACTATGTTTCATATTACCTAAGCAAACACACAAATAAATTAGCCGAACATGGAGAACATGCAAGCATACACACAATCAATTGAAGACATAATTGAATTAATGAAGTAAAACACTTATCTTGATGTAAAATAGGGTATGGAACCCTAAAATACTATACAAGATAGCCTTGGTTCGGTTTAGGTTTTTACTCATAAAACTACCTCTCTAAACTGAAAAATTCATATTCTATATATAGTGTTACAAATTGCACGGCGTCACTCTTTAATTGTGACGCCGTCGTCGCCGTCATTAAGTTTTCGTCTTGCCACGTTATCATTGTGACGGCTCCTTATGCCTGCGACGCCGCCGCCTTCAGTCTCTGACGCGTGCGGGATCAAATCTAGCCGTCAGCCTGGCGACGCCCTACTCTTATAAAACCTGATGCCGTCACTTGTAAATAAGCAATTTGGCTACTGAGTCGTCACAAAACATGTTCCACGCGGCACAATAGAACCTGACGCCGTCCCCTTCAGTCAAGCAGCTTGAGTGTCTCGATTCTTGACTTTGGCCATTTTTTCGTATATTCTCGCCTTCGTCCTAATAAGTGTCATTCCAGCAATTTGCCTTCATGAGACCTAAAAAGTGAAGGACCGAAATTAAGTAGTAACGGATACAAAGGATCAATTAAAGGGCTTAAATGATCCCTAAAAAAGGTACCTTTTATATCCTTATCACATCTCTTACCTAATATTGGAAATTGTACTTTACTCGAACATGCTTAACAAGCATTGTACATTATGTATTATGAGGTATAGGTACATAATGCTATTTTCAATTAAAAAAAATGGGGTATGTGAAATTCACCATTTATAAATTGATATATAAAGAGATAATATGTGTCATAGAAATTAAACTATATATTTCTTCCGTCCTAAATTTATTATCCACTTTTATTTTTCAGTTATCTAAAATGAATTGTCTAGTACTCTTGATCAAGTAAACTGTATTACCCTCATATTACAAACTTTAAAGAAAACAACAATTAATTGATCAAAGATAAAATTACTATTTTGAAAAAGTAGAGAAAAAAAAGATTATACTTAACATAAAATATGTATTTTTTATTGATGGACAATCTTTACTACTTAAAATGTATATTATGCATTCCTTAAACTTAAAATACTTAATTTTGAGTAATATTGAATTATTGATGCTTATAATACCCTTTAAACTTAAATGTTTAAAAGACAAGTAATGTTAATGAATTATTATACCCTTAATAAAAAATGTTAATTTCATCTACAACTAGATTAATATTATAAATATTGTTTAAACTTTAAACTTTTATCGTTTAGTTTTAACAAGTGATTTTTTTTTCAAATAACTACAAATTAAACGTGTAAGTTTTGCACAAATACCAAACCGTAATCATGATTTTGAAAGTATAATAATTTGATGCTATTTATCGTTGTTTTGTATTTAATATTCGTTTTAATTACTTGTAAAGAGAGGTATCACTATACTAAAAAGGGAGGTGATACTCACACCATATTTTTTGATTAATGATCATAAATTACATTATAATATTGTATAGTGCAAATTATAATACACAGATGTGCTTGCTTAATAAAAAAATGTATGGAGTATCAATTCCCCCACCACAAGGTATAAAGGCAAAAATAACCGTTTTCCCCAAATCGGTCCACGTGTCAGTTAACGGAATGGGCCCTCTTAAAGTGTTAATGCTTGAAATGAAATTTAACGTTATTTTATAGCTTCAAAGTAGGGACTTAATCAATAATATCCACTCATTCTGAATCAATCAAATTACTCAGTATTTTCTACGTCAAGAATAGTTTATATAAATCTGTTGTAATATCTTCTAACCATTTTTAGGAATGACCGATTTCAAGACAATTATGCCAAAAATAAAAAATTTGATAGTAAAAAGAAAAGAAAAAAAAAAAAAAATTGCAACATCCACATAATTTTCAAATAATAAAAATTCACAAAATAAATTGACATAATCTGATATGATAAAATAGCCCAAATGCATTCGATCTCTTTTATTAAAATGTACAATACGATGCCACCTCATTATGTAAAAAGACTTGTGTAAAGATTGTGTAATTTTAGTGCTTCTTAACAAATAGTGTACAAATCATTTATAAATTAGGTCACTTTTTACGTCTTTTTATTTAGGTCTCAATATCAAAGTTCATACATTAAATATTAACATCAATGAACGTCAGCATGACGCACGATTAGTATATATATTTTTTTTTTTTGTTTGTAGAACGACAATTTTTTTCCACACATATATCACATATCTCACAAATGCTTCCGCGAGGCTTGAACCCACAACCTCTTAATTGATGCGGAACTCACATACAGCACAAAAGGCCTTGGGTCGCCGATTATTATAATATAAAAGTTTTGGGTCGTTAAGTATTTCTTATCCGTAAAATATGTATGATCAGGTTGAAAACAAAAAAAGCGATAATTATCAAATTCATTTATTTAATAAAAGGTTATGTTTATTTTTTATCTAGAATATTAGATGTTTTGAGTTTGAATTCCTTCTTTAATGAACTTCAAATAATTGAACATGTATCAGTAAACAAAAGACAGAATAAACACTTGCAAGTGAAAGTAAAGTTGCTACTAGCTCGTAAGCAAAAACAACTAAGATGTTTTTTGTTTTCAGACAGAAATTTAATTGATCAAGACTTGCTAGAATTGAAATCGAACACTATACAAATAAGATCTGGAATTATAACACGTTTTATATGTCTTGGTAATGTATACCACACACCCCTAAGATAACTATACGTCCCAAATAGATTCAAGATTGTCAAAACATCTCAGCCTACGACATATTTGACGTTTTGCCACTAGCGAGGGTGAAATGAAAGATAAGTTGGTTGTAATAGACCATAAAAACAAGTTCTTTTTTCCTTTATATAACTTTACGTGGTACTTAAAGAAAAAGACCCCATTTGTACGAAACATTGTCTTGTCTCTCCTTTCTCCATCACTCTCTTGTTAATATAAGTTTACTATCACTCATTCAGCAATGACTCAATCAAGGTAAACTCACTCATTCATCTTCCCAAAAGATCAAAACTTCATTTCTACATTTTGCTTTCCAACAATATATACATAGAATGAGTTCTGAACTTGATGATTGCAGCTCAAACTCACAACCTTCTTCACCTACTAACAAGCCACAAAAAGTAAAAAACCGAACCATTAAGAGAAACCGAGACACAAGCATGAAACACCCGGTCTACCGAGGTGTTCGCATGCGTAACTGGGTAAATGGGTGTCCAGAAATCCGCGAGCCAAGGAAGAAATCAAGGATATGGCTTGGAACATATAGAAACCCTGAAATGGCTGCACGTGCACACGACGTTGCAGCCCTTAGTATTAAGGGTAATTCAGCTATTATTAATTTTCCTGAACTGGTCGGAGCATTGCCCCGACCAGTTTCATCGTCCCCAAGGGACGTACAGGCAGCAGCAGCCAAAGCTGCTGCCATGGAGAACTTTGACTTTCCTTCTGTCTCAGAGTCATCAGAGGAACTGAGTGAGATAACTCAACTTCCAATTCTCGGGCCAGGTTTAGACTCAGAGTTGAGTAATGAGTTTGTATACATTGACTCGGTCTTGGACGGGTGGTTGTATCCACCACAATGGATGCATAACGGCGGAGACGGCGACAATGAGAATCTTTCTGGTCAGAAGAATGTGATTTCTAATGACTTCGAATATTTACAGTGGAACTATTAGTGTGTCTTTATGTGTGTTTAGTTCTTGATAACCTATTTAGTTCTGTCAAAAAATCTCACCGTGAAAAAAATTTCATGCTCTAGTCTTTTAGATTAATTTGGTTTTTGATGTACAAAAGAAATAAATTGATTGAAGACACTATCGTATTGTTTTATCCCACAAACACGATGAGAAATAGCTGCACTATTATTTTCGACCAATTTGATTATATTCGCAAACTTACGTACGTCTATTGGCATAATTTGCTATTTCCTTAAAATTTACCATATCATCTTAATCTAATTCAATATGATACTCTGCCATGTATTTAATTGTTTACTTTCATGTAAGGCCAGTTCTTATGGGTGGTGTTGGATCACCTCTATCCCAACTTTCAGGATCCACCACCTCCCATGAGTGATCTTTCATAAAATGCAAGCATCATCACTTTTATTTTATTGCACCACCTTTACATATTAGGGTTTGTGTGTGGCGGCTATATGGTGAGGTATGTTTGTAGAAAATTGGTATTTTTATATTTTTGGTTTGGTGGTAAAGTAGAGATTAAAAGTTGATGCGTTTGAAGATATGTTGAATGGTGTACGTTGTGGTGCTGACGTGTAAATGGTGATAGTGGTAACTATAAAAACTAGTCTTAGAGCATGGGGTACAGTGGCATGCCAAATTCTCTTTTTCATTGCCATCTCAGCGCCACTTCATCATCTTCACTTTTAACACTCACACACTAAAACACCCCTTCACTCATAACATGTTATTTGGTCCCCACCCACTCAAAATTTATTTTCTTTTACAATTTTAAAACAAATTAAAAAAAAAAAAAAAAAAAAAAAAGTAATAGGGTGAGGACTGTTGGGGCCATGAATTGATCAGTGTAGATATTGCTCATTATAAAACTTATCCCTGGACATACAACACCACCACCCACCAAATATATTTCTTCCTCCCTTCTTCACTGGTAAAACACACACACTTACACACACTAGAAAATATACACACGCTCAAAAACACATTACAAATACAAATCTATTTTTTGTCCCATTTCGAAAATCACACACGCCATTATAGTGGCTTGGGAATTAGCGAGAGGGGGTTGGGGTATGTTGGCACAAGTGTGGCGGCGCCACTTTAGTAGCCACATCAGATCTGGCGTGAGGCCAAGCCATGGTACCCCATGGTCTTATGGTAAGATGTAATGGTCATTTGACCTCCACCTCTGCCTCAACTGCCACATCACATTTCAACACATCATCTCACTTTTATATTGCAGCTTTAATGGTTAACGCATAACCAACCATATAAACATAACTTATTTTATACAAATGTATCTGAAAATATACTCCACAAACACTCATAATATTCGTTGGTTTGCGTTAGGTGAATTGCTTCACCCAACCAACCCAAAATTCGTTCGATCACTTCTCCTTCACCTCACCTCCATAAAAGTACGATGGAATCACCCTCTTTCGCCTTCACTTCACCTCTCCTTCACTCACCCTGTTACAACCCTTCTAAGTTCTAATTTGTTTACCTGTACCTTATTAACAAAATCACATTAATTTTCTTTATATAGTTTATATAGTAAATTTAATTATCTGTTTTTAGGTGTATAATGTTTTACTTCTTTGTCGAAAAAGTTAATGAATAAATCCCATCGTACTTTTTTAGCATTCACATACGTACGTGTGGTTGGCAGAGAGTGAAGTGGACTTCGAAATTTAGGATCACCTCTTAAGATATATCTTAAGCTGCATATAGTACAATTTGTAATGCATAAGCCACCTTATTTGCTTTAAAGCATTTCTAGTTGTTTCAACTTTCAATTTCATTTATTACTTACGAGGCATCTTGGCTCGTTTTGTTTTCACTAAAAGATACTCGAGCATACAACTACTTTGACCCAAGTAAAACAGCTTTAGGTTAAAGCGTATCAACTTATTTTTTTTTCAAATCTACTATATGTACACTTTAGTCAATAAAGACATGTGGAAAAAAATATGTTTAGAGTAAGCATATATTTGTGTAAGTCGCTATATTGAATATAATCTGTATATTGAATGATAATATTCGGTACATATAGAGTATATATAAGATAATACATGGGCCTAATATTCGGTAATTTGAACACGATTTCAAATATTTTCATCTGGCTTTAATTTAGGTGGGCTTCTTTATAAAGTTGGAATTATCAAAGTTACATATTATTTGATGGTTTATATAGGTCTTGAATAAATGTTAGTAAAAAGTTGTAAATTTAAGTAATTGTAGGCGGGTGAAAACAATAGAATCTTCATAAAAACAAAAAATTTATATGATAAATTATCTCAATGAACTACAATCTATACAAAGATTTTTATGCAATAATTGCTTTCAAAATTTATAATAGTATATTCAAGGGCCATCCGGTGAATTTCGAGTGCTCGGTCTATAATCACAAATATCCTTTACAATGTCTTTTTCGAATTTTGACGCTTATGTTGTAATTACAAAGTAGGTCTCTTACCACCAAATGATTAGATATTATTTAAAAGAGTTAACAAATATTACAAGATATACTATAAGAATTAAAAAATGCCTAAACAACAGCGGAAAACTCATCGATCCCACTACCATATTGAACCAATGAATTCCATGTAATCTGTTATAACAATCGTGTAGTATTTGATCATTCGTAAGAGCAAGGGGTGTGGCAACTTGACCACTTATCTTCATTTGGGCCCCACGTGTGTCACCTCACCGCCACATCACTCCAACACACTAACTAAAAAATACTCTCCAATCACAACTTACTCACTTCTCTTCATTTGGGCCTCACTCACCCTCATTTTATTTTTTAAAAAACATATAATCTGTGTTTTAAAACAAATGCAAAGTGGCGAGGAGCAAAATGGACCCTTATGGGGGGGCAGCTTGCAAACCAATTTGTCAGGATAATATCGCTGAAATGGCAAAACCAAAGTGGCGAGGCACAATGGTATCGTGGCGAGGAAGGTAAAAATGGCGAGTTGCACGTTGATTCGGGCGAGCCACATGGAACCCACACCCCTTGCTCTAATGGTTTCTTAAAAAAAGGGTTGAAAGTGTCAACCTTTATAATTGTTATGGACTTGTTGGGAAATACATGTAGATGATTAGGAAAAACTAGTAAAAAGTAAAAACTATCAAAGTATGGGGGTGCAAAGTGAACATTAACCAAAAATACCATCTTCTTCCTCCGTTGATACCCTGCCCAGTTTAAACATATATCAGCAAGCAAACTCTTATAACTCGATTATAACTAATCATAATTAACTTGTGCATGATAAAACAAAACCATTTTACGTTTCAGAACCTAATATTATCAATTTTAAGCCAAAACTGGATCTAATCACTCTTAATAATGCCTAAAATTTGGGGCTTCCAAAAAGTAGGGCCCTGTTCGTTGATCATTCATTAAGACTTGCTCGATCCGGGGCTGAATATATTGGGCCTAACATATACTACCTCCGTCTAATATCAAGTGTTAATTTTGACTTTTTGAAATTTTTTTGTTTAACTTTAACCTTTAAATTATATTATTTGTGGTATATATTGATGCAAAATATATTAATGGATTGGTTTTAATGTATTTTCATTGTTATAAATTTCATCAATATTATATAACACAGCTTAAAAATATTTACATTTAAAGTTGAACCAAAAATTTAAAAAGTCCAAGTGAACATTTAATATGAGACGAAAAATAGATGAGCTTTGTACTAAGAATAAAATTACTTATGTGAATGAAATATCCAAATTTCTCAAATCCTAATGTTATTCTTTTGTCACGTGTTCTTGTTCTTGTCGAGTGTTTACTTAATTGTATTTAAATAAAACTATAGAAACTTTTGTTCACTTTGGATTTTTGGAAACGACGACCATACTCTGCCTCTGCAAGTCTTAACTGGAATAACGAATTTAGTATCAAGCAAAATATTTCACTCTCTGTGGAGTAACTCGAAAGAAATACAACAATAACAAAACTCAATTCCGCTAAAAATGGTACGAAGATCGACTCAAAGAAATAGGAGATGAAAATGGTTTTGTTAAATTTTCTTCTAGTATGTTACTTTTCTTATCTCGTGCATGTAAATAAGAGTAAAAACTCTAGGCAAAAATTGGGTAATCAAATTTAGGAGACCACACTAACATAAAATAAATTTAAATATTGGACTAAAGAAGCACGCACTTTACTATACCTATTAGATGGGCATCGGTCTTTTAAAGATTTTCACATTTAAATAATAAAATATAACGAGAATTGCATTTTTGCTGAATTATAAAAGATTACATATTAATCTCTCCTCGAGCTAATGAAATGGTTGATGAAAGTTTAGTTGTTGACATTTGCTTTGTATTGTGTCGTTGCCCGTTCATGAATCACTGGTAATTTATAAGTTGAACCATAGCAATTTAATGCAGAAAATTTAGTGCAATCACTTGGTATACGCAAGATGGAAGGTCTTCTTTAGCGCAAAGATTTTAATACTAACTTATTGGTAAATCAATTATTTTGATAAGGGTCCTTTGATTCATACACACTTTTGACTTGAACCATACACACTTATAAGTCAAAAGTGTGTATTAATGATTATCTTTTGACCATTAACATATTATTAAATAATTATTACTTTTTTTTAATATTATGTTAAAATAAAAAAACAAATATCCGTAAAAAGAATAAAAAGATTTTTTTATTTATAAAACTTCTCCAAAAATTTCAAAAACATTCTACAAGATCGAGTATGAATAACCCCACCCCTTCATTTAAGAGTCCAACTTAATTATGTTTGTCACTATTTACGAGCAAATGATATTTGCCCAATCATCAATGTTAACTTTTTAGTGTATTTAAAGTCAAAATATGTATCAAACTAATGACCCTTTTGATAAACATACAAAACGGTAGAGTCATCATTTTGTCAACTCTTGCAAGGAATAAGAAGTTAATTAGTTTTTTTTATAAAGCTTCAAATGAAAAGATTTAATGCCTTAACAATCAAACCATAATAATGATTATGTAAAGAAGAAGTAAATCATAATGATTCTCATTTATTTTATTATAACTATTATAAAATGGCGGGGAAACCGACGTTGTATTTGTCCTTGCAAAAATGACGTTGCTTTGTGAACAGTCACTAACTTGCGTTGATTTTGTGATTAACGAACGTTAACTTGGCTGACGATGCACAACTTTCTGAAACGATGTCGTCTTAGGGCTTTCTTATGGCCTTTGTGGTCGATGGTCAAACGAGGTGTATCTTATCTCATTTACACTTTTTTGTGTGTGGATAGATTTTATACTCTCTTGTCTACCCGATATACCTACCCTTTTCTACAGTACCTCTGGCCACATATCAGCTTGGTTTCGGATGGATCCGAGCTCGATCTGCACGAATCTGACTACTTTTGTGTCGTTTCAGTTGGCGGGGTTTCTTTTTTTACTGTTGTATGGGTTATTTAGTGTTTGTAAATGTTGATGCTAGCTTTTGATGGTACGCTTTGCTTTGCCTATTATAATTGTTGGTGATCCGCTTATTTTTAAAACAATAGCCTCAATCGGCTATTATTGTGTTTTAAAAGTTGCGATAGGATACAAATACATGTTAATGTGGCTTTTAAAACATGTATTTGTGTTTTACTAGTTAGATCTGTTAGTGATGCAATTATTTTTGAGACAATAAGTTGATTGTCGCGCGTTTATGTATGTTGATGTTGTCATGCCTTTTAAAACGAGTTTAACTTGAACCATTTGTATTGAAGTGTATTGATAATTATAAATACATTATGTTGATTTTAAGAGAATGTTGATATTAAGGTTAGCATAACCATATTGTTTTTAAGAATGCATTGTTTTTAAAAGCCAATTGCCATAAAATTATGTTTGTTGTTGACGAGCTAAAATTTTGAATCTGTTGTCAAGCTATTTTGCAGGGGTTTAATGAGGTGGTTTGCCCACACAGTCATTGGCCAAGTCTACTTCTTTTGAGCAACTTATCTGTGCTTAAATCATTAGCTGGTAATTATATGCTATGCAGTTTGTGGAAAACTAGAAGAGGTTGAATAGTTTTACCGTTTTTGGTTCGTTATAAAACTTAGTTTTGAAAAACTTTGATTCGAGTTTCATTGAAATCAATCAATTGCAATATGAACACTATTGTAACAATTCTAAAGCCAACAACTAATAATTGCTACAAGATATGAAAGTAAGAGATGAAAAGATCAAACCGAGACACAAAGATTTATAGTGGTTCGGTAACGAAGCTCTTCTTCGCCCTACTCCACTCCCCGAGTACCCAACTCGAGAGTTCTAAGCACTATGTCAACAAACTCCCTTCAGGCGGAGAAAGCCGTACATCGTCGCTCATCACAATTTCTGACACTAAGCTAAATGTCGAGTACTAATCTAGCTAGTACCAATCTCACTCACGATCTACTTGATCTTCTCACAAATTACTAAACCTAAAATATATACCCAATCTTCACACGATCAAGATCTACACACGATCAACCCGATCTACACACGATCAACCCGATCTACACACTAATGACACAAGCTACACAAGATCTCACCGATCTTTACAAGATCACAATGATCAACACAAACTAACTAAGCAATATGATGAACAACTTGATGTATACCTATATATAACAAGTAAGTAACAAATGTTATGAGTGCACTACGCTTGATCTACAACACTTTGTATCTTCTTGATACGATGTGTTCTTCTCTTGCACTTGTGGAGGAATGTAAGTGATCACTTGGTTGGCTGATTGGATCACTCTTAAACAAAGACAAACTAACTAAATGATCAAAGAATCAAGATTAGAAATGGAGGATTTAACTCAGAAAGTTCTATGTGAAAATTGGTGAGGAAAATCTGAAAAATGGTCTAGTATTTATAGCCAAAGAAAAACTGGCCGTTACAAAGGGGACGCTACCACTAAAAATCAGGTTGCACCATTAAATTTAACTGCATAACAAAAAGTCCTTGTCCTGTAACGGTACCGTGCAGACAAAACACGCTCTCATTTTTGTTTTATGGTGAAGGTTTATTTGGGGATATTTGGAGCTTATTTGGGGGCGGGATTTGTGAGGGATTTTTAAACTTATTTTTTCAAATAAAACATTTATTTTTATTTCAAAAATAATTTGTAACATGTATTTTTGAAAAAACATTTTGTCACATTAAAAATGTGAAGTTTAGAACAAAATTTAATCCTTTGATCATTTGTCTACTTATAAAATTGTTTGTCTTACCTAGAGTGATTTACTTCGAAACGGAATATTACGACTAAATACTTGTTTACTTCAATTTTGACAATAGACGGTTTTACATTTTGTTATTATCAAAACGTAGAGATGTCGAAAAATAGAAATAATATTTTTGGACATTATTTTGTATTAACAATCTCCTCTTTTTTTATGATGACAAAATATAAACTCATTTTATGTAAAAAATGTTAATGACAAATTTTTGATTGAGTTTATCCCCATTTCTTCTCCTTTTTGTCGAAGCAAAAAGTACCTCAAGACGAAGTTTACGATGCTAAGGCTCCTTTTTGATGTATGCTCTGCCTCGTTTGGAGGGCACCAAAGAATTGAGCAATGGTTTCTTGCTATAAAAACGAGTTAGAGGACAAATACTATATATCTAACTAGTAGAAATCATAAAATATCCTACCATAAAAGTGCAAAAGTATAGCTAAAAATAAGTAGTCATAAATAATAATCAACCAATCACATATATACATTAACCCACCAAGATAATTAAAAGAAAGCCCATTCATTAATCCAACAAAGATCATACTCGAAGTATGACTACAACAACAAAGTAAAAGTAAACACTACAATTACTAGAAGCACATAAACATCTTTAGCGACTTGAGAGGCCCTAATATTTGCTTCTTGTTCCATAAAAGGAGTCATAATCATTTATTCTTGAAAACTAAGCATACTAATGCTTAGATGGTTGAGCTACGGGCATGTGTGGGTGGGGGTATGATTGGTTCAGGAGTTGGTGTCAAGAGTTGCTCAAAATAGGAGAACGTGAAGTGTAGTTTATCCTGAAGAGAAAATATGAGGTTGCGGTTGTGTAAGAAACATAAGCAATTTGCACTATATAAATCAACCGGATGAAGTTGGATAGGGTGACCCATGATTGGAGATGGAGGAGGTGGTGTGTATGAGGGTGTAGGCATAGCATAGTCCAAAGGTGTGATTGGTGAAAGGGTTAGTGTCACACCTATGGGTTGATAAGGAGTATATGGTGATGAATTTGCCCTAGTGCCAAAAGAGGAGGATGATGATGAGGTTCTTATAGTTGATGTCAAAAAATGGTGAAATTTGAATTTGAGTGAGGTATTGTGTCCTATGGTTAAAGAGGTGTGGTGTATCATGTGAATTTGGCTGTGAATGCTAGGAAAAGATTGCATGAATTAGGGAGGATAAGTCAAAAAGACAAAGAAAATTGTAAAAATTCATCAGACCAGTGGACGGCACCATTAAATACCAACGCTACCACTAAATTTAGTGGTGTCATGGCCTATTTAGTGGTACCGTGACCTACTGGTCACGAATTTCACTATTCTGCATATTTTGGGCAGCTAATAGGGAGTTTTCTTGGAAGTTATTTGCAACAAATCCTAGTGCCTCAATCCACTAAAGAATAATCACTAAAAATTCCTATTTTTGGCTACAACTAGCAACTAACCTCAACATGTGTTTTTCTAAATTAGGCTATAAGCATGCAAGCAATAAGACAAAAGAAACTATCATCCAAGAACATGCAATTCATATTCATGCAAGGTGATGAAAGTAAAAGCATGCAAAATAAAAAAGATAACCAAGGATAAATTGCTCCAAAAAAATCCATTACTAGTAGTCTTAAAGTTAAGAGTATTAAGTTTTCTTCCTAATTGAACTACTCTAATTTGAAACACTCCATTTCTACATTCTCCATTTTTTACTTGAGTTACCCGTCATTGCATGACCCTTAATAGTAGTTCACACATCGTCATCATTTGTTGGATCATCCAAGAGTTCATGGTTATTTGATGTTTTCCGAATAGGGAAGGATGAAATGTATGATTCGTTCAAAGGTTCCATCACAAGATTGACAAGTGAATATTGAGGACCATGGAGATGTGGGTGAACGAGCTTGCTATGATAGTATAGACAGGTTAAGAATATCCCATAGGGCATCAATTTATTTTTTTCACCCTTGAGATGCACGATTCTCTTAGGGAAGAAGTATGCAAGGTTGTATGGTTTTTGGGTGAGGAGACAATAAAGCATATGAGCACAACATGCCGGAAGACGCTCACGATTTCCTTTGAGACTCAAGACATTTTCACGTGATATGATTGCCATCGGTTGTGTAAAACCCGAAAATCTAAAACATGTGAAAAGACTATTTTGCCCTCTAATTTAAAATGATAAGATGCGTAAAATTCGTCAAGACCATTAAATGTAATTACAATCTATCTTATAAGTAAATATAAGACCTAGTGTACAAGATTTTTGAAATTAAAGCACTTCACGTCTAATTATTGGCCGACGCTTTCGTAGTAGCTAATGCATGAACCGAAATGTTTCCTAAGACGATAACTACACTATAACATGAATGGTGGGCCATCTAGTTGGGCCGTGCCTTGTGTGTTTCTTCCTTTGAACCGAATCGAAAAAATATAACCCTCCCCATTCTTTTAACGTTACCCTAATTTCATAAAAACTACAACACGCATGAAACCCTAGATCACAAGTGACGGCAACCACCATCTCCTCCCCATTTGTTGTCGACAACAAGGAGGCTCAAGAAGACTCGCAGTGGTCGTGAAGTCACTGTAATAAACGTTGGTTTAAGGGGACTTGTCGTGGGTCTTGCTTTGTGTGTTGTCGTGAGGTTTCAAAGTCAACAAGAGGCTTGCTCGTGGGTTTTGAGTGGCTGGACATATGCTTATGGTATTCTTGACCTTGGTTCTCTATTCATCCTCGCTACCTGGGTAAAACATTATGCCATCATCTCGTCTCTTTCCTTCTCTTTGGTCGTGTATATTATTCTCCATTTGAATGCATGCTACACAAATAATCTTTCACACAAAATGATAAATCTTCTAACACCTAAATCTGATATTGAACCTTCATGTTACACATTTTAAGCGCGTTACATGAATTGAGATATTATCACGAAATAAATCTAATGAGATATCCTATATTATATACCTTTGGTGGACCTTTTCTTGAAAGCATGGAACCTACATATTTATAAATATAAAGCGATGTAGGAAACCCATTTGACATGCATGTTCACATTCGGTATTATCATATAAATACTAAGAATTTTCGCATGGCATAATAATCTAGATCATGTCTCATTAAATCTGTCTCGACTTCTTTTGATTCGCCTTATTCATGCTTTCTTGATACTGTTTTGGACCTCCTATGGCTCGACTTATATAAGATGCTAAAATGAAAACCACTTGTCGCATGAATTAAAGTGGTCATTAAACATATGCTTAACTGGATGGAAGGTAAAGACATATGGGTTAAGTTCATTTAGTCATTTTAGAAATAATGTCACTCTAAACCTAAGTCTAATGATTTACATAAATTACGAACCTTAAAACATAATTAATACGTTAAAAACCTAATTGAATCATTTGAAGTTATTATGTTTAAAAGCCCTAAATCTAATTATTACTTATTGGAAAACCCTAATTCGATTATGGAAATTGTTAAATATGGAAACCCACTTAAAGTTACTAAAAATATGAAGTTTCTAAAAATGGAAAGCCGTCTAAAATGAGTAATCTAATTCTTAATAAGCGTTACCTAATTCATATAGGTTCCGGGCGGCGGGATTGATCTCATTCTTGACTTTACTTTCGTTATTGCTTGCTTCGAATAAGGTACAGATATTCTGACCTTTTCAGTAAAGGTTTCTTATGACGTTTTCTTTTGTTAGCTTTTCTATTTCAATTATTAGGGTTTCCTATGCCATTGCTATGAACCCTTTCGATTGTTTGATCTGTTACTTGTTTGAAACACTGTTTTATTGAATCATGCAATATCGACTTGAACTTTATGTTAGAAAGACTTTGATATTTGTTGAACCTTGCTATATTTGACTATGAATTTATGAATTGTGAACATTTGGTTATGAAAGTATGATATATGACTACGACATTAACTTTTGACTTTTGAACCTTTGAACATGAACCTTATGATATGAATTATCTGATATGTTATCTGTTGAACTTTGTGTTTGATTATGATCTGTGTCAATTATGACAATCTGTTTGACCTAAGTTAGTTTGACACCGAGCCAATATTCTCACTAGTCATGGGGTTCCATGTCCGTGTCGATGATGCACCTCGACATGACTCTAGGCGTGAGAGTGATGTTCTACGCCACGTCCCCTTTCCGTTATCTGTTTATTGATGGTATGGCCACTATCTGTCTGTTGGGGCGTATGGATGCATCCTAGATTTGATCTATTATCTGATATGTTTCTGGTGAATGATGTCGTGGTAATGCAATACGCTTTCACAAAATTCGAGCTAGCTACTCCAATTAGTTTATGAGGTTACCTTCTGAATAAGAAAGATATTTCGATATGATATGTTCGGGCTCTTGGTAGTTAACTAAATCTTTATCTATTATTTCTGTATTAAGTATTCTGATGTTGATTCGGTATGTTCAAGTGTTTATAATTATGTGCTAGGCTTATTATATGTTATTATATGTGGTTATGCTTTTGTATGTTTAAGTGACTACCGTCTACTATGCTAGGATATGATTAATATGTTTTCAATATGATTCGCGGTTGTCATCGATATTATGTTAGTTTATCGTTATGTGAATTAGTTGATCCGTGAGATGAATGTGCTAGTGTGAAAGTGAGTATCCTGAAAGTTTATTAAGTATGATTGTTCAAGAAACACGGTGAACTTTGCCTATCCGTTAGTGTATCTATCTGCTTATGTTTGATCCGCCATGTTTAGACTCTGTTTATATTAAGTTTTGGTTTGGAAAATGGTTTAATTATGATATCTGTTTTGATAATTTGCTAATTGCTATGCTATGTCTTTTGCTTATTTAGTTATAGTTTTCCTACTATGTTTTCTATTTGCATGTGTACTGCCATGATTTATTTGACTGCTATTCTATTGCTACAATATTGGATTAAGTGTGTTAAATGTAGATTAATTGATTTGTATGAATGCCATGTTTACTTTCTAGAAATTGTTTCCGTTAGCCTTTTGATATTTCGTTTGGCTCATATGTACCGAATTTCCCTGCTTTAGTTAATGTTTGGTTATCTTGATGCGTTTGCGTTGGTGCCATCAATATGATATGTGTTTGTTCTTAATTGCTATTTGTTCTTCCGGTTTCCTGTATGATTGTGTTTCCGCAAAATCCTCAATGATTCATTAATCTCATTCGCCATTGCGACTTTGTTATCCATTTCCTTTGTTTCATTTTGCATTTCAGACTTTATTTAGTTTTCGTTTTGTTATATCATCCTTTCACTGGGCTTTTTTAAGCTCAGCCGCATTTCTTTTCCTGCGGCAGGTTTTAGGTTTGAAGATGGGCTTTGATGGGCTGAGAGTTGGATTATCCGAGTGGACCGACCCTAGTTACCTTTTCATTTCATTTTGTTCTAGACATATTGGGGTTTGTATTTTCTTTGTAAGTCATCTGTTATATGACTTGGTATTTATTTTTGTAAAGCTTCCGCTTGTAAATTTTGATTGTATGTTCTGATATGACACCAGAATGTGACACTTCTACCCTTGTTGGGTTGGGGTGTTACAGGTTGTAACACATAGCGAACTTCAACCATGCAGATTTTTTTGGATTAAGGTAGTTGAAGCGTTGAGGGGTACGAAGGAGACGAGTTATTTCTTGTAAAGAAGATGTGTAGGAACAATAAGGACTACTTTTCTCATGATAATTAAAGAGTGACTCAGGAGACCAACCATCTGTGTAGGCACATTGCCCATGACTAGGAATTTGGAGGATTTAAGCAAATTGCTCAAGATTTAGAACAAACTTTTGGTTTTTAATCCAAAACCAAAGTGAAAAAGATTGATCCTCGTTACATACGAGTTCAACTTGACGAAAGAATTCTAACACAAAATGAGGACAAATTTTCTCGTTTATAGTGAGTATACATTCAAATCCTATGGTACGAAATGATATGTTGATCTCTTCTTGGAATACCAAGGATGAATCAATGACACGACCCTCATGAAAATAATGAGACTCAAGATTGTTAAATCCACAAAGATGGTTACCGGGAGTGTTTGGTTCAAGTGAAATGTTTGGAATGTAGATGTTGGTTAGTTGATGATCAAAGTCATACTCGTGAGACATATCAAGACCTATGCAAATCAATAATAAACACGTACATTAATACGAGATCTTCATACAGCAAACACTTTCCTAGTGTGTACTATATGCAAATAATGTAGAGGCGTGGTAATCTCGGCTCTAAAATGAAAATAATGAGATTACCCAAATGCTCTTATATTTACTTTGCTCAATCGAATATGTCGAAAATTACATATTAGTTATATATTTCGTCCAAAATTCTAGAGTTCATCTATGCATGAGAAAATGTTTTTAGATTGTATTAACAATGCAAGAAAAACATTTCATGATGATCCTAGTTGCGTGAGATTTTTCGAAAATGGAATTGGGCTGTTTGGATAAATCAAAAATTTCAATATAAAATATCACAAAAATGAAAAATGATCATCTCATCAATTTTTAATCTAGTTTTAATTTTCCTAATCATGATTCCATCAAAAAACACTACTATAATTCAAATTTTCTAGAAAAACTCGAGCATAATTCCCTAAAAATGTAGGTTCTGTGTTTATGCAAATCCTATGCTTGGAGGAATCAAAATAGTTGTACATTATATAATCCTAGTCATAATTTCATTAAAAGTTAAATCATAATTAAAAATCCCCAATTCGAATTGTGTGCAAGAAAAAACTCTGGACTCAAAATTAAAGAAAATTAAGATGAATTGACTTATAATTTATGTTAGTAATAAAGTAGTAGTTGATAATCTTGTATTATAATGCCTCGATTTTAATTTTGTAGTGTGGAATTGGATTTTGGTGTTGGTTCGGGTTTGATAGCATGTGCAGAGAGAGTGTTTGGTTTGAAGTTGCAAAGAGTGGGAAAAATTAAAAGAAAAACGGGTCTGTCAGGTGCACGGAACCACGGTATCACTAAATTTAGTAGTGTCGTGCTTACTTTAGTGGTGCCGTGACCTGCTGGGACAAAAATTTGTCCCTTTTTTACTTTTGACGAATAAATCTCGCTGATTTAATGAGATTTCTAGACACGATATTATAAAGAACTTATACCTAATAAATTATTTAAAGGGTAAATCCAACAGGATTTGACAAACGATACATAGATGACTTCAAATGTTTCCAATGAAACATTTAAATAGTCATTAGACGTGTCTTGAAGGATGTTTTGAACACATGTAAATTGCCAATTTACGGACTGTGTTCCGTCATTCCTAGACCTAAGCGTGGATAGATGAAGGATTCGTGTTTGAGAGGTTTGGTAAATATGTTTGCGATGTTGTCTTTCTTCGGCAGTTTTACGATGGAGATATTTCCTTTTTGGACGTTATCGCGAAGGAAGTGATGACGGATTCCGATGTGCTTCATATGCGAGTGTTGCACGGGGTTTTTACTCAAGTCAATTGTGCCTTTGTTGTCACACGAAATCAGAATATCGTCGAGGTGGATGTCGTAGTCAATAAGATCTTGTTTCATCCATAGTGCTTATTGACCTGCCTCTCTTGAGCTTATGTATTCGACTTCGGTTGTGGAGATAGCCAGCGCAATTTGTTTCTTGGAGAACCAAGAAGTTAGACAACAACCAATGAAGGTACAAATCCCACTAGTGCTTTTTCTATCCATGTAATCTCCCGCATGATCAGAGTCGGCATATACAATAGTTTCTACACCGGTCTTTTTGGGATAATATAATCCCAAGTGCATAGTGCCTTTAATGTATCGGAAGATACGCTTATCCGCTTCAAGGTGAGAGGTTTTTAGGATCCTCTTGGAAGCGAGCACAAAGGCAGACACTAACCATGATAATGGGCCTACTTTTCGTTAGGTATAATAAACTACCTATCATGCCCCTATACTTAGTATTGTCCACGGACTCACCTTTTTCATCTTTCATGAGTTTCGTATCCGAGGACATTGGCGTTTTCATTGGTTTAGACTCTTCTAATCCAAATTTCTTAAGCATTCTTTAATTTATTTAGATTGATTAAAGAAGATACCATCTTTCATTTGTTATATTTGAAGACCAAGGAAGACGTTTAATACACCCATCATGCTCATCTCAAACTCATCATGCATGATTTTCGAAAAATCATCGCATAACTCTTGACAAGTTGAACCAAATATAATATCGTCAACATATATTTGAACAATGATGAGATGTGAATTTTGTTTCTTCGTGAAAACTGTATTGTCTACCATCCCCATGTTATATTCATGTTTAAGCAAGAAAGCCTTTAATCTATCGTAACAAGCTTTAGGAGCTTGTTTAAGACCATAGAGAGCTTTCTTAAGTTTATAAACATGACTTGGTTTCTCAAAATCGGTGAATCTCGAAGTTTGTGCAACGTACACCTCCTCATTGATGAAACCATATAAAAATGCACTTTTCACATCCATTTGATATAACTTAAAATCTAGTGCGCTAGCATAAGCAAGAAGTATCCTAATAGACTCTAATCTAGCTACCAGAGCGTATGTTTCATCGTAGTCTATCCCTTCTTGTTGATTAGGATAACCCTTGTTTTAAACCTAAGAGGCATTAGAATAACCCTTGTTTTAAATATATTTATATTATTACATTGGCTACATTGGTCAAGTAATTACCCCACACCCTTGATATGTACTCATTTTTAGTACAAGATACCTCTAGTTAACCCCTCTGAGCCAATCCTTTTCGCTGTTCTTGTAATATTTCGGTTGATTCGGAAATATTAATGAAAATCATTGTTTACAATCCACCCCCAAATGTACACCCAAATCGCTTTATCCTTCCTTGTATGCACTCATTTTTAGTGCATTATTATTATTTTTCAAAGCTTTAGTTACTTGTCTAGTTGATTATATAGTTGCTAAGTCAAGTAATATCTTGTGTATACAGTTTTGGGATGATTGGGACTTGATGACGTATAGCACGTGAGCCTACTGGGCTTAGCTCGTGCTATACGCATTCTGGGCCCATGCCCAACAACGAAACAACCACAAGTACTGGATCAACAATAAGCCCAACAGCAAAATTGGCTACGGTCCAGACTCAAAGACGCACGCAGAATGCCTAGTGGACCAAACCTCTGGTCGCGGATAGTATTTTATGTCCGCATCCGCGATTATTATGGGACCTTGCCCCACAAGGGTCCCACTCCGACCACTAACTTTTATATGCGAGTTGTTAAGAAACCCTAGCAGCGAGCCTCGCCTATAAAAGGGTTTTAACCCTCTCATAAGGTACAACTTTATCTCTAATAATAACACACACACTTTTATTATCTCTGACAAGAATGTATACTTACTCTCACGCCGGAGCTTAATCGTGGGGTCCGTCCCCACGGTAAGGCTAACGGTTTACTCTCACTTGTGCAGGGATTCAGTCAATTGCTTGGATTATTACAAGATTAGCCCATCAATAGCTTGTCGGCCCAATCTAACAAGCATCATACATACTCCATATAACCCACCACACTTTTTGTACTAACTTGTGGTCCAATTAGTATAGTATATGGATGGCCAATAGCGAGGCTATTTACGCTCTTGGTAGGCTTATTAATGTCTGAGATTTTCTCTGCTTATCCTACAGCTGGTGGGCTGTATTTTTGGAGTGCAAAGCTTTGCGGAAACATCCTGTATTTATTTACGTAACAATCTCATGGATTCTGGAAAACAAAAAGTTTGGCTGGAATATAGCCTTGCCCGCCAGAATCTGAAAAACAAAAATGATGATGATGAAGATTGATATGGAGTAAATAAGTGTAAAAGAAAGAGAGTATTTTATTATAAACGTTATGGGTATTTTAGACATTTACTATTTTAATAATAGGACAAAATATCAAATCACACATATTTTTATGAGAAAAAGTTGGACACGTGTCGACTTTTGGGTGGAGTTGCAGAGTTGAGTAGTTGTGGATTTGGACACGTGTCGAGTTTTAGGTGGAGTTGCGGAGTTGAGTAGTTGTTCATGACAATTTTAGAGATTGGCTTAAAAAATAACCATGATGGGGACTTCAAAAAATATTTTGTCCCCCGTTGATACTTTTCTCTAAATTAATTACATAAGGGTTATTCCTTGCGAAATAAGACTTTTTTGTACACTACATTTGTTGTGTAGTTGGCGTATTCGCCATCTTTAACACAACAAATAATATGTGAGTATAACTTACTTATTACTTAAGGTATCTTTTTCATTAGTCTAAAGTTTACACATAAAAGGAACCCATGTTTCTTTTATAGATTTGACTTAACCAGAAGCTTTGAATCTCCTTTTGATACTTAATACGACTAATTAAAATTTGTGTCATTCTTTAATATACTTATGAACCTAAGAAAAAAATGTAACCCTCAAGTAAAAACATCGAACCTTAATGAAGCAGTAAATAAACTTAGTATCCAGCAATAATCAAGCAAAGAAGCATCATGTCCCTGAATCGTATTCCATAAAATCCTAAATAAATCTAGCATCGAACAATAATATGCGCTTGTAACTGTATTTTAATACACCAATTCAAGTGATCCAATTTAGACTACCATTTCTGCTTCATTTTGGCAACTGTGACATCAAGTATGCTGTATCAATTAAGCATGTATATTTTATTTTTAAAGATTTAAACACAAACACTCAAGTGCTCTAGTGGTTGAGTTGTTTGTTGTTTAGGTCGTTGGTTCGAATACCAACATGTATATATTTTTTCAAAGATTTCAACACAAACACTCAAGTGCTTTAGTGGTTCAGTTGTTTGTTGTTTAGGTCGCGGGTTCGAATCCCAACATGTATATTTTATTTTTAAAGATTTAAACACAAACACTCAAGTGCTCTAGTGGTTGAGTTGTTTGTTGTTTAGGTCGTTGGTTCGAATAATATGTGACGTGGCATGATTAGCCTATTATATGAATGTAGGATAGTGTACGCTATTGAGACTTCCAGAGCAAAATCAAAAAATGATCATTAAAACACAAGGGAGAATTTTGTGCATCCCTTCCTAAGTCCTAAACATGCATTATTCCACAAAAGGTGTAGATTAAAGGGAAACCCTCTGACCCCGGATGTTTTGGCACCATCAGAGTCTTCACCCACAAGAGAAATAAATTTCGTGCTCTGACCTAATGTTAACCGATGAGTGAGCACGAGCAAGGACTCGGACCCCTGAGCTCTTATTCCACAAAGTCTTTCCAGTGTGCCCATATGTTTTGCGGAGGTTGGTACCTATATGAAGCAAATGCTAAGGATTTGACTTAAACATTAATCAATTGATTCAAGCACAAATGCTCAAACTATTAGACTAATGCTCCATTATTAGTCCATTATTGTCATAATATTCAAAATTCTCGTAATATCATAAATTTGTTTGATCGCAAACCTCGTAACATCAAATATACACATGCTACTAAGTTCAATATATATATATATATATAGGGATCCAGTAAGAAGAAAAACTAAAATGAGAAGAATAAGAAGAATTTATAGCCACACATTTCATATAAGAGGAGATTTTAAGGGGAGATGCATCATTTTAATAGATGTCACGAAATAATATTGGTTGTGGTTTTTACTATATCCTCATTTTAATTTTCTTCTTATTTAATCTAACTTCTATATATATATATAAAGTTAATTGCATTTTGGTCCCGCATTATATGGCCAAATTGCAGATTTGGTCCCTAAAACTTTAAAAGTGCAGAGAGGTCCTCATTTTGAAGTTTTAGATTTAAATCATTTGGTCTGGAGTTACGCGGACTAAGGGTAGTTTAGTCATTGATGTTGTCTTTTTCTTTTCTATTTTTCTTTGGTTTTCTTACATAATTAGTCACGTGTTTGGAAGGGTTTTACATATTTAGTCCATACACATTTTTTTTTTTTTAATTTGCAAATCTTCTTCCTATGGTTTTGACTTGTTACGGGTTTGGTCAGATCCTTATTTATTTACTGTTAGTTTGGCCGTCAGTGAATGTTTTGTCAGTTTTTTACGCGTTTTTGTCCGATTGTTATCGTTTTTAAATCTTTGTTTTTACGTTTTGTTTTCATACATACGTTTTCGTCGCTTTATACGTTTTAGTCCGTTTTCACGTTTTTATACGTTTTAGATACGTTTTTAACGTTTTGTCCATTTTATCGTTTTGTCAATTTTTATGTTTTCATAGAACATATCGTTTTTGTCGTTTTATACACTTTTATTAAAACTTTTACGTTTTAGTATGTTTTTCTATGTTTTTGTCGTTTTTTACTCGTCTTCGTCCATTTTTTACTTTTCATCGGGTTTTGTCGGTTTTATACATTTTAGTCTTTTTCATAGTCTTTATACGTTTTTATGCGTTTTCGACGTTTCATCATTTTTTTTTTTTACGTTTTTATACGTTTTCATCCGGTTTTTACGTTTTCGTCCATTTTTCTTCGTTTCATACGTTTTATCATTCTTTATCATTTTCATCCGTTTTTATCGTTTTCGTCCATTTTATACCTTTTATTTATCGTTTTTAACATATTTTATGCGTTTTGTTTGTTTTTATCGTTTTCATCGGTTTTATGCGATTTTGTCCGGTTTTCTCACGTTTTTATTCGTGTTTATCCGTTTTTATCGTTTTCTTACATTTTTATACGTTTTATGCGTTTTTAATACGTTTTTATATGTTTTCATCGGTTTTGATCTAATGGCTAATATAAGTTAACCAATTTTTCTAAAAGTTCCAAAAATTTTGAAAAAAATTTTTGAAATTTTTGAAAAATTCGAATAATTTTTCGAAACTTTCTGAAAATTTTTCGAAAAATTAGGAAAAAATTTTTTCGAAAAAAATTTTTAAAAATTTTTTTGAAAAAAATATTCAACAATTTTTCGAATAAATTTTTCAAAATTTTTTTAAAATTTTTTGAAAATTTTCAATTTTTGAAATTTTTTGAAAATTACTTGTTGGTCCATTTATGTAATATTAATAGTTAAATAAATATTAATAGTTAAATAATAATAAAAAAATGGACTAAATCTAGAGAACATGGAAGACACAGAGGACCATTTATGTAAACTTAAAAGATTGATGAAAATAAAATAGAAAAGAAGAAGACAAGGGTATTTTAGTCATTTGATGTTGATCAGGGACTAAACATGCAACGAAAACTTGAAAATGGGGACCTCTGGTGCACTTTCAAAGTTTTAGGGACCAAATCTGTAATTTGGCCATACCACAGGGACCAAAAATGCAATTAACTCATATATATATATATATATATATATATATATATATATACACACACACACACATGCTACTTTATTGTCATAATATCAAGGTTGTAAAAATTGCTTGGCTAGTGAAGGCGATTAGGTGGCCTAGCTTGATTAATCGATTAGCGGGGATTAATCAGAGATTAATCGGATAGGAATTTTTATACACAAAATTGTAATATTAGATATTATATTATATTATATGTATGAGATAAACATAGAGTATCAAAGTTCAAATATTTCAAGTGTTCAAATATAAACATAATACATTAACTTTAAAGTTTAACAAACATATTATTCGGTTTGTTGATCATTTTTATGTGATCTTTGATCGATTTTATCCGATTAATCGGTTTGTTGAACCATTTTTAAGAGATTTTTTAAGCAATTTTGTTGATCGATTTTTAAGCGATTTTGTCCGATTAATCTGATTAGACCGATTTTGTCCAATTAATCGGTTTGTTGACCGATTTTTAAGCGATCTTTGACTAAAACGATTAAATAGGCCGATTATTATAAATCAAGGCGCTTAGTGAGCGATCAGTGATTATGCAGAGATTAATCGGCCGCCTGAACCGATTTTTACAACAGAGCATAATATTCAAAATATATGATTTATAAAAAATCATACCAAATGCATTATGTATTTGCGAACATGAGACAAACCTCATAAATCATCAACTCTTCCCAACTAGACAAGGCATCCCTCCCTATCAAACTATAAATACGTCTACCAAAATGATACACGTGGTCGACAGTCGCTATCACCCTTTTGCATGGGCGGATCTAGGAATTCTAGTCGTATGTATCGCAAATTCACAATTCACGGCTCTGGTATATTTCGTGTGTGCCATATCAACTTCATGAGTAAAAACGGCTACTTTTTAAATTATAAATCACATTTAACGTAAGACTAGAGATCAAGGGAAAACATAAGAAAAACTTTCAAACTATAAAGCAAATTAATGAAGAGAAACAATGGTAAAGAAAGAAAAGCTTAAAAATAACAAGCCAATTTGCTAGACAAAAGTGAGTATCAATATGAAAAATATATGGAAGACCGTAAACGAAGTTTTTGAAGATAACCAAAGATACAACATTTTTGAAGATAACTAAAGATACAACATATAATTTGTGTGTGGCGCATACCACAGGTGGCCCATGATCTAGGTCCGTCAGTCTTTTGCCTTTTTTTTTTTTTTTTTGAAAGTTTACTATTATACACAAACACACGCACCCACCAAATAGAGGGGCGGCTAAACACAACCTTACATCAAGTTAAACGAATACCAATCTTTCCAATCAATCGAGCTATGCTGGGATCTATTCCTATACCATAAGAAACTAAGGATTTGATGTTTTGAATAATCTTCGGTGTCGATGCTAACGTTGTTAAACTTCTTCTCGTTTTAGCTTTCCAAAGGCACCAACACGTAAATATAATCCTGAGCTCGCAGCTTCTTTTTCTATCTAATGGAGACTTATGAATCTCAAAAAATCTCGTATGAAAAGAAAAACAATGGGGAGCTTACACCATTCCCACATGATACCAAGTCTCCAAAGCAATCGAACACGAGTGAAGAGGTGTTCTCTCGATTAGTCTTGAGGCCACATAGGCCACATGACTCATCGACCATTCGTGCAGTTCCTCCGCCAGAGAGCATCCATAGTAGGAAGCCGATCCAAGGCCAATCTCCACATAAAGATGTTAATTTTTTTCGGAGTCCATTTGGACCATTTGAACACAAACTTGTCGTTGTAATCATTATCGCTCGAAAGGAATTCTTTCACTGCCTTGACGCTGAAGCCGTCTTTATTCCTCCCGATCCAATTCCATCTATCTTGTTGGTTGCTCAAACGATTTCCTTCTAACAGGCTGTGCAACTTCCTCTTTTCCGTCAGCAACTCCTCAGACCTGATTCCCATATCGTCCCCCTCTACCCCTATAAACCAGCCTTGAACCCCATCGAACTTGTCTCGAACCCAACAGCCTTTGTCACTCTCTCTACTGAACAGAATAGGGCACTCAAACTTGAGTGGGTTCGTACCGACCCATGTGTCGATCCAAAATCGAATTCCTTTCCCATCACCCACAATACCTTTAAAACATTGGTTCAAACTTGTGTCATTTACTTGAATTTTTGAAATCGTCTTTACTATATTTGCCCACACTCCCGTCGCCTTCTTGCATAATGGCAATGGAGACCAACCATAGTTTGAACCATGGATCGCTTCCACAACTTTCTTCCAAAGGCTTCCCTGTTCAGATCGGAAGCGCCACAACCATTTAGACAGAAGGGCAAGGTTCGTATCCCCAAGATCCCAGCGGTGAGCAGAGACTCCTAACGGGAAGCCACCTTGTCCCACGCAACCCAATTGATTTTCTTAGAGTCACCCGACTCCCCCCATAGGAAACGTCTCATAATTCCTTCTAAAACATCAGTAACCTTAACCGGGATTTTGAAAAGGGACAGGTAATACGTGGGAAGGCATTCCAACACGCTTCTAATAAGAGTCACTCTCCCGCCGATGGATAGACAAGACCCTTTCCATTTTGAGAGACGTGTTTTAAAGATTTCAATCAGAAAATCCCAACTCCTTATTCTGTTCATATTTCCCCCAATCCGGATACCCAAATAGTCGAAAGGCGCCGAACCCCCTTTACAAGCCATCAAGTCCGCCACCCTTTTAACTTCGTTTTTCTCAACTCCTACCCCGATCAATTGAGATTTACCCAGATTTATGACAAGACCCGAACACACGTAGAAAAATCTCAACAGTCCAGTTACCTTCTTGATGTTAGACGTCGACCACTCACCCAAGAAGGTGCAGTCATCAGCATATAATAAATGGGATAAAATCGGGCCTTGGTTAGGGAGGGTAAGCCCAACAAACTCGCCGCACTGCTCAGCCTTTTTTAGCATACATGATAGGGCTTCCATTACAAACAGGAATAGAAAAGGAGACATCGGGTCTCCCTGGTGCATCCCTTTGCCGCTTTGAAACTCGAAAGTGGGAGCCCCATTAACAAGGACAGCCGATCTAGATGAAGAGAGGATCCCCAGAATCCATTTACACCACCTGTCCGGGAACCCCATTTGATGCATAATAGACACCAAAAATGCCCAATTGACATTATCGTAGGCTTTGCTAAAATCCACTTTAAACAGAAACGCCTTTTGATTTCTTCTTTTAGCCCATGAGATAACCTCGTTGAGAATGAGGGGACCATCCAATATTAGGCGGTCGCTAAGGAAGGCTGTATGGTTAACAGAAATTAAAGGCCCAATTACCCGCTTCAACCGATTAGCGAGAGTTTTGGATATCACCTTGCACAGACATCCTACTAACGTAATGGGCCGATAATCATTGAGGTGAAACAGGTCTTTCACCTTAGGGATTAGCATTATGAATGAGGCATTACACCCCCGGCTGATCTCCCCATTCTCGAAAAAAAACTCCAGCACATTAAGGAAATCAGTTTCAAAAAACTCCCAGAATCTTTTATAAATTTGAACGTGATTCCATCGGGCCCCGGGGCACGCTCGTCGCCACAGTCAAAGGCGGCTCTTTTGACCTCGTCTTTAGAGAAGCGGAAACCAGAAGCTCCGCCTCACTAGCAGACAGCGAGTGATTCAAGTCGCAAACCAGTTTGGGACGTTCCTTCCAGCTTTCACTAAATTTGTCTTTGAAGAAATCAAAGATGTGTTTCTTAACAGCCTTAGGTCTCGATATCCATGTCTCGGCTACCGATAGACCTGGAATATTATTGCTTTTCCTCCTGTTATTAATTAGCCCATGAAAAAAACGGGAGTTATCATCCCCGTCCATGGCCCATTTGCTTCTTGAACGTTGCTTTAAATCTTTAGCTCTACGGTCTTCAATTTCCTCCACCCTTTTTTTGTTCTCGTTCCTTATCCACAATTCCTCTTCGGACAGGTCCGAAACCTCCAACATGATGTCAAGTTCTTCGATTTCCTTCTTACTTAATTCCAACTCTTCGTTTTCTTTTGCAATCATCTCGTCCCTCCAATCTTTGAGGTGAAGTCTTAACCATTTGAATTTACGGATCAGATACACATCAGGGGCACCCACAAAGGTAAAGGACTCGAGGGCTTTAACCACAACCTCTTTGCAACCCGGGTGATCAAGCCAAGAATTGAAAACCCGAAAGGGTTTGGGTCCAAAATTTAAATCCACTAGAGAAAGCAGAATAGGGTTATGGTCAGAAAAGCGTCTTGGCAAAGATTTGAATGTTGCATCGGGCCATTTATCAACCACTTCTCGACACACCAGGCACCTATCGATCTTACTTAATTTCACCCCTCTTTCATCCTCTTTTAGGTAAGTAAAACTGTTCCCTCTCATTTCGTACTCATGGAGGTCCGCCGCTTCAATGAAGTTATTAAAATCCGAGGCACAGTTATTTTTAAATCGCGACCCTCGCCTTTCGTTGGCATTTCTGACCGTGTTGAAGTCACCAATCAAAATCCATAACCCGTCGTTCCGACTTTTCAAATCACTAAGCTCGTCCCAAACCATTATTTTGTCCCTCCTCTTTTGTGGGGCATAAACGTTTACTACCCACACCATCTTGTCACAGCCTTTAATTATCCCTTTGTTCACCAAGTAGTTGTCTCTTTTTATACATTCAATCGACTTAAAAATGTTAGGATCCCAAGCACTGAAAAGCCCCCCGGATCTACCATTTGGCTCAACAATATCGAACGCAAAATTTGTGTTTCCCCAATACCTTCTAATCACATTTTCTTGCACATCCCCGCTTTGGGTTTCCTGAATAGCAATAAATGAAACTTTCTCCCTACCTTTCAATTCTTTGATCCAAGTCGGTTTCCTCTCCCCCCGACCCCTCTAATATTTATGGACAGGAAATTCATTGTAATACGGGATTAATACCTTCTTCCAATATGATTTTGGATACTTCACCTCTGGCCTCTGATAACTCCACGCCAACCATCCTTCCCAATCCAATTGTTTCCTGCACTTCAGTATCCATGGCGCAATCTGACTCCCACGAACCATCATGTCTATCTCCTCTTTCTTCGTTATCCTTGAACTCATTCTGAACAGGGGGGGGGTGTATTGAGATCCAAGCAGTCTTCATTCAATGTGTTTCTAGTGGTCTCGGTGTTATCAACTCCAGCTGGGTGATTTGGTATTTCTCTAGGGCCAGCAGACTCGTTTAAGCCCAAAAGGCCATCCAGTAGGAAGGGGTCAGACTCCCTAAGTCTTTTTTTGGGCTAGAGTTGAGCCCAACATAAAGTTCATTAAGCTTGTAATTAAAGTCATCAGCTTTTCCCCCTTTATTTTCCTCACGTGCAGTAGTTGAGAAAATAAAATCGTTCTTGCCATTGGGTCCCACGTGCATGATGACCTATCTTAGAATTGATTTCCCCATGCACCACCTTTACACCTTCCAACCCTTTCCCATGCAAGTCTTTCTCGGGCTCCTCACCTCCTAACTCTTCATCTTCCTCTGCCACCTCCCCATCTTCAAGACCGTTGAGACTAGCCGTTGAGTTCACAAAATCCTCTTTACCAGAATCCGGTGTCGGAGAACCATCTTTAGCGGTGATAATGCAATTAGGTTGCCAATCTATTGTTTTCTCTGAGACCCAAACACGGTATTTTTTGTCACGCCAACAAAGAGTGGCCACTTCATTGATTTCTTTACCATCTCCAACAAGAATTCCAATCCCTTCTACGGCCCGATTCTTGTCCTTATTGTGTGTCGTTGAGTGAAACACAACCCTACCGAAATACTCCCCAATCTGGTTGAACGTTTTCGCAGATGCTAGATGCAGAGGGACCCCTTGTATGCCGACCCAAGCGATCCGTTCAAAAGGGAAAGAGCGCCACGCCAATCTTAACCAGACTTTTATTATGTATCGCGCGTCACAATGATTAAAAAAATGAGTTAATTATATCGATCGATAAATGTAAAGGAAATGAACAAGTTGTTGCTAAAATTTACTATTCATATATAAAAGTTTTGTAACAATCTTAACGGTAATAGCGGTTTTGACTTCCAATGTGTCTAGTCATGGACCCGTGGCATAAGGTACCCTTGGTTGATAAATTTTCTTACCAGAATTAAATCAAGGGAGACAATAAAATAGGAGAAGAATATCAATATCTATGTATTCAGGATCAGTAAATTAAAGGGTTATTAGTATAAAAAATCATCGTACTTGTCATTTTTTATCATTATATGTTGCGTATTTTATCAATCTTTTGAATTCGTGCTATAAAGGTTGATGTCAAGTTGTTTTTCTCAACTTGACACTAACTTTTTGTCATTGTATGTTGCGAAATTTTAAGTTATTTACTAACGGTCGTTAGTATAAAAGTTGATGTCAAGTTGAAAAAAAAAATAACACTACATACAATGACAAAAAGTATCAAATATGATTTCTTTTTATGCAAATAACTCTAAATTAAACTATCAAAATACATGAATGACAGAATGGTAATATCATATCTATGAATAGATTGAAGTTTCTAGCTTTTCTCAACCATGTTGTGTGTGATGAAGATGACGTCCTTTTAAGTTTCAACGAAAATGTGTTTAAATAAACTCTCTAATGCAAACGCTATTATCAAATAAACTCTCTAATGCAAAAGCTTTTAAAAATGTTTTCTCATAGTTAAGGGGCGCTTGGTTCAAATAAAAGAAAAAAAGGCAAAAAAAATGCAAAAAGTATCCTAAAATTGTGTTTGTATTTGACTTAATATCTTATTGTTTAAGTAGCTTAATTTGATATTTTGACACAATTCAAACTTACTGAATATAAAAATTTATATATGCTATTTTTACTCTCGTGCATATACTTAATAACATGTAGGCGTACATTTATGGTGCTTTTGGTATTACGATCAATTTAATAATAATAATAATAATAATAATAATAATAATAATAATAATAATAATAATAATAAGACTAAAATACACCGTTGGTCCTTAAACTTGGCAAAACGCTTCGTGATGGGACAAAACTCGGCTCTATCATCATCAGAGGTACAAACCTTGACCTTTAAATGCCAAAATCGTCCCTTGACCAGGATTGGCATAGTCAAACATAATTTTCTGGATTTCCTTCTAGGGTATAATAGACCATTCACATTTTTTACCCAACCTTCAACACAGGGACCAATTGTGAGTATGGCTACTTTAAATGCCGGTTTTCTTCCCGATACACTTGCATTTAATTTCGCGGGAACCAATACACCTACCCAACAAACAACTTTACCAATCATAATACACCATTATCTAGAAACGTTAAACTGAAAATCGAAATCAAGAATATAAATCTTCATTTCCAGAACTCAAAAGACCAACCCAACTTCCAACAAAACCATGTCGATCGATTATATTAGCAACATGCCAGATGAAGTGATCACTAACATTTTGAATCGGTTGCCTTTGTTAGAAGCGGTGAGAACCTCTAGTTTAGCGCGAAACTGGAGGTCTAAGTAGACTTTGCTCACCGATGTCATAGTTGATGAGGATTTCTTTTATTATTTAACATATGAGTTTGATAGGAGGCTTGTTTCTAGATTCTTAAATCGGGCTTATGGGTCCATAAGAAAGTTTGTCTTCGCTGTAGAGCTAAGATCAATTATTGGAATAGACAACTTTCATTATGAAGAGATTCATGAGTGGCTCTTGTTTTTGGCTGACCATGGAATTGAGGAGCTGATTATTTCAAACTGGTATGGTGACCTAGTTACGTTCCCAACCCAACTTTACTCTCGTAGTGAGTTGAAACATCTGGTACTTCATGTTTTTCCTTTGGCTTCTCTGGAATATTTTCATGGCTTTCCAAATCTACTGAGCTTAGAATTGATTCATGTCAATTTTCTAAGCGGTACAGTTTGGGACTTTATTGCTGGTTGTCCCTCACTCGAGTCTCTTAAAATGAATCGTCCTAGTACAAACGAGATGAGACTATGGGATATTGCAAAACTTAGGAATTTGAAGAAGTTACATTTGTCATTTGGTCGTTATAATGTTGTGACGACAATCACAACATCCGATATCTTTCACCTGAAAAGACTTCAAAATCTTGAGACCCTTACATTGGATTTTGGTGATTGTACGGTAAGAACAATTTCAGTTTTACAACTTATAATTTTACAATGTTAAAGAGATGTGTAACAGTAATGAAATTTAATCTTTAAAACTTGTTGTAGTTGATACATGAAGCTAATCCTAGGATGAAGGTGCCCTTTGTTTCCCTGATTAACCTTAAGCTGTCCGATGTCGATTTTGGGAATAGTGTTATGGTAGCGTTCACCATTGTAATGATTCGGTCATCTCCGAATTTGAAAATGCTGGATACCAGAGTAAGTGTAATGCTGTAATGCATATGTATCAAATAAACATTCCTAAATTGCCATGTTTGTGTATCTCAACACTATTTGATTTTTCAGGCTGTAAACACGCTTAGTGATATACCTTTGCAAAAATTTTCCATTTGTTGTAGACGAAACACATTCGACCATGGCCATTCTGAGGCGGTGGTGTTTCGAGCTTTTCCTAGAACAGAGCATGAAATAACTTTAATAAAGTGTATACTTGCGTGTTCCCGGTCGCTAAAGACAATCAATATCAGGGAAAGCGATAGGAGTTATGATGGGAATGAAAATACCAGGAACAACTGGGAGTTGGCTAGGAAGCTGTTGAAACTCCACCGAGCTTCCCTCACAGCCGTGGTAGATTTCTTTGAGTGGTTGTAGTTTATGTTTGGGTTGAATAACCTATGACAATTAATGTTGCAAAATAGTTTTGGTAATTTGGTACAATAATTGTTTATATGGTTTGCTTAAAATTAGATTTTTCATATGTTGTTGTTTGTGCGTATTGTAGGTGATGAAAGTTTGACATTCGAAAGTCAAACTTTCATTTAGCATTTTAATTTGATTGTAGCAAGTAAAACTGCATTTCCAGTTTACTTTAGTTAGTCAATACTTGAAAATGGTTAATGGGTTAACTGTGAACGAGAGTCGTAATGTCACAAGGATTGAAAACCTTTAGAAGATTAAGTGCAAAAGGCAGAATGGTATTTGAAGTTTGATGATAAGGATGGCTAGTGGAATGTTCAATAATATATAGAATAGTATTTGACTTTGTAAAGTCAATACTGCAAAACCATTACTCAATATTTGTTTTGGAGTTAATTGATATATTGATATGTTATAGAAGTTTGACTTAACAAAGTCAAACTTCTAATGGTTTTACGTAAGTTGGCAACTTGAGGGACCAATTGTGTATTCTAAAGTGATTATTGGGTGGGAGTTTTAAGTATGACAACGACAACCAAGACAAATTCAGGGACCGAGTGTGAAAAATAAGTAACTATTAAACCCTTGACCGTCTCTTACCGGAGACGATATTAACTAGTGCACACCAAACGATAAACTCATCTACCACTTTTTCCACACACAAAAATTTTTCCAATGGAAGATTTCCCCATTTTAAACGAACTCATGGAGGTTGCTGATTCACCAAATTTGAATGATCGTATGGCTATCTGGTTTGAACAAGAGGCTGCCCAAGAAGGGATTCTGAAGAAGCTAGTTCTTCAATGCATTCAGCATCTGAAGACAGGAATCATCAAGCATAGGGAGCTGATAGAAGAGAATCAAGCTTTGGGACCTCGTGGAATTGCGCTTGACTGTGTGGATGCGCTGACCAAAATCCAGTCGAGGCACACAAAGCAACTTGCCCAACTCATACAGATTGTTGGTCAAACAGATGAAGGTATTCGGTTCAACCAAGAGTTTGTTAAGAGAATGGCTGAACATAATGCCTGAATTTTGGGTTTTCCATGGGATAGATAACGGCGGTCTTTTAGGTGATAGTTTTGGGAATATAGGTTGCTAAAAAGGGTATGTAAATTAGATTTGATGTAGTTGTTTATGATGTTTAACAGACTTTATTAATGGTAAAATATCATTTGGGTTATGTGTTGTTTAATCTGTTCTTGTATTGTGATATTGGGTGTAATTTAGTGTAATTAGTATCAACAAAACCAAACATCCCCTTATATCAGCAAAACCAAACAACCCCTTGTATCAGCAAAACCAAACACCCCCTTGTATCAGCAAAAGCAAAGGCAATGGTTTAAAAAGATGTGGTGAAAATGCAAATAGTTTATCACTAAATCATAATGTATCACCAAACATCCGCTTGTATCAGTTAAACCAAACAACCCCTTTTATCAGCAAAAGTTGTTACAGCAAAACCAAACACCCCCCGTATCAGCAAAATTAGAGGCAGTGGTTTAAAAATACGGGTTGAAAATTCAAACGCTTTAGCAGTAAACAACAATTGTAACATCTTGAATTTTGACTTACCCAAGTCAAAGAAACTTATGAAAGGCAACAAATTGTAACTTACTATTGTGGTATGACTTGGGTAAGTCAAACCTATTAAGAAATGCAAAACAATTTCAAACACAATTAGTTAAATAAGAACCCAATTTTTTATTCATCGATTTCATGTTCTCAAGAACTACAAATGTTTACTATCATCTAAACATACACTTAGCTTGATGCACAACTCTCCCTATCATCATTTTACTTCTTTTCCTTCCTTTCCTTAAGATATTTAAACAATATTTTCAGATTTTTAATCCTTTCTCCCAAATCGTTAAACTTTGATAACAAGATGTCAGCCTCTTCCTTCTCCTTCTTAACACCCAAACCCTTTCCATTTGGGCAGTCTGCTTTCCTCAACGAACTCAACAAAGTCTTCCCCTTATCGTTTTGTGCCATTATTGTTTTTTTTTTTTGCTTTGGATATAATGTGTGTTGATTGTATCTCGTAGCCAATACATATATGGTTGAAGGTTGGGTTACATTTTAACAAGGTTGGGTCAAAAATGTGAATGGTCTATTATACCCTCGAAGGAAATCCAGAAAATTAGGTTTGACTATGCCAATCCTGGTCAAGGGACGATTTTGGCATTTAAAGGCCAAGGTTTGGACCTCTGGCAATGATAGAGCCGAGTTTTGTCCCATCACGAAGCGTTTTGCCAAGTTTAGGGACCAACGATGTATTTTAGTCTAATAATAAAATTCTCTGTGACTCAAGACATTGGAACACGTGCTGCTATTCATATATTAATTATAATATATGCGATTTACGATCCGATCTTAATTAATTACATTTTTCGAAAGTTTGTATAAGTGTTTAGAGCACTTGCAACCATAACTTGAGTTATGGTTTAACACCGTGCCACGTCTGCGCCACATCAACTTTAACATTTCACCTTAACTCACAAAAAAAAAAAACCCGCAATCATAACATTCCTAAGTTAAACTTTAACTCACCAACAATTTTCAAAAACAACCCCTCATTTAGGGGCAGAAATGAAAAAAGAAAAAAGAAAAAAAAAAGAAATGAAATAACGGGCGTTACCATGTTAACACCCATGGTTTAACATCGAAATAACACCGAACGTGCAATGGTTAACATGGGTTAAGACCGGATAACACCGAAATAACACCGGTCCGACGTTAACCATTGAGAGAGCTCTTACAGCATATGTATGTACAACTCTACATAACATAAGTTTGATGACTTGTCAAACTCCAGTCAATATATTTTGTAAGTTAGTAATTAATATTTAATTTTTTGGTTAACCGTATATATCCCTAATATATGAACTGAAACTAAAACGGAGACGGAAAACCAAAAATCTCCGATGCGGTTAACCAATATTCGGTTAACAAAAAGCCCATACGAAAGTCGGTTTTTATGGTTTCGGCAATAATTTGAGCACTCCTAATATTTAGGACTACTAAGGCTAGATGAGACTAAAATGTTTAGAGTGTTGGGACCAAAAGGTTATGAGTTCAAAGGATCCTAACCTAGTAGTAGTCAAAATAGTGTATATTCAAGTTTCAATTAAAAAATTGTGAAGTATTATTAGAGTTAGGATCAAATAAAAAATATAATTAAGATGAAAAGAAAATCACAATTACAAATTTGAGATGCACCCACACAACTAGATGTATATTCTCATTATTTCTCCTTATTTATTTAAAACATGTGGCAATAATTTCTTATCACTCTTCTCATTTTAATAATTCTTCTTACTAAATATTTTTCCAGTATTATTGTATTAGTTAGCTGCAGGTATGTAATATTTCCCTTTAGGAAAAAATGGTTTGAGTGCTAAAACCATGATCCCTCGTTCTCACTTATATGAAGAGGGTGTGGGCTGCTTTTGGATTGAATGTGGGCAACGGCATAAGGCATGGGCATGGATGTCCATATCGCCCTCTTGCATGCAAATAAATACCAAAGAAAATATACATCTCAATACACACATAAATAAATAAATACATACATAGATAGATATATATAAAATAAGAATAAAATGTTATTTTCGAAAATATTGAGGGGAGGTGAGTACCATGGTACCAATAGTCTAAGAAAGTTGATTAACACATGTTTATTTTATGTTTTAAAAGGATATTTTGAGGACAAAATATAACTTATTTTTAAGTTTTTTAAGTAAAAATATTTTTGCTTTATACATAGTAGAGATACAAGTAACTATCAAACAACATCTAACCTAGCGTTATATGAGTTGTCTAGCGATTAGGATTGCGTCCTAGAGAAGGGATGTAGTGAGAAATAATTATTAAATGAGAAGAGTCAGAAGAAATTCTAGCAACATATTTCAAATAAGGATGGCAAAATAATGAAAGAGATGCATTTATGTTTGTTGGTGTATATCAAATTTGTGATTGTGGTTTCTTCTTATTTTTTTTTAATGGTACTTGGTATAATTTCTCATTTGTCCCTAACTTTTGCGTCTTAAAATTTTTATAATAACATAGTTTTCTTTTTCCTATATGGAATTGAACCTGAGCGGTATATGAATTATCTATCACATAGTTGTCAGAATCCCGATCCTGATCTTAGGATCTTACGATTTTATGATACTGCAAAGCAAAAACGATCCAGATCCTACATAGGATCTTTGCAAGCTTAAGATCTTATAGGATCCCGATCTTGACCATACGATCTTACGATCTAATTCGATCCGATCTTACATTTCTCGGATTACAAACTAAAAAACTACAAATTTATGGGTTGTTTGTTTGTAGAATTCAAAAAACAATATGTTAATATTTTTGAACATTTTATAATCATAATTTAGGACAACATTTATATGAAATATTCATAGTATTTTGTGGTTATAATGTATTAGAATTTGTAGATTTGTATAAAATTATATAAACTATTAAGAAATAACATTAGAGTAGGATCTTAAGATCCCGATCCGATATTACGATCACAATCTTGCAAAGACGAAAACAATCATGGGTAGGATCCCGATCTTGACAACCTTGATCTATCAACTAAAATGTTATGTGTTGAAGTCTCGAGAAATAAAATGTGGGATTTAGTTATGTGAATATTTGACTTTCTAAAAAATAAAGATGGTAGATACAAGTTTTATCCAAAGGACAAACAACACTTTTAGATGTCTATCTATTTTGAAGAAATTGCCGTAATACAGTCGAGACATAGAAGTGGTGTCCAATGGTCCATTCTCAAATAATTGAGGTATACAAAACAAGGGAAACTTTTTTTCTCTAGGACATCAATATAGGGGAACTTCACTTCATACTTTCTAGCAACTTATCACGAACCATACACATTATGAGACAGTAAAATTTTTTTGGAACCCACAAAGACAGCATTCCCTATGTACTTGGCTAGCTCATATGCGTTTTCCAAATAGTGCCATACGGAATAACAAGTTCGGTAAATGAAACTCGTCCACGAAAAGAAAAAGAAAAAAGTAGCTAAAGAGTTTAGCACCGAATTGGGTGCATGTACTTTCCTTTTTTTGTTTTTAGCCTACATACCGTGGAATTTAAACTCAAAAATGCTTTCAGTACTATTTAAATCCCTTCTATTGAGTACTTTTTTGTTAGAATAAATATCAACGTATGTTAGACCATGTAATAACACACCATACATATAAATAGTATATGCACGGGATTGACATAAATCTTACGTGATGTATTTTGACATAGTCACAACATATTTAATCTTTAACCATTTGTGCATAAAATTATACTTAGAAAGGTATTTGCGTGTTACATCAGCGAGTACTTTGTGATTAAAATCCAGGCATCAACCAAATAACAATTACAAGCTGATTAACCTAAGAAAAACAAGAAGAATATAATCCCGGTCTGGCCCGAGTAATCCATTTTACCGGTTTCGACGGTCCTCTCAGGTTCGATTTTTGACGACTTTTATTAGCGAGCTGAACCGATGGTGACTTCGATTCCCGGTTGAACCCGTTGGTCTGATCGGGTTTTTAAAAGTATAGGTACCATGAACTTGTTTTCATATAAATTGTATAAAGCTTTGTTTGTTTTATTAGTTTGTATAATATGTATAATAATATGTATTTTTTATCGTAAGGGTATTTTAAAAATAACATTTATTAGGTATTTATTGGAAGACTGTTACAAGTTTACAAACTTAAGATACTTAATATTTCAAATTTAACTTCATTACATTATTAGTAAGTGTGTTGCTTAAATTTTAAGACTTTTTATTTAAAAAAAGTCCATTATGAAATAAGATAGATATCATCTAACCTTAATAATACAATTGGCACGGAGCAGTGAGGAGCTTTTTGGAGCGATGAGCGGTGAATAATGAGCATTTTAATTTTTTGTAGTCGTTTGACAAAGTAGATGTGAGCTTTGCCAATTTTTAGGAATGCTCATTTTTCCAATGCTTCTTTAAGAAGCTGTGAGTGATGAGCTGTGGCTACTGCTCACTGCTAGTGCTCACCGCTACTGCTCACTTTTGCAAAACACACTCTATATATTAAATTTATAATTTATTAAAAACGAACGAAAATTGATAAGTTTGCTTTAGTCTTATATAATTTATTTGAAATTTAACTAACTAAAGTTTTATTAATTACTTTTTGTCCTTTTTAGTTGTTTTAAATTGGCATAAATATGTTTTTATACATTTTTTTTTTCTGGATGTAATTTAAATGTATTTCATCAAATTATTTCGATTTTAACTTTTTATTGAAGATAGGATGGTTCAATTTCGTCACTTGGTAAAATTGTGCACTCCCATTACATCGATTTCAATTGCTCATCATACATTTTTTACATCTTAAAAATCTCTTATTATAAGAGATTGAAACTACAAAGAAAAATTCCAAAGTTATACATGGTATGATTATAAGTAGACTTGACCTTCACTTACATCTGCACTTGTTAATTAATCCTTATTAATTTCGAGTTATAGTTTAAAACTTATTAAGAGATATATTTAAGTACCGAAAGAGTCCGATAACTCCACACTAACTACTGGACCGTGCCAGAAATTCTTATTTTTCTCGTAGCGACTCTACCCCAGGTATAGTTCGCACCAAATAGCTCGGGCATCCTCAAACTCTTGTTATGCTAGCAATTTTCTTATACGAGCCGGTGACTTTTTGTGGGTGGAAATTTTTTTGCCACTATAATTCGTGCCCATCATGTATATGTGTGTTAGTCACGCTTCAGCCCATTTAAAAGAAGGCATAATTTCATATATATCCTTCTCTGGATGAATAATTACATGTATATCTTTTGTACCAGTTTTTTATGCATAAAATACAATGCTTTTAATGCATAAAAAAATATATATGTAATTTGTGTAATTTCTAATAGCCCAAGTCCAACAAAGCTCACTATCATTTTCCTTTTATTTTAAATAGAATTTAGTTAATGGTGGCCCATGTGTCTTTTGGTGTCCACTGAGTGGCACAAGTATATTACGTGCTTACAACCCAACTGATGTTGAAGAACTAAGTTAATGGTCGCTACTCAATACTAATTGCTTTGGTCGCAAATCTTTGGGTTGTTTTTTTCAATAAATGTTGGTTACATTTTTTAGTGTTCTTTATACCAGTAATTAGTTTATGGATAAGTGCTTTTGGAGTAATCGGTCTGGCCTTGAACCTACGTGCCTATGACTTCGTTTCCCAGGAAATTGATGCGGTGGCCCGACTATTCACGAAACACGAGAAGCAGATGATTAATCATCTATTTTCGAAAGAAATCAAATAATTTCTTTGGAATCCTAAAAGCCTTGCCCGTTCTTTTTTCTCTTACAGATGGTCAAAACTTCACCTGGGTTCGAATCCTACTGAGAGTTCCCCTAAACGTCAGAAATTGTTGAAGAAACAACAAGATCTTTCTTTTCTCAGGCGTTCGCCCACAACTGGCCCAAAAGGCCACTTAAGGGAAGGACCTTTCTCTCTAGGGGTAGGAAAATCATGATTAGGATAGCATACCAAAAGCTATGAAACTTGGGTGTGGGGCTTTTGTCAATGTGGAATGGCCTTTTTATTCAGAGCAAAGGTCAAGGACACGTAATCAACTCTTACAAGTGTACCAACGTAGGTAGTAGAGTTACAAATGTCCCATTGATTGCAATATGCATTCAAATTTTGAGCGATAGAGGTAGTTTTTTAACTCCCAACCGGCTACCACCTATTAATTCCAAGTTGGCATTGATTATTATGTTTTAATAGTTATTACAGTCCAAGTTGGCATTGAGTACACAACTACTCCACCCCTCCCCCTAAGCTAAGTACCCACCAACCCTCATTTTCCCCCGAAACCACTTAACCTAATTTTACCCCATTTCCCCCAATTCAGTTGAACCTTAATTACTCACAATGTCTTCGTCATCTTCCATCAATCGTCAAGTTTATTCTGAAACAAAACAGTGCAAATGTGGTCTTCTATTGGAAAGGCGTGTAGGTTGGACCCAAAAAAACCCTGGACGTCGATCCTTGTGTTGTCCGCGTACATCGAGATGTGTTCCAACCTTAAAGTTTGTTGGGATATGAAAGTACTGCTAAGTAAAAAGTCAAAGTACTGCAAAGCCAAAGAACTGCTATATTCGTTTACGGAAAGCTTTGTTTGTTCTAGAATATTCTATGTTTAGATTATTTGTCGTACAAGGATATAAATTGTAAACCGACTAGGGTTATTCTTGAGCTTATAAAAGGATTCCTAGATTGGCATTAGAAGTACGATTTAACGAGTTTTTATATGTTTTAGAGAATCCTAAAGTACGATCATTATTAGAGTTTTAGAGTTGTTAGAGAATCTGTATAACAAGCAGATTCAGAGTTATTAATAAAATCGTTCAAAGTTAAAGTTATATTCTTCTTAGCTTTGTTAAGTAAATTCCGCATACTTAATAAAGTTTGCTCAGTGTTTCATTGTTAATAACTTAGGATTTATCCGAGGTTATTAAACCCTTAACAAGCTATTTAAGTTAGTTTGGTTAGAGTACATCGATCCAACAAGTGGTATCAGAGCTTGTGTGGAAACTCTAACTAAGAAGAAACCATTTAAACCTAGTAAACAACAAAAACCTAAAGATGTCAACTGAAGCTGTTCCACCCCCATCCATCACCTCACTAAGGATTCCTATCATTAAGAAGGGCGAATACGATCTATGGAGCATGAAGATGAGGCAGTATATTGCAATCACAGACCATGCACTGTGGAATGTGATTGTCAATGGTAATGAAGTTGTGGAAGAACCTTTAGACATTCCTGGCCAACCTAAAGCACCTAAACCCATCTTACCAGCTGCTACAATAAGGAATCAAGAGAAACCTCTCAACATACTCTTGTCTGCCATTCCAGATGGATACCTACTCAAATTCCATGATGCTAAAGATGCAAAGCAACTCTGGGTTGCTCTCAAGACTAGATTTGGAGGTAATGATGCGTCCAAGAAGATGCACAGAAATCTGTTGAAGCAGCAGTTTGAAACCTTCTTGTTGGAGAAAGAGAAAGCCTTGATGCTGCCTATGACAGATTCCAAAATCTTCTTAGCATGCGGAGTGTACAAAGCAGAGGTCTTAGTTGAAGATGCTAATTTAAAGTTCTTAAGAAGTTTGCCATCTACATGGCATGTGATTACTACTATGATCAGAGGACAACCTGGATTGGACACCATGGACTTTGATGATCTCTACAATCATCTGAAGGTGTATGAGCATGAGATGAATGGCCAAACAAGCTCAAAGTCTCACAGTATTGCTTTTGTGTCATCTAAAAAGAGGGGCAGTACTTCTACTAAAAGTACTGCTTCTCCTACTCAAAGTACTGCTACCTACACTACCCCCACTTTTGCTCAGCAACCCACACCAACTAATACCATCCACTCAGATGAAGTCGTGTGCTCTTTCTTTGCACAACAAGCTACTCTACCGTACTTATGAAGAAGATCTCACACTGATTGAAGAGGATGCTCTTGAAGAAATTGATATCCGGTGGCAAGTTGCTATGATCACTGCAAGGATCAAGAAGTTTATGAAGAAGACAGGAAGAGGCATTGACTTCAAACCAAAACAGGGAATCACTTTTGACAAATCCAAGATTGAATGCTTCAATTGTCAAAAGACTGGACATTTTGCAAGGGAGTGCAGGTTTGCTAAGTATCAAGCAAACAGGATGACTGAGAAACCAAAGCTAGAGTTGAAAGAAATTCCTATTACAGAAGCAAAAGCTTTGGTTGCTCAAGAGAATCTATCAGAGGTTGACTGGAGTGCTGAGTTTGATGATGAACCGGTAACCTACTGTATGGTAGCTATGGAGGATTCAGTGGAAGAATTTGACGGAGCACGAGCTTTTGATGAGGAACCCGGACATGCTTTGCTATGGAGTCTAAAGATGGTTATGGAAGCTTTGACGGAGCATGGAGTGTGGTGAACCTTTCTCGCTTGCCATGGTAGCCACTTCACCAAGTTCACCTCCTATATCTGAGGTATGTTCAAAGTGTCATAACTTTTATCAAAAAGTGCTTAATGATTATGTGACTGAAAGAGATAAGTGTAGAACGGATAGGGCTGAAGTAGCAGGTTACAAAATAACTTTAGAGTCAATGGAAGCCAAAATAATAACACATGAAAATAATGAAATGGCTTGGGCAGAAAAGTATGAACAACAGGATTATCAGTTGAAATTAAGTGAATGGAAGTTAAACTGTAAGATATCTGAAATTGAGAAACTAACTAAGGAGAAAGATGAATTGATAGAAAAGTTTGCTGCTTGGGGACAATCAGGTCTCTCTCATGTCACTTATGTTGAAAAACAGAGAAGAGCTTACATTAAAACTAGCCTAGGTTTTGGTATGGACTTTAATAACATTGAAAACCCACCTAGTGATCAGGATGAATGTGACTTTGAGGATATAACCACTAGTGATGATGAACTCATTAATTATGTAGACACATCTAGTAATGAGGAATCAGTTAGTGAAACACCTCCTGAGTTTAAGAAAGATAATGCCTATCATGCAGTCCCTCATCCCACCGGTAGTCATCAACCTCTTAGGCATGATGTTTCTCGTTTTGGAGTAGACAGCTTAGAGTTTAGGAAGAAACTTAAAGGTCAATCTAGGTCTGAAACCTCAAAAGAAACTGTTGAAACACCTAAGGTAGATGATTTTAAAAGCCAAGCAATACTTTCACCCCAAAGTACTGCTACACCTCAAACTACTAGTACACCTTCAGCAGTACCTTTAAGAAAATCTTTTCAACATACCGCTAAACCTTTTTGGGATAATGTTGGTCAAAACAATTTTCATCATTCACCTAGAAGATAGGATAGGTTTGGTCATACACATAGAAGAAGAAACTTTGGAATTCCATATCAAAAACTATGTTTTGTTTGTTTTAGTCCTAATCATTTGATTAAGGACTGTGACTTACATTCAGAGTACTTAAGTAAGTTCCCAAAGAACAGAACTGACAACCAAAAACCAAGGGAGACTAGACCAGCTTGGAATCATTCACATAGGGTTAACCATAGAAACTTCTCACCGGACTATAGGTACCCTCACCAGAGAAGACCTTTTTCAAAACCTCCAGTACCTTCAAATACTTTCCAAAGGTACTGTTAAGCCAAAAAAGACTTCTCAAAGTACGCTTTCGTTTCACCAAACATCTCTTGGAATAGGAAAACTAGGAGATCTAATTACTATCAATCTAGAAGGCGTTACAACTCCAAGAAAGTAGTTAGATCTAGAGACTCTTCACCAGAAGTTAAAACCAAATGGGTTAAGAAAGAAAGTACTGATGATGAACAAACAATACTTTCAACAAGTACTGCTGAAATAGTGATTTTTGATAAAGATGATTTTGTTGAAAAAGAAAAGGAGGTTTTTGTTGAAAAAGAAAGTTTTTCTGAAAATCCACCACAAGTTTTGAAACAAAAGATAATGCTTGATTCTGTCTACAAAAAATGTGAAGATTACATACTCAAGGAATTTGAGTATGTTACTCCACAAGGGGAACATAAGTCAGTAATGGCTGGGGTTCCTAAAAGACACTAACTTTTTTATCTTTGTGTAGGGCAACCCAAAAGAGGAGCTTAAAGATCATCTTATTGTGGATAATGGTTGCTCTGGAAGCATGACAGGAGACAAGGAGATTCTGTCAGATTTTAGGCCATATTGTGGAGGAAGAGTTGCATTTGGGAATGATGCTAGTGGAGGTAGAATTAGTGTAAAAGGAACCATCAAGACAGGAAGCATAGATTTTGAGAATGTTAGATATGTGAAGGAGCTCAAGTTCAACCTTTTGTCAGTCTCTCAAATCTCTGACAAAAAGCATCCTGTGTTATTCACTGACACATAATGTCTCATACTTTCACCTGAATTCAAGCTTGATGATGATAACTTGGTGATACTCAAAGTACCAAGAACCAATGATGTGTATAGTTTGTATATGAAGAGTCTTCACTCTTCTGAAAGAGCTACATGTTTAGTAGCAAAGGCATCACTTGAAGAAGCACATCAGTGGCATAGAAGATTGGGCCATGTAAATTTCAAGAATATTAACAGATTGGTCAAAGGAAATTTAGTTAGAGGTTTACCTTCAAAGACTTACAAGAATGATCACTCTTGTTTGGCGTGCAAAAAGGGTAAACAACATAAAGCTTCATGCAAGAAGCTTGAGGAAAGGACTGTTAGAGAACCATTGGAGATGTTACATATGGATCTATTTGGTCCTGTTTCTGTTACAAGTTTGAACAAGAAAAAGTACTGCTTGGTAGTGACAGATGATTGCAGTCGTTTCAGTTGGGTATTTTTCTTGGGATTTAAAGATGATACTTTTGATGCTATTCATGATCTTATAATAGCACTTGAAAACAATTGAGACTCAAGGTAAGAGGTATTAGATGTGATAATAGGACTGAATTCAAGAACAAGCTTATGGATGAATTTTGTGCCAACAAAGGGATCAAGAGGGAGTTCATGTGCAAGAACACCACAGCAGAATGGTGTTCTGAGAGAGAAAGAATAGGACTTTGATTGAAGCAACCAGAAAAATGCTTGCAGACTCACACTTACCTATTCAATTCGGTGAAGCTGTAAGTACTTGCTATGTACTTAACAGTATCATCCACCAAACCACAGATGAGGACACCTTATGAGTTGCTGATGGGAAACAAACCCAACATTCGATTTATGAAGCCTTTTGGATGCCCTCTAACTATTCTCAACACACTTGATAATTTAGGTAAGTTTGATGGCAAGTCAGAAGAAGGTTATTTATTGGGATATTGCACCAACAGCAAGGGATTTAGAGTGTACAACAGAGTCACCAAGAAGGTTCAAGATTGTCTTCATGTTGAGTTTTTAGAAGATCAAGAAAATCAGAAGGGTAAAGGTCCTGATTGGATGTTTGATCTTGAAGTTTTGACTCCTTCAATGAATTATGTTCTGTTAGAAAGAATCAACACACAATGGAGAAGAGGTACAATATGTTGTTCATGGAGTCCATATTAGACCTGATCTTTGTTCATGATGAAGAACCTAAAACTGTTGAGAAAGAGAAAAGTACTGATGAGCCAAAATCCTCATTGTCTGCTGAGGATCAAGCTATTCAAGATGAACTTAACCACATGATTTTTCAAGATGTTCTAGCACACTCTTATACTGATGATCAAAGAAGAGCTTATGAGGAAGCAAAGAAAAAGAACAAGACTGCAGAGTTCACTCACAGTACTTTGGATGACAGTACTTTAGATCAAAGTACTGCTGCACCAGTTAACAACACTTTTGATGATTTGGATGATCCTACCATGCCTGGCTTAGAAGATATTGATGATGAGTTTGAAGATGAAGGTATTTTCTCATATTCCAATGAAGATGCTGATTTCACTAATTTGGGTAATAATTATGGAGTTCCACAGACTCCTATCTTAAGAATTCATAAGAATCATCCTACTGATCAAATCATTGGTCCTTCTACTTCTGGAGTGATGACAAGACACAAAGCTAAGAGTTTTACTAAACCTCATAATGCTTTACTTAGCTTTGTCTATAAACAAAACAGGCTGAATCATAAGGACCATCAAACATGCCTGTTTACTTGCTTTATCTCTCAAGAAGAACCCAAGAATATTGCTCAAGCATTGACTAAAGAGATCTGGGTTGAAGCTATGCAAGAAGAACTGCTTCAATTCAGACTTCAAGAAGTTTGGGTATTATGTGATCTTCCTGATGGAAAGAAGGTCATTGGTACAAGATGGGTGTTCAGAGTCAAGAGAGATGAAAGAGGAAATGTTATCAAGAACAAGGCAAGGTTAGTTGCACAAGGCTACAGACAAGAAGAAGGAGTAGATTATGATGAAGTATTTGCTCCTGTAGCAAGGATTGAAGCAATTCAAATTTTCCTTTCTTTTGCATCATATATGGGATTTCAGGTTTATCAAATGGATGTCAAGAGTGCCTTTTTATATGGCAAGATTACAGAGGAAGTATATATCAAACAACCTCCTGGTTTTGAAGATCCTAAACATCCAAACAAAGTCTACAAAGTTGTTAAGGCTCTTTATGGCTTACATCAAGCACCTAGAGCTTGGTATGAAAGGCTCTCTACCTTTTTATTGCAACATGGTTATAGGAGAGGAGCTATAGATAAGACTTTGTTTATCAAGAGAGATAAGAAGGATATCATGCTAGTTCAAGTGTATGTAGATGATATCATATTTGGAGCTACCAAACAATCTATGGTCAAAGAGTTTGAGAAGCTGATGCAGAATGAATTTCAAATGAGTTCAATGGGTGAGTTAACTTTCTTTTTGGGACTTCAAGTTAAGCAGTCAAAGGAGGGAATTTTCATAAGTCAAGACAAGTATGTAGCTGACATACTTAAGAAGTTCAATTTTGATGTAATGCAGCCTGTTACTACACCTATTAAATCTATCAACTCATTGGGCAAGGATGAAGATGGACAACCAGTTGAAGTCAAGTTATACAGATCAATGATTGGCTGTCTTATGTATCTTACTGCATCTAGGCCTGATATCATGTTTGTTGTTTGTTTATGTGTAAGATATCAAGTCTCACCAAAGGTCTCTCATATGAATGCAGTGAAGAGAATTTTTAGTTATTTGAAACAACAACCTAAGTTGGGGTTGTGGTATCCAAAGGATTCACCTTTTCACTTGGAAGCTTTTTCAGACAGTGATTATGCAGGTGATAACTATGACAGAAGATCAACTACTGGAGGATGCCAATATCTTGAAGAAGATTAGTTTCATGGTAGTGTAAGAAACAAACAATTGCAGCAACATCATCAACTGAAGCAGAATATGTGGCTGCTGCAAGCTGTTGTGGACAAGTTTTATGGATGCAGAATCAACTCTTGGATTATGGGTTCAATTTCAAGAATACTCCTATCAATATTGATAATGAGAGTACCATTTGCATTGTGAAGAATCCAGTTTATCATTCCAAGACCAAACACATTCAGATTAGGCACCACTTCATCAGATATTGTTATGAGCATAGGCTCATTAATATTGTCAAGGTGCATACAGATGATAATGTAGCTGATTTACTCACCAAAGGATTTGATGTTTCAAGATTTAATCACTTGGTGGCGAGTATTGGCATGATTAATTATTAAGCTACATTTGAGGGGAGGACTATTTAGTATTTAGTATTAGAAAGAGATTGTTGAATGATCTTTGTAAAGAATATTTTTTTCAAGAATACTTTGATAATGATGATTTAAGCACAGAGAATATAAAGATACAATCCAAAGACAAAGACACAATCTTTCCAAGAGGCTAACAGAAGTTAAAGATAAGTTTACAAAGGAACTTGAAGTCAAGCAAGTAGAATTCAAGTTAGGGGAGGATTGTTGGGATATGAAAGTACTGCTAAGTAAAAAGTCAAAGTACTGCTGATGTCAAAGTACTGCAAAGCCAAAGAACTGCTATATTCGTTTATGGAAAGCTTTGTTTGTTCTAGAATATTCTATGTTTAGATTACTTGTCGTACAAGGATACAAATTGTAAACCGACTAGGGTTATCCTTGAGCCTATAAAAGGATCCCTATATTGGCATTAGAAGTACGATTTAATGAGTTTTTATATGTTTTAGATAATTCTAAAGTACGATAATTATTCGAGTTTTAGAGTTGTTAGAGAATCTGTATAACAAGCAGATTCAGAGTTATTAATAAAATCGTTCAACGTTAAAGTTATATTCTTCTTAGCTTTGTTAAGTAAATTCCGCATACTTAATAAAGTTTGCTCAGTGTTTCATTGTTAATAACTTAGGATTTATTCGAGGTTATTAAACCCTTAACAAGCTATTTAAGTTAGTTTGGTTAGAGTACATCGATCCAACAAAGTTTAATGTTTTTTTTTTATTTTTTTATTTCAACCATAAATTAAAGGGCACTTATGTTTTTTTATGTGTTTTAGTAATCTGGTCAATAATGCGATGCGTTTTATTAGGTTGATGGGGCTCTTAATGGTGAGTGATACAAGCACACAATGTATGAGCTTTACATGACCATTAATCCAAAAGAAATGGATGCCTTTGAGTATGCAACTACCAGGATGAAATGGATAGAATCAGACAAGAAAGAATTGTTTCATTTGAATAATTGTTGGTCGACTATAAGTCAAAGATGGAAGTTGAGTTGAAGAAGTCACACTCAAGTGTGGTTTTGTGGAGGCAAGTAGCTACAAGCCTGATTGTGATTGTTGTACTATTTAGTTTGTTGTTGTTGAAGCTATGAATGTTGGGTTTAGACAATTCTTGTAGCATGTGTTTGAGATGTAGTCTTTTGGGTTTAGATAGTTTCAGTATGTAAGTCTTTGGATGTAGTCTTTTGGGTGTTTGTGGATGGATGTTGTCTTTAGGATGTTTGTGCATAGTTTCAGTATGTTTGTGTATGGGTGTAGCCTTTTGTAATGAATGGAATGCAAGCTTGTTTAAGTATACCAAATGTTTCCAACTCACCTACAAAAAGAATGAGTGTCTTATCTTGTCTTTAGCTGTTGGAATCGCTCCTAACACGGAAATGGAATGACATTTACGGGATTACATTATCTATCTTATTTAGCCAAACACAAGGACTAGTTATGTCATAGTTTAATAGTTATGTATGTGCTTGGCTATATATACCCCTCCATACTTCCATGGAGGGGTGAGACTTAGTGTAATCATTTCATCTTCATAAATAAAACACAAACTAGTTTTCCCTTCTCTCTCTAGCTTGAAGATGACTTTCTTTTATCTTCCAAGACCTCCCGATTCACCATATCAACCACATATACGATCCTAACACTGGTATCAAGAGCAAGGTCGGTTTAGTTTTTTTGGTTGATTTTTTGTGTTGTTTTCTTGTCAAAACCATCTTGTAAAGCTGTTTTTTTTCACAAAGCCTTAACCTTTCATAAATTTTTTTTGGGTTTAAACAGTTTTTAACAAGTTAAGTATCTTTTTTGGTCAAAATGTTTTATGGGTTAACAAAAAAAAATGTCATAAACTGCTTTGTAACTTTTTGTTCACATCAGTTTTTATTCATTTTTTCACTCGTATAATGTTTTGTATCCATTCACGTGACTTTGTTTGGTCATCCTGCTTATTCTTATGGTCAAGCCGGGTCAAAAAGTGGGTCTTTTGTGTCAAAGTTTCTGGGTATTCTTGAAGATGATCGGAATCTTGGTCGGAAAAACTCGCCGGAAAAAGTGGTCAAAGGGTCAAAACCCTAAACTTACGCATAAGGAATTTTACGCGTATGGAATACGCGTAAAAACAAGGTTACGCATAAGCTTTTACGATTAAACTCATCTTCAGAAATATTACGCATAACTGTGAAGTTATGCGTAGGAATTGTTACGCGTAAGGTTTTTACGCATAAGCCTATGCGTACGCATAAGCTTTATGCGTAAGACCGTGTTTACGCATAAGACCATGGTTACGCGTAAGCATCCTTTACGCTTAAGACTTTGACAGAAAAACTAGATGAAAAGGAAGACTCATATTTGACCTTGAAAACAAAATACCATTGAATCACAAGTGACTTCAGTATCACAAGTCACTAAACCACAGTACTCAAACAAATCCAACACCAAATCCCAATTCTAACCTAATCTCATCCTCTTCTTATCACAATCTCTACACTACCAAGACACGAACTTAATTGAAAAATTATAAGATCTCAGTCACTTTTATTTCGTGGTAAACAATGTCACATAAAGACCCTTATTGGTCTAACCACACGAAATTATGACCATCATCGATCAATTTTATGAAGGTGAACTTCATTATAAATATTCGATTCTAAAAGAATAGAGTTATAACATTCGATTATACTCTTTTTTTCTTCAGATCGTTTATTAAAAACTCAAGACAACATCAATTAAAACCCTACCTTAGACCCCTTGGATCTTGAAGCCGTGATACCTTCTTGATACAAATTAAAGCAGAATCGAAATAAGAAAGGGGGTGCGTTTGAGTTTGTGCTTATGAGAATCATTTAGAAAGGACTTGTTAATTGATTGTGATGATGGAGATACGTTATGATTCTTGGGTGTATTCACCTAGGATTGGTTTGAAAAGTGGTGTTAGGTGAGAGGATATGAGAGAGGCGGATGTTTATCTGTGTTTTAGGTTAATGTTAAATTATTAGGGTTCAGTGCTTCACTAACACCTTATACGGGTATCCTAAAATGGTATTGGATCGGGTATTTCTTTTGTCTGGATCGTGGATTGGGTTCATCTGTTAACATCACACATGTTGCCTGGGCCCGTATGCTTTATGGGCTGTCTTGGGCTATCTACTAGATTACATACAAAACGTAATGTAATTGGGAAGCAAGTGTGTTGATGGTAATCCTTATTTTTTTTAACACAATTTGGATGAAACTTAAATGTAAAATGTTAAATACATTGTGATTAATTTCGGTATAATTCGGCAAAAAGAATGGTATTTTGGTCATAAAATTTTCACGGGGATAAAATTTTGACAAGATCGGGAAACCATTATCAAAATTCATTTTAAACCGTTATCGAAGGCTAGTTTTGGGCATTTAACCGTAAGATGTGACTACGGCGTGAATTTTTTATTATTTATTTGAGATTGAAGAGGGATATCACGGGTGCGTGTACTTAGTATCTGAAGATATCGGGGTTGGTTGGATGCATGATTCTTCGAGATCCTTGTTCGAGCTTTAACCATTTCGAATGACAAAGACTTGAGTTATCTAGTTGAACCTGATGTAAGGAGTTACGTTGTTGTGCTCACAACTTATAACTATCACTTTTAAGGAGTTACGTTGTTGTGCTCAAGTGTTACACTAAGGTGTGGATAATTTGAGAAACTTTAAGTTTACCTTTTTTCGATGGAGTTAAGAAAAAGGGTGTCTGACAATAGTGCAAGTTTAAGTCACAAGTTTGGGTTATTTTTCTTCAGTCTCAAGTTCGTCATATTGGGTTCTCTCCATCAGTAATCACTACAAAAAGCCGTCAAAATGATAATGGGGTCGGTAAAGATTTAGCTGAGAAGAGTATACACGAGTAGAGAAATCTTATCAGCAATTGATTCTCACATGACATTTATGGTACTTCACAACTGTTCGATTACTTGGACATACATGGTTTCGCTGTCTCCAATTCATCATCAACATACATGGTGTATGATTCTGATTCATTGAAAACATCGGGGGGAAGAGAGTATAGGTGGTGTCTGCTTCCTTTGTTGTTTTTGGATTTTTTTTCGAAAACCCTCTCCTTTCATGAATTTATTCAATCAGGGGGAAGAAATGAGACGATCAGTGGTTAAAATTTCTCAAGTTGGTGTTATCGTCTCACTTTCAAAGCGTTATCGTGTGTGAAGTTACCTAAATATGATGTTGTGATGCCTCACACACGGTCATTTTATCGAGTAATTGCAGATTCACAGGTAACTATTATTCTAATAGACCGCAACATTCAGGGGGAAGTCGTTTCATTTCGTCTTTCGTGGTTTATTTGGTGTGAAGCATCTACATACGTGAGAAGATCTTGTTGGTTTCTTGCATGTTACCCCCGAACGGATTTTCCGCAACAAGTTAGATTTACCTTTTGTGGTTTACTGCCAGTGTTGCAAAAAAAGGTCTACAAGGCCGATTAATCACCGATTAGGTGCTACTGGGCCACCGACCTTGCCGATTTTTTTAAATCGTTCAAACAAATCGGTCAACCGTGGTCAACGGTGGTTAACGATAGTCAAACTTGCCGAAAACTTGTAAATCTTGATGGAAATACCCTAAACTCACCGTAAATTAGTTGTAATCACTTATAGTCACTATTTATATCTATTACAAGATGTTTTTTTTAAGAAAATCTTGTCGGGAATACCAAAACTCGTCGTAAATACCTAAAGCTTGCCATAAATGCCAATACGATTTATCACCGATTAGCTATTTTTGCAACCCTAACAAATGTAATCACTTATAGTCATTGTTTATATCTATTACAAGATGTTTTTAAGGAAAATCTTTCTGGGAATACCCAAATCTCACCAGAAATACTCGAAACTTGCCAAAAATGCTAATCCGATTAATCACTGATTAATCCCGCCTAGACCGATTACAAGCTACAAGGGGGTCGACCGCCTCACTACCGATTCACGATTTTTGCAACCTTAATTACTGCTCATCTACAAATTCCGCTGCGTACTAAAAATTTCAAAAGTTAGAGGAAATGTTCATTACATCAAAGTTTCGATCTGTAAGACTGCATTTGGGGGAAGTCTGATTCAGAAACTTCGCCAAAAGGAGTGTACGGAGAAGTGTAAAGACATGCGGATGAATTGGGGAAGTTAATCCAATTCTTGCATATTACATCATTCGCCTACAAGTGAAGAAGACAGTTCTCAAGTCGAGGTACAAGAAGAAGACAAAGATAGCTGTCATCATCCTCATCTTTTGAAGAGCTTATGAAGACTTTTCTTTATTTGTTTTATTACTTGTAGGAAATGTTGTAAGTAATCCCTTATGTCATCCAATTGGGGGAAGATTGTTGGAATCGCTCCTAACACGAAAATGGAACGACATTTACGGGATTACATTATCTATCTTATTTAGCCAAACACAAGGACTAGTTATGTCATAGTTTAATAGTTATGTATGTGCTTGGCTATATATACCCCTCCATACTTCCATGGAGGGGTGAGACTTAGTGTAATCCTTTCATCTTCATAAATAAAACACACACTAGTTTTCCCTTCTCTCTCTTGTTTCTCTCTCTAGCTTGAAGATGGCTTTCTTCCATCTTCTAAGACCTCCAGATTCACCATATCAACCACATATACGATCCTAACATTAGCCTTTTGTAATGAACGAGTGCTTAAAATATCGACAAATAACCTTACGAGTCTTGTGTACATGGGTGCTTAAATAGACAAATAAACAGACAAACAGTATTATCTTCTGTCTCGCATCGTATCTTGTGCATATGGGCAAAATTTACTCTGTCCTTTGAAATATCCAAATCTACTTATCTTGTTTCATGTGTATATGCTCAAAAGTCTTACAAACCTAAGTTTTTTAAACCAACAACCTTATAGTGGCAAACAAGAACGTATTAAAAATAGAACATATACCCATAAATATGCATATATTAACAAAAAGATTGTGCAAAGGCAGGCAGATAAGTGTTTACAAAAGGTTGTGCATTTTCATCTTTTACACAGACTGTAAACTGATCCTTGTAAAGGAATAATAAAACACTTTCTCATTTTTGCTTTTAAATTACATATTAAAGACAATGGTTTTATATAATTATCCCGCATATATAAACTCACATATGTACGCATAAAATATAACACCGGTAACATAACCAGCCATTCTATTGTTTGTCTTGTGAACCAACACAAGAACAAATGGTCAATCCTAAGGGATAACATGTCACAAGGTAGGAGTTGCTGACGTCTATAGCTCCCACTGCTTTCGTGTAACGTGTTCGCCTTTCCTTCTCGTCTTAGTGCTCCCTTGCCTTCTCTTTTATTCACACATAAAAATATTTATGAGGAACATTTATGGTACGCCGGCCACCTCATAAATTTATAGATAACCATAAAATAAAAATTACACAACATATGATTATTTGGTTGTTGGTTGGGGCTGTGTACCCCTCACATGTTACTAACATATATGAAGATCCGTACTTTTGGCTTTTAAAGGAGTCAGTATGCATTACACATGCAAAGGCATGTTGCTGATCCTGCTTGCTATCCTAGAAAACTCTATGGCCAAAAGGTTTGATCTTGACCTCACACATAAACCTTGCAATATTAGGGTTTAGAAAACCCTAATTCCCCAAAACGCAAGATTAGGGTTTGAGGAAAACCTAATATCTTAATGTTGCGTTTACTTGAAAAGTTGTTTTTAGTTAAATAAAAAACTTTGTTTATTTATAAAATATTGAGTTACGGTTTACTTGTATATAGCGATGCCCTCAAGGATAAAAAAGATCCCTGTGTATTTTGACTAAGAAAAATCCTAAACTCTGATGACACCCTCAAAGGTTTAAAACCTTTGTGTATTTCAACTCGATTTTTTTGTCAAGCAAGAAAGCAAGATTCAATTTTTATTATATCAAAAACAAGGTTTACAAAACCCTAAACCCTGGATCGATCCATATAGGATTTTAGGAAACCCTAATTGGTTGATTTAGGTTTTCTTTCCCAAGATTTAGTTTTACAAAATAAAAATTACAACTTTCATATAACCAAATCCTTAAATCGCCTAGGGATTTTGACAAAAAATACAATCTATATATGACACAACCAGAGGCAGAGGGGATGGGGCAGCTAGCAGATGCTAGGCCCCTCCTAAATAGCCTAGTGTACAATATTACCTAGCTTGAAAAACCATTATTTGAAGAAGTTTCAAGGCTAGCCCTTCCCAATGCCACCACCTAAATTTGGATTTTTTATATAAAAAGTATTATAATGTGTATGACTGTATAAGTATGTGACGGAAGATCCGAACAAACAAACGACAATTGCGTAATCATCTCATTCTCATCAGGTGTTAACTGCCCTAGTTCTTTATTTTTCCTTATTAATTACAGTTGGTGTTTTCTGTTTTATATTATTTGAATTGATGATCACTTGGTCATTATTAATTGGTTTACTCCATGACTGCTTTGTTACTTGTTACGTGTTGTCAATGTTATTTTTTTTTGGATTTTATCTATAGTTCTTCAATTTACCACGTTATATTGTTAATTTATTATAGGATCTATAAAGGTATAATATAGAACTTAAGTTTTAGGAGTCAAATACACTACATATTGTTTAATTTTGGTACAAATTTTTATAATTTTTGATTCCCATAGGTAAGAAGAGAAACATCGATTCCTAATAAAATTTCTAAGACCGGGTGAAGTAGTGACCATGATTCCTAATAAAATGTCTAAGACTGACTGTGGTAGTGACTACCAGGAGACTGAAAACTCCACTTCTACATCGGATTTCTTTCTTCAAGGCTACTTTGTGACCAACTTGATGCAACAAGGAGAACGACACGATAAAAAATATTCCCCACAAAAATACATTTTAAATTAAATACCCACCTACACTAACAAACAAACACACAAGTTGGACGCTTTTGCTACCAACATCTCCATTTCTTCCCTAAGGGACCATCCTTCTCGGTCGCCATATTAAGGGCCGACGCGTCGCACCCCGACCGACCTAGTTATTACACTAATTCTAAGCCTCATGTACTAGATTAAGACATAGGTTTTCTATATTGATTAGATATTTTGATTTGCGCCTATTTTTCTAAGCATATCGTGCTGTATATTTTCGAACTATATAGTTAGCGTTTTGCGGTTAAGTTCGGCCCTTTTCAACTTGAAATCTTGGATCCGCCCCTGGACACAACCAATTTTATGGATCAGACTAAAATCATGCAAGACTTAGATTGACCGCATGCAAGTGGCTCTAATACGAACGTAGGGTTTTTTATTTAGTGATTTTAGGTTATCATAGTTAATTAATATTAATAAATTAGTATGCAAAATAAAATTAGCTCTAAACCCTAGCCACAGATCAATTCAAGTGTTACAATTAAAAAAATCTAACAACAATAATAGTTAGAACATTCGTACCTTTGATTTGCTCAGTATGATCATTCTTCTCGAATAGCTGTATTAGGAAGCTGCAGGTATCCACTGGTACGAGTCATGTTTGGAATTGCTAGATAGTTCAACGCGTCGCGTAGGTGATCCCAGATCACCACAACCGATCGCGCAGTTAGGGATTTAAAACCCTAACTACGATCAACCAAAGGGTTATAAATCCTTTGTCGAAATCAACCTAGGGTCGAATTTTCTTCTCGAAACCCTTAGGGGTGTTCAGCCGGTTTAACGCAAGGGGAGAGGGAGAGGAGAGGGTTTAGGGTTGTGTGTGTGAATTATGAAGATGCCTTAAATCCCCTTTGTATTTATAGGACACAAGAGAAGATTCTAGAGCCTTTTACTTGTCCTCCAAGTAAACAAGTTTGATTAGAAATCAAACTCCTGCCCTCCTTGAGAGTTTCAGCTGATCCTACACCACAAACCTTCAGGTTTATGGGTTTTCATTTATTACCCTTATTCTCCTTTAATAGTTTACACTTTTTTAATTATTTAATTAAATTAACCCAGTTAATTTAATACTCTCAACCCTTAATATTTATTATTACAATAATAAATATTTACTTTCAGTTGTGATACACCCGTATGACCCTTTAGTGCCTTAATTACCAGGTGTGATTTCACTTATATATAATTACGTATATATTTTTTTTGTGCACATAATTCCTACATCCATTGCATAGTGCTTTGAAATCCACCTAAATGACACCAATGATCCCAGATTATAGTCCCTAGCACATTTATGATCACGATATAAGATCTTAATTAGGAAATAATTTTCTTTCTTCATCCAAGTATCCCATAGATGAAAAGGACAAGGTTGTACTTTATTTTCAAGAACTCTTTCTTTAGTCTACTAAATCTTTTCTTTCATAGGAGATTGTATACATATACCTTCCCATTTTTTGTCATTTTATCTTTCTCTTGCATTGCCTTTGTTTTGTTTTACCTTTCACTCTTTTCTTACCAACACACCTACCTAGTGAACCATCCCTACCATAATAAACTAGAAAGGCACGTGTAATCACTTATGTAATACCCTAATTTATACGTATGTGCAACACCATAATTAGAAAAGGCATGCTTCAGTTGTTGAGGGTTTTTATATTTCATTTCTAGGACTGGTGCATTTTCTTTCTGTGGCTGTTCTGGATTGAATGCAAGGTAACATTTACCCTTTTCAGCTTTCTACTTATCATATATAATGTCATTTTCTTCAACTATATACTTACCACTTAAGGGAGGTATAAGGTCAATTTTAGTACCTATAAAATTGTCATTTCCAACAAGTTTTGTTAGGAAAGGGTCATCAATGGTCAATTTTTGAAACACTACTCATGCTCAACCTCGGTATTGAAATTTACATTCTCTGGTTCAGAATCAACATCGAACTCACTATCATTTGACCTATCAGTATCACTTACATTCTTATCTACAAGGTTGTCAATGTTAATGTCTTAAATAATATCATAGTCAGAATGATCTGTATGTATGTGTCAACCCTATTGTCATTCTCTTTGGCAACTATCATAAATTCAACCATATCATTGTCTACCTTAAGTACCCTAATACCTCTTGTAAGTGTTTTATCAGGTCGACAATACTATATGTGTCTAGGAGAAGTTAAGACCAAATGTTTATAACTTCAAATAATACACCCACTTGCATTTCTTTAAATCAAATGTCATTCAACAACTGTTTGGAACCATGAATACACTTAAAAGGGTTTGGAACGAAAACCCTCTGATGGAGTGTAACAGTCAAATCACCTATTACTTGTAACGGACAAACCCGAGAAAGTAAACTAGGGTTAAAAAATGGGGGTTTAAACCCAAACAACAAATTAAACGGTTATAGACGAGGTTTACGACTAACATAAACCATTCATACACATACCTTGGACAATCGATGAACAATTGCGGGAAAATTGCTTAAGGTTCGAGCATTGGGATGAAAAATGTGAGTGTTAGGTGTTAGCTTATTGAGACAAATGAGTGATAAGTGTTTTTTAACTTATGTAAATAAGTCATTATTGTGGTGTTAAACTTCCCAAATAGTCAAACACCAAACAACCTGTAAATCTACATACGTAAACCAAAAAAAAAGAAATGCCAACATGTGTAATTGTAACCGATTAAACAAGTCACATGTAAAAAATTAACACGTATGGCTCGAATTTGAATGTATATTACAAGAAATGGGACATCTGTGACTCTACTACCTACGTTGGTACATTTGTAAGATTTGATTACGTGTCTTTGACCTTTGCCCTTTTATATATTATATCTCGTAAATCATAAATGCTTGAAGCATTACATAAAGTACGCACACCCAATGACTTCCAACATGAAATGCCAAGCTGTCCCTCTTTCTTAGTCAGAGAAGCGCATTGTTGGAATTGAATTTTCCTACCATATGTTCCTACTTATCTTATTACTTCTATGATCGCGCAAGTGAAAAAAATCAATGACTTAAATACGAAGAAAATATTAATGCATGACACATGTTATTTGATTGTATAGGTAGGATGATGAATAAGAAGATTAAGTAAGAAGATATAGGAATGCTCAAAATAAAAACAACATTCTCCGTATGAATTAAACTCACTCATATTTATTAGCATATGTGTATATCATTTTGACATTATAGATTGGTAGATGAGTCTAAGTATTTTATAACCTTCGTTTCGGTTGATCAAATTTTGTATTACTCAGACATATTAGTGATTAAAAAGTACTCTAAATTTGTAAAGTTTCTGACCTTATTAGGGTATTCAAAATTTTCTATAACATTGTTGGTTTTAAACTCTACACTCTCTAAACCTCCCACCCACTGTGGTGCAAACAAAGGCTTTGAGTTCTTGCCATTTATATCTGGAAAAGTTTTTAGGTTTTTGGTTTTGACAAGAAAATCAAAGGGGTAATTTTATTACCAGTTGTTTTAAAAGCTTAAGATTTGCAGAAAACCTTTTAATGTGGTAGCAAAGATGAAAAGTAATTTTTTATTCAACCAATTTGAACAAAGCACACACATATTTTTTGAGTTTTTAAGAGAATCTGAAAGAGTTTGATTGCAAAAAACAATTGTGTGTGTGTTTTTTTTTGTTTGTGAAGAGGGTATTTATAGAGTGGTGAAAAGATTGAATTTTCACATGTGAAATTTTGGAAAGTAGTTTTTGAAAAACGTTTCATTTTTCACATTTAATGTTTCCACTCCATTACCCGCAGTTTTTTCCCAAGTTTCAAGGGAACAATTGCAGATCACAGTAAAAGTGCGTTTGCAGTGGTGATATAAACAATAAAATATCCTTAGGATATTTTCTGTGTGTATGGGCATTTAAGGCCAAGTGGGATAAGGTGAGGAAGGAAGGGACCCATAACATAGATGATAGAAGGGTTAAGAAATATAGATTCTTATATTAAATTGGCTTGTTTACCAACCTAGGACGTTAAGTAATTAAATGCTTAGAGCATTTAGTTACTCATTTAATATGTTCTATATCCAATGTCAGGGACCCTGAATGCGTTTTACTCATTCAGTGATTGATTTAGGTGTTAATTTTATTCAGGGACCATTATTCAGTGAGAATGTACACTATGTGGAACATAATTAATCAGTGAACTGATTAATCAATGTTCAACATTCCAATTTTTGCTTTCAGTCTTGTAAAAGTGGGTTCATCCAGGGGTTTTGTGAAGATATCAGCTAATTAATATTCAGTGGGGATGAAATGTAATTCAATATCACCTTTCAAGATATGATCCTTGATAAAATGATACCTAATGTCAATGTATTTGGTTCTTTGATGAAGTATAGGATTGTTAGAGATGACAATTGCACTTGTGTTGTCACAAAAGATGGGTACCATCTTATAATGGATATCATAGTCACTGAATTAACTTTTCATCCATAGTACATTTGCACAACATCCTGCAGCAGCTACATATTCAGCTTCTGCTGATGACATAACCACTGACTGTTGTTTCTTAGTGCTCCAACACACTAATTTTCCTCCAAGGAATTGACAAGAGCCTGAGGTGCTTTTTCTATCCATGTTGCAGCCCGCATAGTCAGAGTCTGAGTATTCTTTGAGGTCAAACTAAAACACTTGGGATAGTAGAGCCTAAGGTTTGGTGTACCTTTCAAGTACATGAGGATTATCTTAGCTACAGTGAGATGAGATTCTCTTGGATCAGACTGATATCTTGCACATAGGCATACTGCAAATTGAATATCAGGCCTTGAGGTAATGAGATACATCAGGGAGCCAATTATTCCATGAATTATAGTTTCATTTTCTGATTTTACTGCAAGGTCAGGCCCTAAGTTATTTGGAGGAACCATGGAAGTTTTAACAGAGGAGCAATCAGAGATCTCATATTTCTTTAAGGTATTTCTGGTGTACTTCTCCTGACTGATGGAAATTTCTTTGTCAGTCTATTTGATTTGAAGTCCAAGAAAGTATGTGAGTTCAGCCATCATGCTCATTTCAAATTTCTTTTTTCATCAGTTTTTCAAACTATTTGCAAAGTTTATAATTTGTTGAGCCAAATATGATTTCATCCATATATACTTGGACTAGTATCACATCTTGTTTTGTACTATAGATAAACAAAGTGTTATCTATCCTTCCTTTGACAAACTTGTTTTGGATCAGGAAGGCTGAAAGTGTCTCATACCATGCTCTAGGAACTTGCTTCAGTCCATAAAGGGCTTTGTCAAGCTTGCAGAGATAGTCAGGGTACTCACTACTTTCAAAGCCTGGGGGTTGCTGAACATACACACCTTCCTTAAGGTTACCATTCAGGAAAGCACTTTTGACATCCATTTGGTAGACTTTGAAGTTCATGTATGTTGCATATGCAAGGAAGATCCTAATAGCTTCCATTCTAGCAAAAAGAGCAAATGTCTCATCATAGTCAATGCCTTCTTATTGATTGTATCCTTTAGCTACAAGTCTGGCCTTGTTTTTGATGACAGTGTCGTTTTCATTAGTTTTATTTTTAAAAACCCACTTCATTCCAATGACTATGACATCTTGAGGACATTTGATCAGTGTCATGAATTTTTTTCTGTCAAACTGATGAAGTTCTTCTTGCATAGCCTGAACCTAGCTTGGATGTTTCAGATCCTCTGAGACACTTTTGGGCTCTACTTCTGAGAGAAAGTCTGCATACAGACACTCATTAGTTGAAGCTGCTGCTAACTTAGCAACCATGCTCCTAGTGAGCATGCCTTCTGTGGGCTCTCCAATGATATTCATAAGCTCAATGTCCTGAGATCTTGTCCACTTATTTTGTGGTTTTGGATCTGAGCTTGAGGAGGTCACTAGGATTGAGGAATGGGTTCAGGAGCTGGTGCAACAAAGTCATGAGGTTCATCAGATGAGATAACTGGTTGTTCAGATTAGGATGTATGAACTTCAGGTTCCTGAACATTTGGTTCAGTATGTCCTATTACACTAGGGACTGTTGGAGCATCAATGAATTCACTGATGGTTGGTTGAGGGAGGTTGTGAGGAATAATTTAGCATGAGATGTCAGTATCAGCTTGATATTGACATGAGGAATTGTTTTCAGAGTTGAACTAACCAAGAGGATACCTAGATGAGTCATCAATTCCTATTTCTTCTACTGAGGTGATAGAGAACCTGATGCTTTTAAAGCTCTCATCAATGGTAACATGAAAGGTTTCCTCAACTTGTTGTCTTATGGTGTTGAACACCCTGAAAGCCTTAGACATCAGTGAGTAACCTAAGAAGTAACCATCATCAGTTTTTGCATCAAATTTGAAAGAGGCTATGTGATGTTTTCCTTTTTCACAGGCTGAGTATGGTTTATATTTTGCAAATACAAGTGATTGTAAACAATGACTTTGTTTTGTTTAGCCAAGTTGTTTATATTTTTGAAATTCAAGTGAGACAGTCTCTTGTGCCAAGCCCAGTTGATTGTTTCAGTGGCTCTGGCAAAGAGACATGTTCCATTATGAGAGAGAGAGTTGACATGTCAAGTACATATACATCATCTCTCCTAGGAGCTATGATAACAACTTCTTTATTGGCATTAAATAGTTCCTTGTTTATCATCAAACTGCACAATGTATTTTGCATCACACAAATGACTGACACTAATAAGATTATACTTCAGACCATTAACACAGGAAATTCTAGAGAACACTATACCACTACAGTTTACTGAACCATAACCTTCAGTGGGACATGATGAATTATCACCAAATACTACCTTAGGTCATGGTTCTTTTACATATTTATGCAGATATTCCTTCACACCAGTCATGCTTCTTGAACATCCACTATCTAGATGCCAAACAGGCTCCCTAGCATGTGTCTGCACAAATAGTAAACTGAATTAGTTTCTCTTGCTAACCTACTTACTAGTGGGCTTGGGTCTGATGGACTGTTTGAACTGTACAATGGACTCATGATCAATAGTTGAGTGGACAGTGCTACCACAAGTTTTACACTTACTTACTGAAGAAGACTCAGTGATGTGGGGTGATTTGAAGTTTATGCTTCTCCTTGCATGTATGACCATGTCATGTTGAGATGTCTCATGTATTGGATTTCCACATATTTCACAACAAGAGTTCATGAGACAATCATAAGGATGATGGTCATTAAATCCACAGTGTGGACAAGGAGGAAAAGGTTTAACTTTTGGCCTTTGGACCTGCTTAGATGATGAAGCATAGTTGTGACCAAGGTTCATATAATTTGCTTCATTTAGTGACTTTGTGTATTATAAGTGATCAGAAGTTTTGTGATCTTCTCTTTTGCAGATCATGCAAAAGACAATTTTGTAGCAATTATCAGTGGAGTGACTTGTATAATGGCACAGTTTACACTTATGTTTGGGCTTGGAGTTGGTTTTTGACTTGGAGGAACTTGAGGAGGTTGACTTTGGTTCTTTGATTATTGAATCAGGAACCTTCTCAGTTGAGTTCATCTTTTCACTAAGTTTTCTCACAAGTTCAGTCAACTATTTGATTTGATCTTCTTCAGTAGGAATTTAAGATGTGGAAGTTTCAGTAGGAACTGAATCTTCTTTGTTTGGTTTTTCAGGTCTTTTTAGTATTGTTCTACCAAGGCCTGATCTTTCTCTAGGAGAATGTGGAGTATATTTCAACGGAGTAAGCTCAGAGTTAGGTGTAGCTCCCTAAAGAGATTTCAGAGGTGGAAGTGGTGCTTGTGATTCAGCTTTAGACTCAGTGATGGACTCAGTATGACTGGGTACCTCAGGGAGTCCAAGGATGTTTTTGAGTGCCTGACTTTAAAGTTCAAGTATTCTTCCAGAATTGAAGTTTGGTAGCTTACTATCAGGGTTTACCCTTTCAACCCAGTCACTGGGTTTAGGTATTGTCTCTTGACTAGAGAGAAGGCTGACAGACACAAAAGGTTTGGGATTTTGACCTTCACTGAGTGAATCAGTAAGTTGATCATCTCCTAGTATTCTCTTTTTATTACTAGGGGTTTGAACAGTTTCATAGACTCCAGAGTTTTTAGTGGTCCAACTTTCAATGACTTGTTCTTCTTTCTTAAGTTCTTTCTGAAGAGCTTGATTTTGTTTTACTAACTCAGAGTTTTGAATTTGAAGTGTAACAGCCTCAAGTTTGGCTTGTTTTAAAGTAAGAAGTTCATCTCTACACTTATTTAACTCAAAGCTTAATTTTTTATATTTGGAAAACAGATTTAATCTTGGCTCTTCAACAAACTTAAGATCATGATGTACTAACCATGTGCAAGTTTTAAAGATTTATAAACACGATTTAACCGGACAATTACATTAACACATACGAGCAAGTATACTCGTTCATGATAGCAAAGGTGGGTAAGTCGAGATCGTCCCAAGGGATTTGCGTTGAATTTGTTAACTTTTTTGAGACAAGAAAGCTTGTCAAGCCTTCCACTAAAGTGATGCTTTTATAAAAACCAAATTAAAGAAACATATACTTGTGTATAGGCCATAGTCAATTATCTAGAGTGTTCATGAAAGCTTGGTGTAAACTTGATGCAATGCACAAATCATAGGCAAATGATTCACAATCCATGGTTTATGTTTTGTAAAAAATCATTTTAAGAATACAAACACATAGGTAATCCTTTCGGTCCTTAACCTATTGATTATTCTTTAGAAAATCCATTTGTTTGTAAAAGATTCTTATTTAACTTGTTCTTACGAACACTTTCGGCCTTTACATGATGAAATCGTTTCTAGTCTTGTTTAACAAGTAAATATGATGAGTGTCAATCATCATATCCCCATACTAGTTTGTCACTTACGTTTTGGAATAAAACATAAAGAGAAATCCTTTCGGTCCTTTATCTTGCAAATGTTATACCATCAAATTAAACAAGACTAGTCATTATTCCAACTAACTCATTAAACAAGAATACTTTACATGCATCACATATATAAGAACACTCCTAACAATTGCCTAAATCCTTACACACAAGTATATTCAAGAATTACTTCATTAAAACCATAACATAACACAAGTAGTAACCATGTAATTCATATAATTCATAAGAATAGAAATTCATGACAAAGTTCATAAGAATACCTAAACTTCGGATTACAAGAACTAGAATATGTGGAACTATAGCAACCACGCACCTCCAATCGCCTTATACTACCCGTACAACTCCGAATGACTACCAAATGGTTGAGAATTGTTCTCAACAAGTTCCTGGACGTTTTACAGACTTAATAGGACTTTTGGGGGGAATAAAAGTGTTTGGTAATAGCTTTGGTGTAAGCCTATTACTCTTTAGGGTGTGTCACACTAAACAACTAAGTCTAGGTGCAATATATATGAAGAACTCTTCACCAACAAGCCAAAAACGTACACTAGGAGTTATTAACAAGAAATGATCGGACTCCAATGATTAATGGAAGTTATGGCATCCATAAATGAGAAAAATGTAACTGCAGCCCTCTCCAAGCGGATCGGTTGCGAAGCGCCGATAGGTTTGCTCTTTTGTCCCTTCCAGCCGAATCGTTTGCAGCTCCAACCGATCGTACTGGATGCCTTCCGTACAGCATATTTTGACTTTTCTTGACTTTTCTCGACGCAAGCCTTTTTCCTTGATTCCGATGCAGATTTCAAAGATAGAACTTGATAATTATTTGATGTAGATACTTAGAAATCATCGTGCTTCCAATCACCGAGTCCTTGAGACTTCTCTCCTTTCTTTTCTTTCTCGGGAATTGTCCAAATGTGCATGAATTTGTCATTTCTTCGTCTTTTACGACACCTGGCTAGATTCACATACAAATACACTTTTTTTTGCAATTTTGCAACAATTATGTGTAAATATAACCGATTATCATACACAAAACTTACAATAACGCTAAAAACATACTTATTCTGAGCGTTATCAAATTCCCCCATACTTAAGTTCTACTCGCCCTCGAGTAGGTCTAGCATTTATAAAAATCGATTTCAATGGTCTCAATACCGTGGTTCCAAAAAATCCAACAATCACTTCAAAAGAAATAATTGTCAATTTGCACTTTATATGTGAAAATTCTGAAAATGAACCAAATTACTTTTGATAATATAACTAAACACCTCACGAATGATTTTAGGAATTCACTCAACACTCATTTATTTGTTGATATATGTAAATCACTCAATGCCTAGTCATGATTCATGTTTCTTACCATAAGCTTGTACAAGTATCAAGACAAATAAAATAGATTCATCAAAGAGGTCTTTTATTCAGGTTATAACGTTAAGGCTTTGGGTTCATAAAAGGTATGGATAAGGCATGGGATGATTTTATTAAATTGGTTTAAAAAAAAATAAAGTCAAGTCTAAACCCCCATGTTGCTAGCCATCGAACAAACGACAATCCCGAAAATGATTATAATCGCCTTTTCTTCACATATCGATCACCGAACATATGTAACACATTTTAGCTCATTGGCTAATCAATATACTCATAATATAGCGCATTGGCTATAATCGTTATCACATAATTTTTTTTAATATATATATATATATATATAATCCGGATCGATTGAGAAGGTTTTTATTTTGAGAAGATTGAGAAGGTTTTCAAAACGATAGATTTTCAATTTTGATTCATGTTTTTCAAGCGTAAAACTCATTTTAATGTGATTAAAATTCAAAATGTTAAAAAAAAAAATTGAATCAATGTCAAAATCTCTCGATTTTGCGATATATGTAGAATACTGAATCATCTGTACAAATTTAATGAATCATCATAACTCGATTTTAACAATTGTTTGTGAATCAAATTTGTGATTTATAGATTCGATTCACCATAAAATGATGTTTACTTGTGAATCAAATCAAAAACATGAATCAATTTGCTCAAACGAAGATTTCTCAATCTTCTTAAAATAAAACCTTCTCAATGGAACCGGAGCCTATATATATATATATATATCGTATCACATTTCCCCCACACTTCATATGAGCATACACCGCAAAAAAATACAAATGAGAAAGACGTCTCCTTCATCTTTGTTAGAAAATGGTACACATGAATGACAAAGTGTAGCTTCTTCATAATCATCAAAAATAATACAACACTCCAAACAACTAGCAACAAACCAATAGACATTGACATGGGTTGGCTAAGGTTTAAGGCATAAAATATTTTTTTTAGTGGATGTAACAAAATGAAAAGGTTGGCTCGGAAGGTGTAACTAAGGGTATCTAGTGCTAAAATTCAGCACTAACAAATGGGTCTATATTGGTGTTTAACTAACCGATGTGGTTAGCAAAAACATTAGATTTAAAATGGAAGGCCATTTGGGTTAAATCCTACGATTGCCTCTTATCATCTGAACATATTTTTATCATTCGAAAGTGATTTTAACCGTAATGCATAACAAGTACAAGTTCTAGAATCGGCATAATCACCGGCACACTCATAGCAAAATATAGAACATAAAGATATGCTTCATACAAAAAGAATCCTCACAATTTAGTGGAAAAAGACTATAATGCGTGCTAGTAGATGTTAACGAATCCAAAATGAATTACTTTCATAATTTGGTTAAATTCCAAAATTTTCAAAAACCACTTTTTACCATTGAAATAACCAAGTTGTTTTTTAAATATATATATAAAACGTGTGAAAACAACTAAATAATCGAGGACAAACTACTACTAGTTACTTGAATCCGAAAATTCTACCTAATAATAAAAAATAAAAAAAATCTAAAATTTTTAAAAATCGTATCATTTTTCCTATTTTCTTCCCTCCCCCATACTTAAGTTTTGCATTGTCCTCAATGTAATAAAATGAACTTCAAAGTAAAGAAATGGGAAAAGAAATTAGTCAAACAGATACCACGGGAGTAAATACGAAATATGCATATTTGGTCATAGATACGCGTGTGAATTTTTCAACTCCAATTATTGACCAACAATAAGCTTCCTGCATATCATCCCTGCAAACAAAACTGCAAAATATACACAACACACAAAACAAATAAAACAAACTAAAAACAATCCATACGCTAATTAAAAATAAACAAACAAACGAAGTACGATATTAGTCCTAAAGAAATAGTTAGAGAAAGATAGAGAAAATATTGTTCGACACACATAAGCATTTTTTTTCCCAAATCACCATCCAAATCACGATCAAATCATGATCCACACGATCATGCCTCGTCTTCACTCATCTCATCATCATCATCATCGTCATCCTCCTCATCATCTCCAGTCTCATAATTCTCGTCCACAAACTCCGAATATAATCCTAACAAATTACCAAACTCCCATAACGTGATAACATGTTCTCTACCTCCTAACCTGAAAGTAAGACATTTATCCGAGCATACCCCAGTAGTTGTAATGTCCGTCCTAATTCCAAAAGAACACATAAATTCTAAACACCACTCTTTGTATATGGGCTCATTGATGTTGAAAGCCCTCTCCCACATTTTCGTAGTGAGAATCTGTTTGTTCCATAATGTCCTTACCAACAGCTCATCCTCTTGAATCTCATGACATCCCAGATTTTTCAACACTTCCCAATTAATGATCTCTGGTCAGTGTACTTCCTTTCCTCCTATAGCCAGCAAAATATCATTGTAACGTTTTTGATTATTATCACTCTCTCCACGCCAAAGAAGATTCGGGTGGCATTCTGGGATTGGCATATCTTCTTCCTTCTTACTTGCTCCTCGGGTTCTTGACGCGATCCCTTTTCCTGAAACATTCTTCATAACATGACACAAGCGAATTGGGTTAAGAATCATGCAATATTATTATGGAAATCATAAATATAAGTTAATATAAGAGTGTTAGAACCAACGATACATTTTATAGAAGCCCCGAAGGTCAAGTTCAAAAATTGCATTTTTTCTTCATAGAACTGAGGAGCCGATTCTGTTGAGGGGCAGCCGATCGGCTCCTCCCCTTACCCTGCTCCAACCAATCGGTTGCAATTCGCAGCTGATTCGGTTGTGAATTCTTCAGAAGGAAATGTCCTTCCAATTGACTTCCCATGAGATTCTACCAATTCTAATTCACTCCTACACTTCATTTGAACCTCAATAATGATTTCTACAACCTCAATTCGCTCTTAATTCGCTTCCAAAACATCTTCCTATGACTTGTTCATCATTCTTAGAACACAAATAATAACTCAACTTTAATTCCTCAATTAATTGTTCTAAACAACAATGTGGCATCTAAAAATCACTGAGAATGCATCATCAAACAACTAGGAATCACCAATTGCAACTTAATTTGATTCAAGACTTCAACCTAATTGAATTCAAAAATTCAATCAACTAATACTCATCCAATGTTGAATCAATCACTATAATTATTTTTGCAATGCATTCCTACATCAATTACCCACTTAATTCCAAAAGATTACATCTTAATTCGACTTCTATCAAAAACCCTAATTCATGACCTAATTTGCAATTCGAATTAAAACTCAAATTAAACCCTAATTAAGCTAAGTGATTGAAGATGCTTACTTGTTTAGGTGCCATGATGAACTTTCAATGCTTCTAAAAGCTTCAAATTACCTCTTGGTGATCGAATGTTTTGGAACCCAAATGGAGGATTAGTGTGTGTGTGTGTTTCTGGAAAAATTGAATTTTTGACACTTATACTTGCTTCCAACCGATCAGTCATGGACACAACCGTTTCGGTTTGCATTTTTGCAGAAATTTTAACTTTTTAACTTTACTTGGCCATTTCACCTTCCAAGCAAAAATTATTTTACTCAAAAATTTGATTAAAGATGCACACAACAATTATCCAACCATTTTGCAAATTCCAAACTAACAATATCTAAACTACTAACTCAAAGCTAAATCATAAAACCTCATGATCATTAAACTCAAACTTAAACCCAAAAATAAATTATCTAAGATAAACTTCAAACCATAATGATAAAAATAGAAATAATAAAAAGAAAATCCTAAATGCATAAAAGTAAATTCAATAAAAAATGAAATACAAGCAAGTGTTTTTTTTGTGGTGTTCCATCCTTCATCATCCCTCGAAGTATTCGTGTTTCAAAATATCTTCGCTTTGGAACTTCCCTGTGTCTTTGAACATTTCATCCAAATTCCTAAGATACTCCGAGATACCGCTCAAACTATCCATAATATAACTTATCTAAACAAAACAAAAACAAAAAAAAGATAAACAACCAAATTATTAGCGTTGGAGTTAATTACAATCAATACAAACTACAAAAATACATTCTAAACAAGTAAAGACACTTATTAAAACTAAACCCAAAAGTTAAAACTTGAAAATAAGAAACTAGAAAAATATTTAACGAGAGCTCCAACCGAATCGGTTGGTGGTATGCCTCTGAACCAATTCACCCAGCCGGATCGGTTGCGGGACGCAGCCGATCGGCTCCGGTAAAATTCCAAAATTAAATAGTTTTTTTTAACTAACTAATAATTAACTATTGATTAATAAAATATAATTAATTTAAAACTTTAATTTTATTAAATGTGACTACTCATTTACCCATTATTAAAAACATTAACTACACTAGTTAAACATATATAAAACATTAACTAAACAAAAATTACTAATCATTATAACTAACCTTAACTACTAAAGACTAAATATTAAACTAAAATATTAAAACTAATTAAGACACAATTTAATAAAACTCAAATAAACTAAAAATAATCTGTTAGGAATTAGAAATTCCATAGTGAAGTGTCGGTCACCCCAACTGTTATCTAGCATAAGATAGCTCGTAGACATATCGTTATTTACATGTTTGTTAGTTAGTCATTAGCCTAGTTTAGCGTAGTGTAACACCGTGGAGGAAGGACGGGTCTTTACCCACTGTATACCTGATCCACAAGCCGTCAGGAGGTCGTTTAGCTTGTAACTATAAATACCCTTCCCACTAAGGGAAAGGTGGTGCTTCTTCATAATCTAACCTTTTCATTTGATTATTTCTCTCTCTAGAACACCCTCTCTACTCTCTTCGTCTCTCTAACATGGCTATCTTGTTTAATCATCTACCTAGACCACCCGAATCATCTAAACAACATACTATTTACGATCCTACAAATGGTACCAGAGCATAGGTTGTGTTGTTTTGTGATGATTCGTATGGTCATGGATGCGGTTTGTTGAGTTTGGTGGTCGTGATGATGTGTGAATCTGTTTACCAGTTTCATTGTATGGTGTGGTCACATTTTATTAAGCTACCAAACTGTTTTTATGCTATGATTGAATCTGAAAATGTTAACTATTTTGATATCAAACTCACGTATTGAATCTGTATTAGGGCGTGTGTTAACTGTTTTTTATGCCTGAAAATTTGTGTGCTTTGATGCGGATTGAAGGCAGTTTTGAATGCGGTTTGTGATGATTATTTGGTCTAGATTCATCGAATTTGAGTATGCGATTTGTCAGGTCTTAATATCAATGCGATTTGTCAACATATGCCTTAAATATTCTGATATCTTGAATATTGATTGCATTTTGACGCAATTCAGTGTGCGATTTATCCTTTCAATATATGTTTTGACATGCATAAAATCAAGCGATTTGTTGAAAAGTCTAAGCGATTTGTATACTTACAGTTCTGATGCGATTTGTCATGGTATAAATTAGCAGAAGCGGTTTGTAAATCTGATTTAGTGAAGACTAAGGTTTGACTGAAGGTGAAGAAGATCTAAACTGTTTTGACTCTAACTTGACATCAATCAACTGAGAAAACTACAATCAAGATCATTCATCAAGAACCACGACTCAAACACTAAACTAAACTAAAACAAGACTCAAAGATTAAAGGATAATACATTTATGATCTCAGAACTTGGTTGTGTTTCCTTGTGTCAAGTCTAAACCATTGAAGGCTTTCACACAACTTCATCATCACAGATCCATAATGTAAAAGCTTTGTGATCTCAGTTTTGTTTCATTTTGTGTACGGTTCTCTTAACACATAGATCTTACAAGATCTATACACAAATGAAAGTACCCATCATAGATCCATTTTCGAACTCATTTGGAAATCATCAAGACTCTCAAATATTTAAAAGAAAATAACATCTAATGATCTCAGAATGGTTCGTTGTGCTTTGAAAATCTTTATAAGATCATGTTTGGTCGAACCACATCATCACAGATCGAATACAAAATGATAAATCATATACTAAATATATCTCAGTCACACTTTCATTTTATTAAGCCTATTGAAAGCCATCATACGAAAGGGAAAACCATCATTGATCTAATGATATTATCTGAATACTCTAAAGAATAGATCAAAACTCAAGGGTTTCAACCTGCTTCTTGATTCGGTTAAAAAATGATTCAAAATGATTTATCAAAACTTGCCTGATACCTCATGGTGAGATCGAGAAGCCAATTCACATACTCAAACCATCCCTGTGGTTGTGACTATATCATACTATCCCTGTGGCTTAACCGGTTCAATACCCTCATGCCATCCCTGTGGCTAGCTAAGATTAAGTGTTCTGAGATGAGACGTGAAGGAACATGGGGGCTGTGTTGATTGTGAGATTTATTAGGGTTGGGACCTTATGTGAAAGTGGCGAACTGATTTAAGGAGAGATTAGGTTTTGTAAGTTGTGTAATATTAGGGCATGTATGAGTTTGGTTACGTTTTATACCCGATTTTTAGGATAAATATTAAGTTGGGCCGAGTGCAGTTATGAGTGTTTAGATTCTCATGGGTCTTAATCACTTGGGCCGAGTTATTGTTGGATTGGGCCGAACATGTTGTGGTGCTACTATGGTGTTAACCACTGGTTTAATATCTTTCTAATTTTAGTGTTAAATATTTTAGTTAATCATGATTATGACAATGGTGAATGGTATCCAATGGTCTTATGAGGATAAAACATATTTTAGTGGCTTAGGTATATGTGATAAGATTGGACTACATGTTGCTTTCATTGAACTTTGGAGTTAATTTATTACATGGGGTGAAAAGATACCTTGTAGATGTTTTGGCTTAAAGTTGTAACAATGGACTGGGTCATTCTGTGCTAAATTGAATCGGGTCGTATTTGTATGGTGATAATGTGATTTGATTGTGAGATGTGCTGATAAGATTTAATGTGTTATGGGGGTTGATTCTTTGGTTTATACATTTTCAATGGATGATATTTCATGGCTTGAAATTGTTATTTGAACAAAGTTGACTGCGGGGTTGTTTGGACGATATTTCTTATTTGGATTTGAAGTGAGGTTTTCTGGGTGCATTTACTTATTTCGTCTTCTTTCTTTCTACCCTTCCGCGAAGATGACTTGTTTGGGCACTTAAAGAGGGTGATAAAGTCTTGGCTATTTAGTTACGTTTGTGATTCTTTCTCGCTTAACCCACAACCTAGCTATCACTTTGGTGTCTCACTCAGTCGAGAATGTCAAGAGGTTTTGTACATTGGGTACACTGTTTCTTTTTCACGAGGATTAGTACAAGTTTAAGTAACAAATCTGGGGAATTTTACTTCATGATCAAGTTTGGCATATCGGGTTTACTTCACCATCTTGTTACTGCAATAGCCAACAGAATGGGTGAATGATGTGTTAACCAAAGTTTTTATTGGATGGTTGATGATATTATTGATGTTGGAGATTGAACCGTTGATGAACCGCTGCATGTTCCCCTAAAACGGATATTCACCGAAACCAAAGTTGTCATAAAACATTCAAGCTGACATTGTTTACGGTTTAGTCTTGGTTTTGTAAAATCCCGCGAAAGAATTTATTTCTCGGTTTAAATCATAGATTTGTAAAATCCTGTGATAATGGAAACATCCTGGTATTAGTAAAGTGCATCTCCGGATCTATCTTACGGTTTATTCTTGGTTTTGTAAAATCCCGCGAAAGAAACTATTTCTCGGTTTAGACCATAGAATTGTAAAATCCCGTGATGATGGAACCATCATGGAGAAAGGAAAGTGTATTTCGAGATCTTATCTGATGCTGGTGCTACGGTTTCTGCTTCGAAGAAGGTATAATAGAGTGTACTTCATAAATTGGATGCGTGTTTGGATATTCGTCATGGCAGTTTGGTTATTACATGGTTTTACGGGGTTATGTGCTTCTAACCATGGTCGGGATGAAAACCATTACCATAGTTCACTTAAAATGTCAAAGGAGGCTAGATTTGAGCTTTTAATTAGAAGATGTGACAACGGGGTTAATTCACTATTATTTATTTGAGGTTGAAGTGAAATATCACAGGCAGGTGTACTTAGTATCTGAAGGTATGGGGGATTGTTGGATGAAGATTCTTCAAGATCCTTGTTCGAGTTATTATAAAAAACAAAGACTTGGAAATATAGTTATTGTTGGGTGACTTTTTCCTTTTCTTTTACGGGCTCTTACCACCACAAAATAACTATCACTTTAAGGAGTTACGTTGTAGTGCTCAGTGTCACATTCAATTGTGGATTTTCAAGAGGTGATGTACGTCTTATACTTGATGGTTGGTTGGTTGAAGAGTATAGAGTACTTAGAGAGCACTTAGAGATTCTAATGGAAATCGGCACCGCTCTTTGTTACATATGTGAAAGCTTGAGTAACGAGTTTGGGGGTAGTTTAGTTTACTTCAGGGTCAAATTCATCATATTGGGTTTTCTCCATCAGCTGTCACGAAAAAGAGCCTACTGAATGATAATGGGGTTGATTACAAGTTTGCCAAGAGAGGTAGAAAAGAGAGAGATTATGACGTTTGAACACAACAGTTCAAGCCTCGTACCTCAAAGAAAAGAAAAGTGTACGTTTCAGTGCGCTTTATCTTCAAGAAGAAGAGAAATCTTCTTATGACGTTTGAACACAACAGTTCAAGCCTCGTACTCCAAAGAAAACAAAAGTGTACGCTTCAGTGTGCTTTATCTTCTGAAGAAGAGAAATCTTCTTATTATGACCATTCTCATCAACATGCTTCATACTTTTTCCATGCGCTTTCAGTTATCAAGTGAACCGGACTATCGTTGCTAGTACTCTTATTTCACTTGCTCAATATAATGACGATGGCGACATCATGTGCTACTTTTATGGGGGAGAAGTGTAATAGAATACATTTGGATGATAATCACTTGTTTAATCAAGAATGGCAACTTCGTCTGCAATTCTTGAGGGGGAGAAGAAGTGTGATAATTCTGCATGTTGAGTTATTTCTGAGAATATATGGTCATACGGCTTCTAACTCATGTTAGAACCGAGCTTCTCCTTATCGGGTCATCTTTACATTGAGTTTCTTCTAAGAGCCGTTGGTTGACATCTTCTCTCGGACTGATGAGTTTATCGACAAAGTGCTTCCGGTTAATGCTTCACGTACACATCAACATGATGATTCCGAACAATCTCTTTGTTCTTGTTTGATGTGATTGGTAGTTTGGTGTTACCATTTAGTGTGTTCGTTGCGGGCTGATTGCTAATTTCCTTGATACACATCTTTCTGTTCTTGTTTGATTGGGAAGGATTTTAGTTAAGGGGATTTGCAAGATGTAAGTTTATTGGGATGCTTTTTGGTGAGATGAGGATGTTAACTATCTATTCCCCAACTGGACAATCTTGAAGAAGGTCGAGTCTACAGTCTGTTCTACATTTTCTGCTACATGTTAGAAGACTAAAGACGAGTTGTATTTGATTATCCAAAGACTTCTTCTTAATCCGGGAATTTATCAAACATATTGTCGGTTTAGGGGAGAGCACTAATTGAGGGAGAGTGATAAGTCATATTTAATCCCCAATTAGACTTGCTCACATTGTACTTCAGCAAGTTGATTCTCACAAAGACTTTAAGCGATCTTCTCAAAAGATTTCTAGTACATGAGCTTACAATGTGTTGCTGATTCTGAAGTGTCAAAACCAGCAAGGGGGAAGGAGACACATATCTAAAAGCACAACGAGTACACTTGACGAACTTAATTCTTCTAAGTGATTGAAGATATCTTGGGAAGACAAGTGTCATGACAGCAGAGAAACTCAGTGTTTGACTCGTGGCTTCTAGTGTTCTAATTCCAACTATGTGGGGGAAGAGATGGAAGAGTTAGTTTCTGGGGATAAAAGAGGTATACAAGTATGACATATTCAGGGGAGATAAATGTGTAACATGAGGGAGGTGTTATCAGCTATTCTCTCTTTGGGAATGTGTGTACTTCGGGATTCTTGAGCTTCATACACGGTCATCAGGGAAGAAAAATGTGAACATTGGGGAGGTGTTTCATTCCCCTCATGATGTGTATTCGGGAGGGCTCTTGGGAATTGGTGTACTTTAGATTCTTGAGCTTCATACACAATCATCAGGGAAGAAAAATGTGAACATTGGGGAGGTGTTTTCATTCCCGTCATGATGTGTATTTGGGAGAGTTCTTGAGCATTATACAAAGAGACTGACTGCATCAATTCAACTACTTGGGGGAATTGTTCTCTTGACACCTTTTGGAATGGATTGCTTCAAGACTTCAGTGGAAAAGGAATTTGAGAAGAGTTATTTAAGCGTGGGATGAAGCGTTGCTGTTCTTCTATTGGATGATATAACCCCGAACGATGAATCACGATGATTATTCTTAAAAGGAGCAGCAAGTTCGATGATAATGGTGTGCTTCTTTGTGCACCTGGCTAAGGGAAGCTTGAATGAAAGCTTTGAATCTACTCAACTAAAGGATTTTAAGTTTGGGGGGAAGCTACCAAAGTGTCACTTTCAGATGGTTCAATTTCTTTCTTCAGTACAAGAGCCTTGGAATCTTTGGTGGTGAATGTTTAAGAGATGATGATTTCTATCTTCTACAACGGGGCTGCTCGATATCCTTATCATGGTACTCGTATCATCATCTTCTTAAACTATATCATCTATTCTATCAGTAAATATTTATCAAAAACCAAATACAAAAATATAAAACCAACAAAACAAAATAGAAAAATATAAAATCTTCAAAAACCTATAAAAAATCAAAAAATTTGAAAAATACCAAAAATATGTTTTCTCAAGACATGTCTTCAGGTATCGATAACATCTGCGGTCTTAGAAATGTCATTCAACAATGGCACGGGCCATAGATGAAGTTCGAGCAGAAGGTGTAAATATTTCTTTTCAAAACATGTCACAAATCATATGGCTTGCAGTTGTTTCAGACTATAACCCGTGCTAAAACCATGGTTTGCTATTATTTCTGATAGCAACCCGCTCTTCAAAGAAGGAAAGTGCTGTGCTAAAACCAATTTTCAAATTTTTCATGCACTTATCCTAAAACAAAATGAGGAAAGTATGTCGAAGGACTGCTGTTCCTACTCAAATATTTTTCCTTCTAAAAATTATTCAGAAAAATATTTGTTTTAACTAAATGGTGGTAAATAGGTTGCTTGAAAATCAATCAGAATCAGAATTTTGATAAATTTGCAAAACTCAATCAATGACTTCAGCATGTTTAAAACTTTTTATGAAATGAGTCATTGATTGAGGGGGAGAATGTTTAGCTTATCTATTATCCTATATGCTTAACTGAAAAATGATGTTAACCTACGTTGAAGGACTAGGTGCCTAGGATATGACTGTTAGGATTAGATGATTTGAGTTTGATAAACACATAATTCCCATGCCTTTGTATGATCTGATTGATATGTTAAATTGACTTCTATTAGTTGATTGTTGTTTGGGTGCTGTCGACCACCATATATCTGTATGTGTGTTCACTAACGTATCCAGGTATATTGGTATATAAGAATGTTCCCGATCCGGATCCCACAATTTAAGATGACTGGATGCCGAAAGGAAAGGGTAACTATATCTTGGGTTGACAAATGAAGAAACGAAGCTTAATTTGACCTCTATGGAGAGTTGGCATGAAAAAATGTAACGTAAGAGGTCTCACTGCATCAGCAGATGTTTTCTTTCCAAACCTCCAGCAACAACAACAAAAGCAGCTCAACCACCTAACACATCTTTGTGCAGGATAATAGTGATGAAACCATTTTTTAAATAATCTTGTTTGAAAAATGAAAAAATATTGGTTTTGAAAATAAATTGGACTCAAATCTTGGAAATCACCGGACTTCATTTTATCAAAACTTAAGTCACTCAATCAACTACTACGGTCATCGATTGAGAGGGAGAGTGATTTAAAATAAAATATTTTCAAACGATATTTCTTCATAAAAGTCTGGTCTGTACGATAATAAGTGGTGATCTAAACTGTGACAATCCGTACTTTCAGGTCATTTCTCGACACAATGCATGTCTCATTATTTCAACATTTTGAGTAAACTTGGTTTACTTGTTTCAAATTCGCGTAACCTTGGAGGTTTAGCGGCGAATTCATGATCATGACATCACGTACATTTCATATGGACTATGAGTAGTCTACATTTCATTGACATCATGTGCATCTCATAAATTCATTCACGACATTTCATTTCATATTTTACGCGTAATTTTTATGTTTAATAATTTTTATCGCGTGAGTTTTTATTTTGTATATTTAACCCGTTACTTTCAAAAATGATCCCGAGGTATTTTAAACTTACCTTTAGTTTATAAAAACTATATTTTAGTTTTCCTAGTGTTTCAAATTTATTTGGTACTTAAATCGTTAAAGTTTTATTTATTACGTCGTTTTCTTAAAAATCTTACGATAATTATTTTATCACTCAATTTTCACAAGGAAAGTATTTTTGCAATTTTTATCATCTCAATACACTCTATTTTGACTTAATAAAAAGTTACTTGCACCAAAAATTCCCATTTGCTTATACTTGTACATTTTTACAATTTACTTACTTTTTCTACAAATTATTACAAATAATACAAGTAACATGATTTACAAAAAAAAAAAAATAAATTGAGAGACAACCCTCCCCCAAAAACCGGCCAAGGGGAGGGAGTCTCATAAATGTTAGTATGGTGTATGTTTTTTTTTTGTAATAATGCATCTACAAGAAGTCTTTTAACCTCATTATTTTCACATACTTATCATTTTATCAAAGTGTTATACAAAAAAAAAATCCTCTCTTCTTCCTTGGGACTCCATAACCGGCCAAGCAACAAAGCAAACAAGGGATCAAAATTTTCTTCAAGTCCTAGTGTGTTTAACAATCTAGTTGATACTCTTTCTAAGATTTTGAAATAAAAATCTAGAGTATTTAGGTAATCCTTGGTTCTTATCACCTCTTCATTTCACTTGTAAGCATGTTTTATTCATTTTTATGTTTCCTCTTCATTTTCATAAGTTTCTTTTCATTTTTGGAGCTTATATGCAAGTATGGTGATTTATACCATTTATGTCATGATTTTTAGAGTTATATTATACTTATGGTCATCCTATAATTACTCCCATGGTATTCTTTGGTCTTGAAGTTGATTAGGAACCCATGACACCCTAAGAAGGTGTATGGTAGGATTAGATTAGTTTTGGAGTTGATTTGAAGGGATTAGAATAGGTTTTGTCCGAGAAAAACTATTTTCGATAAGTATATTTTATGTTCTGTCCTTGTTTTGCTTTTCTGGAAAATCCGACAGTTGGTACTAAATTTTGGCCTTGATTTTTAGAAAATACACTTAAAAACGAATCCGTGGCCGCTTGAACGGATAAAAACGGACTTATAACGAAGCCGTGGTGAATTTTTAAAGTTTGGCGACGAAATATATAGTTTCTGAAAATTTCAGCTTTCTGTTTTTAGTGTTTTCGGGTCAAAAACGAGCCTTAAGCTTCACAAATTATTTCGACTTCTCAAAAATATATTAGTTTACTTCGATACGAGGCTAAGGACATATAAAACGTGGAAAACGGATTTGAAACGACAAAGATATACACTTTTTCATAAACTTGCCGTAACTAATTTTCTGCACACAATTAGCCAAAAACCACCATCTTTAACCCTTAATATCTTTATGATCGAGACCTTTTGGACGAAAACTCCTGAACTGAAACTTTTAGATATCGATACAAACTTTCCAAAACCGTCGATTTCGTTCTCTAACGATCAACGTGTACTGTTTTACGATTGTTTTTCCGGAGCCATTTTTGTTAATTTCATGATTTTTCCGACGACATTGTTTTGCGACGAAAAGTGGTAATTTCACCAAAAATCATTATAAAACCATTGTAGGATGACATTTTGACGTAAAAACATGTAAAGTGATTTTTGGTTGGTCAAGACGTCAAAAGAGTATTTTTCGACGTCGAGTAATATTTTCAAAAGGTCGTAAATGGTATAAATAACATATCAAGTGCATGCATAACATTACATTGCAATTCATGACATATCATATCATTGATAATAGGTCCCGGTTGACGCATCACTTTAAACCTCAGTGTACTCACATTTGCCATTATTCCAGTTTATCCAAGTGAGTTTTCATAGCCCCGTTTTTACATGCTTTTGATTATTTTCAAACCCACGGGGGAGAATACATTGCACTACATTTTCTTTGTACGATACCAAGTATGTTAAATTCATTACATTGCTTAAGTTACCTCATTTGCCAATATTGAAAGTCCCCATTTCCTGAACATGAACCGTTAATCATTGAAGCGAGGATGAGTGGATAGATCTATCGAGGGTGACGCCTCCATCCGGGTTGGTGAATCCCAACCAGGAAACGGATGCATTTCATTTGATTTCATTACGGAGTTGTCTGGCAAACATTCCGTGGAGGGGCATACATAATTGATCAGTCTAGTTTCGGGGTCATGGGCTTAAGGCAATTGTAATATTATTTTTACGTGACTTGATTGTCATGCATGCTAGATACTTGTGTAGTCGTATAAACCATTTACATAAACCTATGATTTCTCACCAACATTACTGTTGACCGTTTTTAGCAATGTATTTTCAGGTAACTGAGGCATTCGCATCATGACATGGTTTAGGGACCTACATTTTGAGTCGCGGCGTCGACTTACATTATGTACATTATGGCACTTTATTTCAAAACATCGTTTGGACTTGTAACATACTTGTATTTCCGCAAACTTTGTAAACCTTTTGGGACCGATGTTGTACTCTGATTATGTTTTTATGAAATATCCAACGATGTGTTTTTAAAACGACACTTTAGGTCGTTCAATATAACTGTGATGTGGTGCTATGACAGTCAATGCCCCCAGTGAATTCCATTCCGCAAAAAATGTAAATTGGGGTGTGACATAAACATTTAATGTTATGTCATGGTATGATTTATTTAAAACTCAAAGATCTTCAAAATGAAATTTTTTTCTGTTCTTGTTTGATTGTGAAATTGTTTTATTTTACTTAAAGATCTCTTAAAAACTATCATACCGGACACTAACAATCTTTAATGTCTAAAATTGATCTGTATCAATCATTTTTCAAAATTAAATCATGCCACGCCTTTCCCCAAAATCTTTTAAATGATTTAAATCAATTGAGATCACAAATCTCAAAAGGTTTGAAATTTTTGATCGGGGGAGAGATCGTGATTTAAATCTCAAATTTGTTTAAATGGAATTGGTTTTAGTCCTTTAAAGGCACTCCTGCCTCCATGTGCCAAACGATTTCTAATACATAACGCATTATGTTGAGGGGGAGCTTTTATCCAAAAACAAGATGAGTATTTAAACAAGGCACATATTCTCCCATGTTTTCAAACCTTATTAAATCACTTGGGATCCAAAATCTCAAAGGGTTTGATATTTTTGATCGGGGGAGAATTTGTGATTTAATTATGAAATCTGATAAATGATGATCTATTTGATTCAAAAGTGTAGGTTGCTCTCCCATATGTGCTAAACGCTTTCGAATCTCGAAGCACATATTGAGGGGGAGCATTTCAAAAGAAAATAAACTTTCAAGGTACAAAGATTTTTATGTTTCAACATAAGTACCTTCATTGATTTTCTAATGGTTTCTATTGGCAATCGTGAAAGTACTTCAAAAACCTCTTGCCTCTATGTGATAAAATGATTTCAAATATCCTACACACTTATTGAGGGGGAGAATTTACCAAAGAAATTCAAATGGCTTTTTCTAAGGAAATTGTGATCAAGAAATTGTTTCAAAGAACTCTTGCCTCCATGTGCTAAACAATTTTAAAATCATATGCACATGTTGAGGGGGAGCATTTCTAAAAGATAAAAAACAATTTTAAAATCATATGCAAATGCTTTGATTTTATATCACAAGTACCTTGATTGATTTTTTCCAAATGATTTTTCAATTGGTTTCAAGAAGGAAAGAACAATACCAAAAGACCGACCAATTTACTTTATGCATGGTGTTATAAGGATGGTTAGGTTAGGTATTCGTTCCCAGGATCCCGCCAGAGCCGGAGGGATCTACCCAGGGACAATCCACTAGATAGTGTAGAGTCCTTAGGTATGATGAAAAAAGGAGAAAAATGAGAATATGGGAAGAGTGTCGACTGAGATAGAGCTAGTACTGGAACAAACCCAACAAGGTTCTAGTAATGAAGTCTCGGTAAGCACTGAAGGGGTTGAAGAATGAAAAAGAAATGAAATGAGAAAAGGGTGAAAAGAAATAGCCCTCCAATTATTCAACCTTAGGGCAGAAACCGGGTTCAATTTATATGCTATTTGGTTACTAAGGTAACACTAGTATTGAAGACAAGACGTCATGGACCCAGTGGCGCACTGCACTAAACTTCCCAAGCTACCAAGTTCCTCGTAAAGGACTTGTTTCATTCTCACATGGAACCTACATAATCTATCAACTTTCTCTTAGAGATTGTTGATATTGAAGAAAGAGAGCCTCTCCCCAGTCTCCGACATAGGAAACCAAATGTGCACAATTGAGTCTAGAGCCAAGAGATCATTCACAAAATCTCATTAGGACACAAAAATAATGAAGACTTGCTGTTTCACACAATGAGGAAAGTAAGTATATATTAAGAGTCCTACGCATTATCCTTGTGATATTGCCAGAACATCCGAGTGATATGTAAAAGTATTCACGATGAAGATGGAAATCCTTCTAGAGCCAACATCAAACAAGCTCTTGGTGGGTGACATGTGAGATCATTTCAAAAGATCAAGTTTGTGACAACTGGATAGAAACGATGGGGCGATTCATTCTTGAATCAACCTTGGTCTAGGAAATGAATTGACGAATACTATTGGAAAAACCGTTCGATGTGCAAATCTTCTTTTCTCTAGCACATCGAATGTGTATTCATTTTCAAATTCAAAAAGTATCTCTGATTGAAAAAATACTTTTGGAAAAACCGTTCGATGTGCAAATTTCTTCTTTTCTCTAGCATATTCATGTTTATCATGCGGATTCACTTACACTTTATTCGAGATTATTTACATTTATTTCACATCGGTTGTCACAGACATGTCTTCAGATTCACATCCCATCACCATATCATCGGACTCTAGCTCGGATGATGTTCCAGCTAACCCCATCATGGATGATGTTGCATCACATTCCACTGAGATCGTATCTTCCATTGGATCTACTCCAGTCTTTCCACCTATCATGATCGACACTGAGACCGAACCCTTCGAGGAGGGCGAGGTTGCACCCACTCCTCACGTTAGCCCAGCTCACGATCCACCAGCACCACTACTAGCACCATCGTCACCATCTTCATCACCTTTTATTAGAGATCCTTTACCTACGACAGACTTGCCGCCCAAAAAGCGTGCTCGTTTTGATATCCCTACACCAGCATCTACTGAGCCCGAGCCACCCGCTAGATTTGAGTTAGGCGAGAGTTCTAGGGCAGCAGTTGTTCGACAGCCTTCTACCGAGGCATTAGGAGCCCGTATTGATAGTCAGCAGATCCAGATTGATAGTTTGACACGACGGTTGGAGGAGTTGTCGGTAGATAGGATTGAGCCCATCGCTGAGGAGGTCGAGGGTTTGATACTAGGCAGGGTTTGTATTGACTTATCTCATCAGAGTATTCAGCATAGGCAGTTAGAGGACAGGGAGACTATTGCTTCTTTGCAGGTTCAGGTTGATGAGTTGAGGAGTTTGGTGGATAGTTTGGTTACTCAGGTTCGCGATCTTCAGGACAGGGCTGGCGGAGCACCATGAGGTGCCTTATGTAGACTTTTGTCATTGTATAGTTTTGACCATTATATTCCTAGTCACAAGGTGTGTGACGTAGTTTAAAGAACTTGTTGTATTTTGGTTGTTGTACAAACAAATGTATCAAGTATTGACTCTACTATGTAGGAATGGTTATTATTATCTATGATATCGGTCCATGTAGGCCGAAATTTTCATGTATATTATCCACGTGTGTTGTGATTATATTTGTGATATTTCGTTATTGTTCCGTTGTGATTCCATTTATCTTTATGCATGATTGTGGTTGTGGATATATTTGTATGATGGTTGTTTCTACTTACGAGTTCTCATGATTGTTTCATCTTGTGATTTTGAAGAATTATGGCGCCTAAGAAAGCTACAGTTGAAATGACCCAAGCAGAAATTCAAAAGTTGGTGAATGATAGCATTGCTAATGCTCTAAGAGTCGAAAGGGAAGCAGTGGCTGCTGCTGAAGCCGCTAGGCTAGCTACTGCTACTGGTAATGCCGGAGGATCTGGGGTTAAGAAATGTTCGTACAAAGATTTCAAGAGTGGTGAACCCACTAAGTTTCGAGGTACCGAGGGAGCTACTGCAATGGTAAGATGGTTTGAGAAATTGGAATCGGTGTTTTTGCTTTGTAACTGTCCGGATGACAGTAAGGTCAAGTTTGCCACAAGCACTTTACTTGATGGAGCGTTGTCATGGTGGAATTCATACGCTCAACCGATTGGTATGGAGAATGCTTTTAAGCTTTCGTGGCAGGAATTTAAGGTCTTGGTGACTAAGAAGTTTTGTCCTCGAACGGAAATCAAAAAGTTGGAGACGGAGTTCTATGAATTGGTAACCATTGGGTATGATATCGACACTTACATTCGAAGATTCCAGGAATTAGCCGCGTTATGCCCATCAATGGTATCGGATAATGAAAAGTTGCTAGAGGCTTTTATTGGAGGACTTCCCGAGGTCATTCAAGGAGATGTGACTTCATTTGATCCACAAACAATCGAGGAAGCTATTCGTGTGACTCAGAAATTGATGGCACAAGTGGTGAAGCGAGGCAAGTACACCACTACCAACCGAAGCAACAACAGCAACCCCAACAACCGTTTCAACAACAATCGGGGTAACTACAACAACAATAGCAACAACAACAAACGCAAGTGGGACAACAACAGGGGTAGGAATGCTACTCAACAACCGCCCAAGAGGCAAGAGGTTGCTAAGGCTTATGTTGCGGGACCGAAAGAAGGAAAAGGATATACGGGAGTTTTGCCGAAATGTAACAGATGTTTGAGTCACCACAATCCGGGTCGATGTCCTGATCCGTGTGAAAATTGCAAGAAAGTTGGTCACCGTACTAGGGATTGCAAGGCACCACAAGTTACTTGTTTTGGTTGCGGGGAAACTGGACACTACAAGAGGGATTGTAAGAAAGGAAAGAATCAAGCAAATCCGAATCAAGAAGGTTTGGCACGAGGAAGGGTTTACGTCATTGGAGGCGGAGAAGATAGGGAGGACCCAATGTCATAACGCAGTACGTTTCTTCTCAATAATCGTTACGCTTCAGTTTTATTTGATTCGGTGCGATAAAAGTTTTGTGCCCAATGCATTTGCACCTTTGCTCAACATTAAGCCAACCACCTTAGATACATCATACATTGTCGAATTAGCTAATGGTAATTTAGTTAGCACAAACACCATTGTCCGCGGTTGCACATTCAATTTTCTTAATCATCCCTTCAACATAGACCTCATGCCCGTAGAGCTTGGTAGTTTTGACGTCGTCATTGGCATGGATTGGTTATCTAAGCATCGCGCAAAGATCATTTGTGATGAGAAAGTTGTTCATCTTCCCTATAATGGCGAAACTTTGATTATTCGTGGGGAACGAAGTGGAACTCGAATTAGTATCATATCGAGTATCAAAACGGAGAAGTACATTAAGAAAGGTTGTATTGCGTTCTTAGCTCATGTAACAGAGAAAAAGTCGGAGGAGAAGCGACTTGAAGATGTTCCTATTGTTCGTGAATTTTCTGAAGCATTTCCCGAGGATTTACCGGGACTTCCACCGGCACGACAAGTAGAATTTCAAATTGACTTAGTGCCCGGAGCTGCACCGATTGCGCGAGCACCGTACCGTCTAGCACCATCCGAAATGCAAGAGTTGTCTAATCAATTGCAAGAGCTTCTGGACAAAGGATTCATTAGGCCGAGTTCCTCGCCTTGGGGAGCACCGGTCTTGTTTGTGAAGAAGAAGGATGGATCCTTCCGAATGTGCATAGATTATCGAGAATTGAACAAGTTAACGGTGAAGAATCGTTACCCACTCCCAAGAATTGATGACTTGTTCGATCAGTTGCAAGGTTCAAGTATTTATTCCAAGATTGATCTTCGTTCGGGTTATCATCAGCTTCGAGTTCGGGAAGAGGATATTCCGAAAACAGCGTTTAGAACACGTTACGGTCATTACGAGTTTCAAGTGATGCCGTTTGGATTGACTAATGCACCGGCGGTATTCATGGATCTCATGAATAGAGTTTGTAAGCCGTATTTGGACAAGTTTGTTATAGTGTTCATTGACGACATATTGATCTACTCAAAGAACAAAGAAGAGCACGAAGAGCATTTAAGGATGATTTTAAGGCTACTCAAGAATGAGAAGTTGTATGCCAAGTTTTCGAAGTGTGATTTTTGGAACCACAAAGTGCAATTTCTTGGTCATGTCATTGATAGTCATGGACTACAAGTTGATCCCGCAAAGATTGAAGCCGTAAAAGATTGGGCTACTCCAACGAATCCTACAGAAATTCGACAATTTCTAGGACTAGCAGGATATTACCGAAGGTTCATCGAAGGTTTTTCGAAGATAGCGAGACCTTTGACCAAGTTGACACAGAAAAACAAAAAGTACGAATGGGGAAAGAAACAAGAAGTTGCTTTTCAGTTGCTGAAGCAAAAGCTTTGCAGTGCGCCGATTTTGGCACTACCCGAAGGCATTGAGAACTTTGTTGTATATTGCGACGCTTCGCATAAAGGACTTGGGGCTGTTTTAATGCAAAACGAGAAGGTGATAGCGTATGCTTCTCGACAACTTAAGACTCATGAAAAGAACTACACAACTCATGATCTCGAGTTAGGAGCCGTAGTTTTTGCGCTCAAGATTTGGAGACACTACCTCTACGGTACAAAGTGCACAGTGTTTACCGACCACAAGAGTTTGCAATATATTCTTGATCAGAAGGAGCTTAATATGAGGCAACGTCGTTGGTTGGAGTTACTCAGCGACTATGATTGTGAAATCAAGTATCACCCGGGAAAAGCCAATGTTGTGGCTGATGCTCTTAGTCGGAAAGAGAGGCCTAAACCTTTAAGAGTTCGTTCATTGGGAATGACGATTATTTCTCCTTTACCATCGAAAATCCATGAAGCACAGATCGAAGCACTTAAAGAGGAAAATCGACCAAGTGAAAAGCTTTATGGTATGCCCGAAAGCGCAAATGGTTTTGTAAAGAGAGCAGATGGAGTATTATGTTTCAAGGATAGAATGTGGGTTCCATTGTATGGCGGAATACGAGAATTAATTATGCATGAGTCGCATAAGTCAAAGTATTCTATTCATCCAGGATCGGATAAGATGTATCAAGATCTTAAGAAACTTTATTGGTGGCCGAACATGAAAGCGGAAATTGCCATGTACGTTAGCAAATGCCTTACCTGCGCTAAGGTAAAAGTTGAATATCAGAAGCCTTCAGGTTTACTCCAACAACCAGAAATTCCTCAATGGAAATGGGAACGCATTACAATGGACTTTGTTACGAAACTTCCTAAGACATCGGGAGGTTACGACGCTATTTGGGTAATTGTTGATCGCCTTACCAAATCAGCCCATTTCATACCGATTAGAGAGACTTATTCAATGGAGCAACTCACTAGACTTTATGTCAAGGAAATAGTCTCGAGGCACGGAGCACCAATTTCTATCATTTCCGACAGAGATAGTCGATTCACTTCAAACTTCTGGAATTCATTGCAAGATTCATTCGGAACCAGATTAGAGATGAGCACAGCATATCACCCACAAACCGACGGTCAGAGTGAAAGGACCATTCAAACGTTAGAAGACATGCTGAGGGCATGTGTGATTGATTTTGGCAATGGTTGGGCTAACCATTTGCCATTGATTGAATTCTCGTACAACAATAGTTATCACACCAGTATCAAGATGGCACCATTCGAGGCACTATATGGTCGTAAGTGCCGTTCACCTGTTTGTTGGGCCGAAGTAGGAGACGCACAACTTACTGGTCCAGAAATGGTACGGGAAACCACGGAAAAGATTGTTCAAATTCGTGATAGACTCAGAACTGCAAGGAGTCGACAGAAAAGTTATGCGGATGTTAGACGCAAGGATTTGGAATTTCAAGTGGGAGACAAAGTTATGTTGAAAGTATCGCCTTGGAAGGGCGTGGTACGATTTGGAAAGCGTGGGAAGTTAAACCCGAGATACATTGGACCATTCAAGATTTTGAGCAGAGTTGGTCCGGTAGCTTATCGTCTTGATCTTCCACCAGAACTTAGTCATGTGCACAACACGTTTCATGTTTCAAACTTGAAGAAGTGTCTTTCAGACGAATCGCTCGTTATTCCATTGGCCGAAGTTCAGCTTGACGACAAACTCCATTTTGTGGAAGAACCTGTAGAAATCATGGACCGCGAGGTCAAGCAGTTGAAACAGAGTCGTATTCCTATTGTGAAAGTTCGTTGGAATTCTCGACGAGGTCCTGAGTTTACTTGGGAACGGGAAGACCAGATGCGACGCAAGTATCCTCATCTTTTCGCCGACACCGTTTCATCTAACAACGATTGAATTCAGGGACTGAATTCCCTTTTTGGATGGGCGAATGTGACAATCCGTACTTTCAGGTCATTTCTCGACACGATGCATGTCTCATTATTTCAACATTTTGAGTAAACTTGGTTTACTTGTTTCAAATTCGCGTAACCTTGGAGGTTTAGCGGCGAATTCATGATCATGACATCACGTACATTTCATATGGACTATGAGTAGTCTACATTTCATTGACATCATGTGCATCTCATAAATTCATTCACGACATTTCATTTCATATTTTACGCGTAATTTTTATGTTTAATAATTTTTATCGCGTGAGTTTTTATTTTGTATATTTAACCCGTTACTTTCAAAAATGATCCCGAGGTATTTTAAACTTACCTTTAGTTTATAAAAACTATATTTTTAGTTTTCCTAGTGTTTCAAATTTATTTGGTACTTAAATCGTTAAAGTTTTATTTATTACGTCGTTTTCTTAAAAATCTTACGATAATTATTTTATCACTCAATTTTCACAAGGAAAGTATTTTTGCAATTTTTATCATCTCAATACACTCTATTTTGACTTAATAAAAAGTTACTTGCACCAAAAATTCCCATTTGCTTATACTTGTACATTTTTACAATTTACTTACTTTTTCTACAAATTATTACAAATAATACAAGTAACATGATTTACAAAAAAAAAATAAATTGAGAGACAACCCTCCCCCAAAAACCGGCCAAGGGGAGGGAGTCTCATAAATGTTAGTATGGTGTATGTTTTTTTTTTTTGTAATAATGCATCTACAAGAAGTCTTTTAACCTCATTATTTTCACATACTTATCATTTTATCAAAGTGTTATACAAAAAAAAATCCTCTCTTCTTCCTTGGGACTCCATAACCGGCCAAGCAACAAAGCAAACAAGGGATCAAAATTTTCTTCAAGTCCTAATGTGTTTAACAATCTAGTTGATACTCTTTCTAAGATTTTGAAATAAAAATCTAGAGTATTTAGGTAATCCTTGGTTCTTATCACCTCTTCATTTCACTTGTAAGCATGTTTTATTCATTTTTATGTTTCCTCTTCATTTTCATAAGTTTCTTTTCATTTTTGGAGCTTATATGCAAGTATGGTGATTTATACCATTTATGTCATGATTTTTAGAGTTATATTATACTTATGGTCATCCTATAATTACTCCCATGGTATTCTTTGGTCTTGAAGTTGATTAGGAACCCATGACACCCTAAGAAGGTGTATGGTAGGATTAGATTAGTTTCGGAGTTGATTTGAAGGGATTAGAATAGGTTTTGTCCGAGAAAAACTATTTTCGATAAGTATATTTTGTGTTCTGTCCTTGTTTTGCTTTTCTGGAAAATCCGACAGTTGGTACTAAATTTTGGCCTTGATTTTTAGAAAATATACTTTAAAACGAATCCGTGGCCGCTTGAACGGATAAAAACGGACTTATAACGAAGCCGTGGTGAATTTTTAAAGTTTGGCGACGAAATATATAGTTTCTGAAAATTTCAGCTTTCTGTTTTTAGTGTTTTCGGGTCAAAAACGAGCCTTAAGCTTCACAAATTATTTCGACTTCTCAAAAATATATTAGTTTACTTCGATACGAGGCTAAGGACATATAAAGCGTGGAAAACGGTTTGAAACGACAAAGATATGCACTTTTCATAAACTTGCCGTAACTAATTTTCTGCACACAATTAGCCAAAAACCACCATCTTTAACCCTTAATATCTTTATGATCGAGACCTTTTGGACGAAAACTCCTGAACTGAAACTTTTAGATATCGATACAAACTTTCCAAAACCGTCGATTTCGTTCTCTAACGATCAACGTGTACTGTTTTACGATTGTTTTTCCGGAGCCATTTTTGTTAATTTCACGATTTTTCCGACGACATTGTTTTGCGACGAAAAGTGGTAATTTCACCAAAAATCATTATAAAACCATTGTAGGATGACATTTTGACGTAAAAACATGTAAAGTGATTTTTGGTTGGTCAAGACGTCAAAAGAGTATTTTTCGACGTCGAGTAATATTTTCAAAAGGTCGTAAATGGTATAAATAACATATCAAGTGCATGCATAACATTACATTGCAATTCATGACATATCATATCATTGATAATAGGTCCCGGTTGACGCATCACTTTAAACCTCAGTGTACTCACATTTGCCATTATTCCAGTTTATCCAAGTGAGTTTTCATAGCCCCGTTTTACATGCTTTCGATTATTTTCAAACCCACGGGGGAGAATACATTGCACTACATTTTCTTTGTACGATACCAAGTATGTTAAATTCATTACATTGCTTAAGTTACCTCATTTGCCAATATTGAAAGTCCCCATTTCCTGAACATGAACCGTTAATCATTGAAGCGAGGATGAGTGGATAGATCTATCGAGGGTGACGCCTCCATCCGGGTTGGTGAATCCCAACCAGGAAAACGGATGCATTTCATTTGATTTCATTACGGAGTTGTCTGGCAAACATTCCGTGGAGGGGCATACATAATTGATCAGTCTAGTTTGAGGTCATGGGCTTAAGGAAATTGTAACATTATTTTTACGTGACTTGATTGTCATGCATGCTAGATACTTGTGTAGTCGTATAAACCATTTACATAAACCTATGATTTCTCACCAACATTACTGTTGACCGTTTTTAGCAATGTATTTTCAGAATGCTGAGGCATTCGCATCATGGCATGGTTTAGGGACCTACATTTTGAGTCGCGGCGTCGACTTACATTATGTACATTATGGCACTTTATTTCAAAACATAGTTTGGACTTGTAACATACTTGTATTTCCGCAAACTTTGTAAACCTTTTGGGACCGATGTTGTACTCTGATTATGTTTTTATGAAATATCCAACGATGTGTTTTTAAAACGACACTTTAGGTCGTTCAATATAACTGTGATGTGGTGCTATGACAGTCAATGCCCCCAGGAATTCCATTCCGCTGCAAAACAGGTAAATTGGGGGTGTGACATAAACATTTAATGTTATGTCATGGTATGATTTATTTAAAACTCAAAGATCTTCAAAATGAAATTTTTTTCTGTTCTTGTTTGATTGTGAAATTGTTTTATTTTACTTAAAGATCTCTTAAAAACTATCATACCTGACACTAACAATCTTTAATGTCTAAAATTGATCCGTATCAATCATTTTTCAAAATTAAATCTAGCCACGTCTTTCCCCAAAATCTTTTAAATGATTTAAATCAATTGAGATCACAAATCTCAAAAGGTTTGAAATTTTTGATCGGGGGTGAGATCGTGATTTAAATCTCAAATTTGTTTAAATGGAATTGGTTTTAGTCCTTTAAAGGCACTCCTGCCTCCATGTGCCAAACGATTTCTAATACATAACGCACATGTTGAGGGGGAGCATTTATCCAAAAACAAGATGAGTATTTAAACAAGGCACATATTCTCCCATGTTTTCAAAACCTTATTAAATCACTTGGGATCCAAAATCTCAAAGGGTTTGATATTTTTGATCGGGGGAGAATTTGTGATTTAATTATGAAATCTGATAAATGATGATCTATTTGATTCAAAAGTGCAGGTTGCTCTCTCATATGTGCTAAACGCTTTCGAATCTCGAAGCACATATTGAGGGGGAGCATTTCAAAAGAAAATAAACTTTCAAGGTACAAAGATTTTTGTGTTTCAACATAAGTACCTTCATTGATTTTCTAATGGTTTCTATTGGCAATCGTGAAAGTACTTCAAAAACCTCTTGCCTCTATGTGATAAAATGATTTCAAATATCCTACACACATATTGAGGGGGAGAATTTACCAAAGAAATTCAAATGGCTTTTTCTAAAGAAATTGTGATCAAGAAATTGTTTCAAAGAACTCTTGCCTCCATGTGCTAAACAATTTTAAAATCATATGCACATGTTGAGGGGGAGCATTTCTAAAAGATAAAAAACAATTTTAAAATCATATGCAAATGCTTTGATTTTATATCACAAGTACCTTGATTGATTTTTTCCAAATGATTTTTCAATTGGTTTCAAGAAGGAAAGAACAATACCAAAAGACCGACCAATTTACTTTATGCATGGTGTTATAAGGATGGTTAGGTTAGGTATTCGTTCCCAGGATCCCGCCAGAGCCGGAGGGATCTACCCAGGGACAATCCACTAGATAGTGTAGAGTCCTTAGGTATGATGAAAAAAGGAGAAAAATGAGAATATGGGAAGAGTGTCGACTGAGATAGAGCTAGTACTGGAACAAACCCAACAAGGTTCTAGTAATGAAGTCTCGGTAAGCACTGAAGGGGTTGAAGAATGAAAAAGAAATGAAATGAGAAAAGGGTGAAAAGAAATAGCCCTCCAATTATTCAACCTTAGGGCAGAAACCGGGTTCAATTTATATGCTACTGGTGGTTACTAAGGTAACGCCGGTATTGAAGACAAGACGTCATGGACCCAGTGACGCACGGCACTAAACTTCCCAAGCTACTCAAGTTCCTCGTAAAAGGACTTGTTTCATTCTCACGGGGAACCTACATAATCTATCAACTTTCTCTTAGAGATTTTTGATATTGAAGAAGGAGACCCTCTCCCCAGTCTCCGACATAGGAAACCAAATGTGCACAATTGAGTCTAGAGCCAAGAGATCATTCACAAAATCTCATTAGGACACAAAAATAATGAAGACTTGCTGTTTCACACAATGTGGAAAGTAAGTATATATTAAGAGTCCTACGCATTATCCTTGTGATATTGCCAGAACATCCGAGTGATATGTAAAAGTATTCACGATGAAGATGGAAATCCTTCTAGAGCCAACATCAAACAAGCTCTTGGTGGGTGACATGTGAGATCATTTCAAAAGATCAAGTTTGTGACAACTGGATAGAAACGATGGGGCGATTCATTCTTGAATCAACCTTGGTCTAGGAAATGAATTGACGAATACTATTGGAAAAACCGTTCGATGTGCAAATCTTCTTTTCTCTAGCACATCGAATGTGTATTCATTTTCAAATTCAAAAAGTATCTCTGATTGAAAAAATACTTTTGGAAAAACCGTTCGATGTGCAAATTTCTTCTTTTCTCTAGCACATCGAATGTGTATTCTCTTTCAAATACAAAAGGTATTTTTGATTGAAAATTGATCTTTCTCATAAAACCTTCGTCGTATTGCAAAACTCTTTCTTCTAAGCAATACGCGATTGTTTTCAAATCAATTTTTCATCAATCAGTGAATCTCAATTCGCTGGTTCACTCACTCCGTGTTGTCTTCTTTGAGACGTTCCAGTTTGAGAACAGCTAGAACAGCTGCGAAACCCTGTCAAGGAGATTCTTCGGAATTATACCTGTTCATAGGCAGTACTTGTACTGATCAACGGGGAACCGTGGGCCGTGTACCTCAATTCAACGAAAGTGATCAAAGACACTTTCGTGTGTTTTATTGCTAACTGTTGTTTGCAGGTACATTTGGACGGTTGCACCTGATCAGAATTGAGAAGTCAATCCAAAGCCGCATCCTCACAGCATCCACACTTAATTAAAGAAATCATGACTAGTGCATAACTACATAACCTGGCTCTGATATTTTTATACTATGCTTCTGCTATGCTGCTGTAAATATCATGAACCAATAAAGCTTCCGCTACTCTGATGGAAAGATGTCTTGATCCTGAAAGTGTGAGCATATCGGTCCAAAAGTCACAACATCACATGAAGGCAACACTACAAAGGGTGATTTAGAGATTTACTGTGGCTGATGATCTCAAAGAAAGCTCGAAGATCATCAAAGATGTGGATCAGTTCAAAGACCTCCACTGAAAGTACAAAATAATCGGACTATGAAGAGTCACTACAAAAGCACAAAGAATGCGGACATTGAAGAATTGAAGTCTATGAGCTCAGAACAAGATGATAAAATAGAATGCTAGGATTCGAAATGTAAAACATGGGGTGACCTCCCTTAGGGGGAGATTGTTAGGAATTAGAAATTCCATAGTTAAGTGTCGGTCACCCCAACTGTTATCTAGCATAAGTTAGCTAGTAGACATATCGTTATTAAAATGTTTGTTAGTTAGTCATTAGCCTAGTTTAGCGTAGTGTAACACCGTGGAGGAAGGACGGGTCTTTACCCACTGTATACCTGATCCACAAGCCGTCAGGAGGTCGTTTAGCTTGTAACTATAAATACCCTTCCCACTAAGGGAAGGGTGGTGCTTCTTCATAATCTAACCTTACACTTTTTGATTATTTCTCTCTCTAGAACACCCTCTCTACTCTATTCATCTTCTAACATGGCTATCTTGTTTAATCATCTACCTAGACCACCCGAATCATCTAAACAACATACTATTTACGATCCTACATAATCTAATAAGCAAAAATCATAAAACAAGCAAAACAAGCATTTAAACTAGCCTAGAAAATTGAAAATACAAAAAAATAAGCTAAACACTTAAACACTTAACACTAGATAAACAAAAAACTAGAAAAAGAAAAACAAAAAACTTTTACGAGAGGTCCAACCGAATCAGTTGCTCGCGTAGCCAATCGGTTGGCCTAAAAACCAACTTTTTAAATTTTCTCCTTTTTATAAAACACTTAAACTAAACTCAAATAATACCATAAAAACAGAAAATGACAACTAAAACAAATCAAATCCCCGGCATCTGTGCAAAAAACTATATGGTGACGATACCGGAATTATCATGCAAGCAAACAAACAATCTATCAAACAAAAAAATAATCAAACGAACAAACAAGTGCAAAACCAAATCACCGGCAGCGGCGCCAAAAACTTGATGTGCCAATCGTGTGCAAGTTTTAAAGATTTATAAACACAATTTAATCGGGCAATTACATTAACACATACGAGCAAGTATACTCGTTCATGATAGCAAATGTGGGTAAGTCGAGATTGTCCCAAGGGATTTGCATTGAATTTGTTAAATTGTTTGAGATAAGAAAGCTTGTCAAGCCTTCCACTAAAGTGATGCTTTTATAAAAACCAAATTAAAGAAAAATATACTTCTGTGTAGGCCATAGTCAATTATCTATAGTGTTCATGAAAGCTTGGTGTAAACTTGATGCATTGCATAAATCATAGGCAAATGATTCACAATCCATGGTTTATGTTTTGTAACAATCATTTTAAGAATACAAACACATAGGTAATCCTTTCGGTCCTTAACCTATTGATTATTCTTTAGAAAATCCATTTGTTTGTAAAAGATTCTTATTTAACTTGTTCTTACGAACACTTTCGGCCTTTACATGATGAAATCGTTTCTAGTCTCATTTAACAACTAAATATGATGAGTGTCAATCATCATATCCCCATACTAGTTTGTCACTAACGTTTTGGAATAAAACATAAAGAGAAATCCTTTTGGTCCTTTATCTTGCAAATGTTATACCATCAAATTAAACATGACTAGTTGTTATTCCAACAAACTCATTAAAAAAAAATACTTTACATGCATCACATATATAAGAACACTCCTAACAATTTCCTACATCCTTACACACAAGTATATTCAAGAAGTACTCCATTAAAACCATAACATAATACAAGTAGTAACCATGTAGTTCATATAATTCATAAGAATAAAAATTAATGACAAAGTTCATAAGAATACCTAAACTTCGGATTACAAGAACTGGAATATGTGGAACTATAGCAACCACGCGTCTCCAATCGCTTTATACTACCCGTACAACTTCGAATGACTACCAAATGGTTGAGAATTGTTCTCAACAAGTTCTTGGAGGTTTTACAGACTTAATAGGACTTTTGGGGTGAATAAAAGTGTTTGGAAATAGCCTTGGTGTAAGCCTATTACTCTTTGGGGTGTGTCACACTAAAAAACTAAGTCTAGGTGCAATATATAGCTAAGAACTCTTCACCAACAAGCCAAAAACGTCCAGTAGGAGTTATTAACAAGAAATGATAGGACTCCAATGATTAATGGAAGTTATGGTGTAGGATCTTACATATATTGTGTTATGATGATTCGGGTGGTCTTGGATGGTGATGATACAAGAAAGCCATGGTTTTAGAGAGAGGAAGAGAGGATTGGGTGTTTCTAGAGAGATAAACAAAAAGAGAATGTTAGATTAATGAGAAAGCACCACCCCTTCCAAGGATGGAAGGGGTATTTATAGTTACAGCAAATACGTCCTCCTGTCAGACTGTGGATCAGGCATACAGTGGGTAAAGACCCGTCCTTCCTCCACGGTGTTACTCTAAACTAAACTACACTAATAAACACGTAAATAACGATATGTCTACGAGCTAACTTATGCTAGATAATAGTTGGGGTGACCGACTCTTCATTATGGATTTTCTGAATCCTAACAATCTCCCCCTAAGGGAGGTCACCCCATGAAATACATTTTGCATCCTAGCATTCTTTCTTTGTCTTTAGTTCCAAGCTCGTAGACTTCAATTCTTCACTACCGTAATCTTTGTGCTTTAGCAGTTACTCTTCATAGTCCGCATAGTTTTGTACTTTCAGTGGAGGTATTTGAACTGATCCACATCATGATGATCTTCGAGCTTTCATTGAGATCATCAGCCACAGTAAATCTCTGGATCACCCTTTGTTGTGTTGCCATCATGTGAAGTTGTGACTTACGGACCGACATGCTCACACTTTCTGGATCATGACATCTTTTCATCAGAGTAGCAGAAGCTTTACTGGCTCATGATATTTGCACCTATCAGAGCCAGGTTATGTAGATTAGCACTTGTCATGATTTCTTTAATTAAGTGTGGATGCTGGGAGCATGCGGCTTTGGATTGACTCCTCAATTATGATCAGCTGCAACCGTCGAGTGTTCCTGCATAAAACAGTTAGCAATAAAGCGCACAAAAGTGTCTTTGATCACTTTTGTTGAATTGAGGTGCACGGCCTACGGTTCCCCGTTGATCAGTACAAGTACTGCCTGTGATCAGGTATAATTCCGAAGAATCTCCTTGACAGGGTTTCGCAGCTGCTCTAGCTGTTCTCAAACCGGAACGTCTCAAAGAAGACAACACGGAGTGAGTGAACCAGCGAATTGAGATTCACTGATTGATGAAAAGTGATTTGAAAACAATCGTGTATTGCTTAAAAGAAAGTGTTTTGCAATACAACGAAGGTTTTATGGAAAATCAATTATCAATCATAAATACCCTTTAATTTTGAAACATTAATACACAGTCGATGTGCTATGGAAAAGAACTTTTAAGCACAACGACCGGTTTTTCAAAGGTATCCGTCAATTCATTTCCTGGACCAAGGTTGATTCAAGAATGAATCGCCCCATCGTTTCTATCCAGTTGTCACAAGCTTGATCTTTTGCAAGATCTCACATGTCACCCACCAAGAGCTTGTTTGATGTTGGCTCTAGAAGGATTTCCATCTTCATCGTGAATATTTTAACATATCACTCGGATGTTCTGGCAATACCACAAGGATAATGCGTAGGACTCTTAATATATTCTCACTTTCCACATTGTGTGAAACAGTAAATCTTCATTAATTCTGTGTCCTAATGAGATATAGTGAATGATCTCTTGGCTCTAGACTCAATTGTGCACATTTGGTTCCTATGACGGAGACTAGGGAGAGGGTCTCCTTCTTCAATATCAACCATCTCTAAGAGAAAGTCGATAGATAATGTCGGTTCCCCGTGAGAATGAAACAAGCCCTTTTAAGAGGAACTTGAGTAGCTTGGGAAGTTTAGTGCAGTGCATCACTGGGTCCATGATGTCTTATCTTCAATACCAGTGTTACCTTAGTAAACACCAGTAGCGTATGTATTGAACCCGGTTTCTGCCCTAAGGTTGAATTATTGGAGGGCTATTTATTTTCACCCTTTTCACATTCAATTCTTTTTCATTCTTCAACCCCTTCAGTGCTTACCGAGACTTCATAACTAGAACCTTGTTGGGTTTATTCCAGTACTAGCTCTATCTCAGTCCGCAATCTTCCCATTTCTCACTTTTCTCCTTTTCTCAATATACCTAAGGACTCTACACTATCTAGTGGATTGTCCCTGGGTAGATCCCTCCGGTTCTGGCGAATCGTGGGAACAAATACCTAACCGAACCATCCTTATAACTCCATGCATAAAGCAAATTGGTCGGTCTTTTGGTATTGTTTATTCCTTCTAGAAACCAATTGAAAAATCATTTGGAAAATCAATCAAGGTACTTGTGATACGAGATCAAAGTATTTTGTACCTTAACTGTTCTTGATCTTTTAGAAATGCTCCCCCTCAACATATGCATATGATTTTGAAATTGTTTCGCACATGGAGGCAAGAGGTCTTTGAAATATATTCTTGATCACAATTTTCATAGAAAAAAGCCATTTGATTTTCTTGGTAAATTCTCCCCCTCAATATGTGCATAGGATATTTTAAAACATTTTATCACATAGAGGAAAGAGTTCTTATAAGTACTTTCACGATCACACATGCCATAGAGAAAACCATTTGCTCCCCCTCAATATGTGCCTCTAGATTTGAAAAAGTTTAGCACATATTAGAGAGAACTTGCAATTTGAATCAAAACGATCACCTTTTATCAAATTCCATTATTAAATCACAAATTCTCCCCCTATCAAAAATATCAAACCCTTTGAGATTTTGGATCCCAAGTGATTTAATAAGGTTTATAAAACATGGGAGAACTTGTGGCTTGGTTTAGTTTTGAAAAATGACAGATAAGGATCATTTTAAGACATTAAAGATTGTTAGTGTCAGGTATGATTGTTTTAAGAGATCTTTTAGTAAAATAAAACAATTTCACAATCAAACAAGAACAGAAAAAATTTCATTTTGACAGATCTTTGAGTTTTAAAGAAAATCATACCATGACATAACATTAAATCTTTAGATCACCACATTTTAACGTACAAACCGGAACTTTTATGAAGAGATATTGTTTGAAAATATTTTATTTTAAATCACTCTCCCCCTCAATCGATGACCGAAGTCGATAATTGAGTGACATAGGTTTTGATAAAAAGAAGTCCGGTGATTTTCAAAATTTAGTCCAATTTATTTTCAAAACAATATTTTTCCATTTTTAAAAACAATTTAATCAAATTAATCAAAATTGTTTAAAAATGGTATCCTGCACAAAGATACGTTAGGTGGTTGAGAAGCTTCTGTTGTTGTTACTGTAGGGTTTGGAAGAAAAACCGTCTGCTGATGCAGTAAGACTTCTTCTTACGTTGCATTTTGAATGCCAAATGAGGTCAAATTAAGCTCCGTTTCTTCAATCACTTAGAAGAAAACCATCTGCTGATGCAGTGACACCTCTTACGTTGCATTTATGCCAACTCTCCATTGAAGTCCAATTAAGCTCCGTTTCTTCATTTGTCAACCCAAGAAATAGTTACCCTTTCCTTTCGGCATCCAATCATCTTTATTTGTGGGATCCGGATCGGGAACATTCTTATATCCATGATATCTGCATACGTTAGTGAACATACATACAGATATATGGTGGTCGACATCACCCAAACAGCAATCGACTAATAAAAGTCAATCCAACATATCAATCAGATCATATAAGGTATGGGAATAAAGTTTTTATCAAACTCAAGTAATCTAATCCTAGCAATCATATCCTAGGCACCTAGTCCTTCAACATAGGTTAACATCATTTTTAATTAAGCATATTAGGATAATTAAGAAAGCCCGTTAGAAGATATAGATTTGAAAACATTCTCCCCCTCAATCAATGACTCATTTTATGAAAAGTTTAAAAGCGGTGAAGTCATTGATTGCGTTTTCAATTTTTATAGAAACACTGAATCTGATTGTTTTTAAAGCAACTCATTTTTCACCATTTTAAAATACAACAAATATTTTTCTGAAGAATTTTAGACGGAAAAATATTTGAGTAGGAACAGCAGTCCTTCGACATACTTTCCTCATTTTGTTTTTAGGATAAGTGCACGAAAATTTTGAAAATTGGTTTAGCGCAGCACTTTCATTTCTTTAAAAAACGGGTTGCTATCAGAAATAATAGCAAGCCATAGTTTTAAGCACGGGTTACAGTCAGAAATAACTGCAAGCCATAGTTTTAGTGCGAGTTACAGTCTGAAATAACTGCAAGCCATATTTTTAGACATGTTTTGGAAAAGAATATTTACACCTCCTGCTCGAACTTCATCTATGGTCCCGTGCCATTATTGAATGACATTTCTAAGACCGCAGATGTTATCGATACCAGAAGACATGTCTTGAGAAAAACATATTTTTGGTATTTTTTTTTCAAATTTTCTGATTTTTATGGATTTTTGAAGGTTTTATATTTTTCTATTTTCTTTTTGCTGGTTTTATATTTTTGTATTTGGTTTTTCAATAGATATATACAAAGAATAGAGAAGATGATATAGTAAAAGAAGATGATGATACGAGTACCGAGATAAGGATATCAAGCAGCACGTCGCAGAAGATAGAATTTGTCATCTCTTAAACTTTCACCACCAAAGCATTCGAGGCTCCTGAATCGAAGAAAGAAATTGAACCATCTGAAAGTGAGACTTTGGCAGCTTCCCCCCAAACTGAAAATCCTTTAGCTGAGCAGATTCGAAGCTCTATTTCTAGCTTGCTTTAGCCAGGTGCACAAAGAAGCACACCATTATCATAAACACAGCTGCTCCTTTTAAGAATAATCACCGTGATTCTTCGTTCGAGGCTATATCATCCAATAGAACAACAACAACGTATCATCCCACATTTAAATAACTCTTCTCAAATTTCATTCCGCTGAAGTCTGACGCAATCCATTCCAAAAGGTTTCAGGAAACTACTTCCCCCAAGTAGACGAATTGATGCAGTCAGTCTCTTAGACTAGAGCTCACGAACCCGAATACACATTTACCCAAAGACAAAGAAACTTATACCATCAAGTAGCGGATTAAGTCCAATAGCCAAAGAATAACCTCGATGTATACTTTTCTCTCCCCCTGAGGAAAGTGTATGAAGCTCAAGAACCCGAAGTACCCGAATGCCCAAAGAGAATAACCGATAACATTGAAGAAGCAGGCCGAATCACTGATTATCTCTGCGGGTGACAATCTCTGCGGATGTCAACACCGGAATAAGTGATTATATCTCTGAATCACAAATTAAGCCCTCAAGTAAAACAGCTGAGCACCCCCAATGTACACAATCTCTCTCCCCTGATGATTGTGATAACATCAAGATCATCACACACTTGTGTACCTCTTTTTATCATCAGAAACTAACTCTTACATCTCTTCCCCCACATAGTTGGAATAAGAACACTAAACGCCTTGATGAGTAAACCTTGAGTTTCTCTGCGGTCATGACATTTGTTTTCCCGGGGTAACTTCAATCACTTAGAAGTATTAAGTCCATCAAGTTTACTTTCCATGAGTCAAACCTTGAGTTTCTCTGCGGTCATAACATTTGTCTTCCCGGGATATCTTCAATTACTTAGAAGTATTAAGTTCATCAAGTTTACTCGCGTTTAGATACGTGTCTCCTTCCCCCTTGCTGGTTTTGACACTTCAGAATCAGCAACTCTTTGTAAGCCCGTATACTAGAAATTTGTTGAGAAGAACACTTGAACTCTAGTGGGAATCAACTTGCTGAAGAATATGAGCAAGTCTAATTGGGGATTAAATTTGACATATCACTCTCCCCCAATTAGTGCTCTCCCCTAAACTGACAATCTGTATGATGAATGCTTGAATTATGAAGAAGTCTTTTGATCGATAAATGCAACTCGTCTTTAGTCTTCTAACATGTAGCGAAATATGTAGAACAGACTGTAGACTCGACCTTCTTCAAGATTGTCCAGTTGGGGAATAGAAAGTTAACATGTTCTTCTCACCAAATGCATTCCCTTTAACTTGTATATAGCAAATCCCCTTAACTCAAATCCCTCCCAATCAAACAAGAACAGAAAGATGTTCATCAAGAAAATCTGCCTCGCAACTGGAAGCACTTCATCAATAAATCTCATTAGTCCGTGAGAAGATGTCAACCAACGGCTCTTAGAAGAAACTCCATGTAAAGATGACCCGATAAGAAGAAGCTCGGTTCTTACATGAGTTAGAGCCAGTATGACCATTTGTTCTCAGATGTCTATCAACATGCAGTAGTTTTACACTTCTTCTCCCCCTCAAGAATTGCATCGGCGTTGCCATTCTTGACTAAACAAGTGAACTCATCCATGTGTAGTCTATTTCCACTTCTCTCCCGCAAAAATTGCATATGATGTCGCCATCGCCATTTTAATTGAGCTAGTGAAAAATAGAAAAACCATCAACGGTAAGTAGATCACCATTGAGAAAAAACATGAGAAGAAGATCCACTTGATGACTGAGCGCGCATGGAAAAAGCATGAAGCATGTTGGTGAGAATGGTCATTATTGAGAAGATTTCTCTTCTTCCGAAGATAAAGCGCACTGAAACGTACACTTTTCTTTTCTTTAGAGAACGAGGCTTGAACTGTTGTATTCAAACGTTATAAGAAGATTTCTCTTCTTTTGAAGATAAAGCGCACTGAAACGTACACTTTTCTTTTCTTTAGAGTACGAGGCATGAACTGTTGTGTTCATACGTCATTAATCTCTCTCTTTTCAATCTCTCTTAGCAAACTTGTAATCAACCCCATTATCATTCAGTAGGCTCTTTGTCGTGACAGCTGATGGAGAAAACCCAATATGATGAATTTGACCCTGAAGTAAACTAACCTGAACTCGTGACTTAAACTTGTACATATGTAACAAAGAGCGGTGCCGAGACTTCATCCTCCATTGAATTTCTAAGTACTCTATACTCTTCATCCAACCAACCATCAAGTAATAGACGTACATCACCTCTTGAAAATCCACAATTGAATGTGACACTGAGCACTACAACGTAAAAGAAAATCCACAATTAAAGTGATAGTTATTTTGTGGTGTTATGAGCCCAATTCCCCCAAGTGGTAAAAGAAAAGGTAAAAGACACCCAACAATAACTAGATTTCCAAGTCTTCATTTTTGATAATAAGCTCGAACAAGGATCTCGAAGAATCTTCATCCAACCATCCCCGATACCTTCAGATACTAAGTACACTCGCCCGTGATATTTCACTTCAACCTCAAAGAAATAATACTGAATTAACGCCGTTGTCACATCTTCTGATTAAAAGCTCAGATCTAGCCTCCTTTGACGTTTTAAGTGAACTATGATAATGGTTTCCATCCCGACCATGGTTAAAAGCACATAACCCCGTAAAACTATATAATAACCAAACTGCCATGACGAATATCCAAACACACATCCAATTCATGTAGTACACCCTTTTATCCCTTCTTCGAAGCAGAAACCATATCACCAGCATCAGATAAGATTCCGAAATACACTTTCCTTTCTCCAGGATGGTCCATCAATACGGGATTTTACAATTCTATGGTTTAAACCGAGAAATAGTTTCTTTCGCGGGATTTTACAAAATCAAGAATAAACCGCAAGATAGATCCAGAAATGCACTTTACAAATACCAGGATGTTTCCATTGTCACGGGATTTTACTAGTCTATGATTTAAACCGAGATATAGTTTCTTTCGCGGGATTTTACAAAATCAAGACAAAACCGTAAACAATGTCAGCTTGAATGTGTTAAGACAACTTTGGTTTTGGTGAATATCTGTTTTAGGGGAACATGCATTGGTTCAACGGCTAATAGTAATGACCACATATGAAGATAACGTCACTTCAATAAAACCGTACACAAACCCCGTAGTCATTTTTCACTTTTTCGCTCAAGCCGTGAATTTGTATCCCTCCGTGAAATTTTATACCATACCAAAATACCACTCTTTATTCCTCCAATACATTTAAAAAAATGTATCCAATTGTTTTACTAAAAAAACGTTCGGATAGAACTTTTGTTGCACAAATGTATTATATCTCTCAGTCCATTTGTAGCAAGTGTATCAAACGTCCCAAATCCATGTCCAAATACATCAGCCCATTCGAATATTAAACCCAGTCCATATTCAGGAATAGTTATTACCTGGTTATAAAGGTATCTCACACACACCACATACCCTAAACCTAAAAATCTCACACCATAAACAAAGCGCCCCTTCTTATCTTTATTACTCCCAAAGCAGAAAAAAATGAATCTCATCAAAGACTCAGATAAATCCGCCCTTCCTCCACATCTAATCTTAGACAACCATCATCCAATCATTATCAAATAATCTCAACTTTCGTTTCATCAATAAATACGAATCAAATACACACTACCTTGTCAATTTCATTAGTTTCTGCGTATTCCGAACCACATAGAAGATGTTAAAGCTTCAAGGTCCTTAAGCAAGGGTCTCGGGTAGGTTTTATTACTTGTTTTGTATGTTGGCCTTTTAACGAATCAAAGAATGATTATAACAGATTTGTTATCAATTATTCTTAATTGTATTCGGATATTTAACAAGAAGCTTCGTCTTCTAAATTGATCGATGAGGAATAAGGTTTAATCAAAAAATCTGTGAAAGATTGAAAGATTGAACCGAGTCTGAGATTAAATTATTTGAGTTAGATGAATGGTGTTAGATAGATGTGTGTTGAGGAGAGATATGTGAGGGTCTTGCGGGTGTCAATAGATAGTAGGTCTTGTAATGGATTTGATGTGGCGAGACTGAGATTTAATCACGTTCATGGTCTTATTTCAGTTTCAATAGTTTGTTGGACCGATGATGTTTAGAATAGAACTGAGGTCGAGTTTGATTTGGTATTTGGTATAGTGGTCAAGTCATTCATGGTCTTTCTTCTTCTACCTTTCTGTGCAGCTTATGCGTAAAAAAGGTAAGAAACCTTATGCGTAAACTAGGTATAAAGGCTTATGCGTAAAGTTGGTCATAGGCGTAAATTAGTTTCTTACGCGTAAGCATAGGCGTAAACCTTATGCGTAAGGCTTATGCGTAAGGCTTATGCGTAAAAACCTTACGCGTAATAATTCCTACGCATAACTTCACAGCTATGCGTAATATCACTGTAGATAGCTCCTTAGGCATAAGAATAGGGTTTTGACCCTTTGACTTTTACGCATAACCATTCCTTACGCATAACTTCACAGTTATGCGTAAATGTCACTGAAGATGCTCCTTATGCGTAGAAAACTAGGGTTTTGACCTTCGTTGACTTTTTCCGATGAGTTTTCCGACCATGTTTTCCGTTCAGCTTCATATCAACCCAGAAAAAATGCATAAGAAAAGTTTCTTTTTAGACCCATTTTAAACATAAACCAGCATACCACAAGATGTGACCATAAAAACGTTTTCTTGAAGACCATGTTTGACCACAATATTATTCACGGGTTAATATTGGTACAAAAATCATATAAAGATGAGACAACTGTTTGGACCAAGAGACACAAAACAGGTATCTGTACATGAAAGAATCAGACTTTTTTGACCAAAGATACACAAAACATTGTCTAAAACTGTTTTACCAAGATATACAGAAAAAATATTTCCGACCCACAAAATAAGCACAAAACAGCCTAAAACAAGATTGAAAACCACAAAAAATCATCAAAACACAAAAACCTTGGCTCTGGTACCATTTGTAGGATCTTACATATATTGTGTTATGATGATTCGGGTGGTCTTGGATGGTGATGATACAAGAAAGCCATGGTTTTAGAGAGAGGAAGAGAGGATTGGGTGTTTCTAGAGAGATAAACAAAAAGAGAAGGTTAGATTAATGAGAAAGCACCACCTCTTCCAAGGATGGAAGGGGTATTTATAGTTACAAACAAATACGTCCTCCTGTCGGACTGTGGATCAGGCATACAGTGGGTAAAGACCCGTCCTTCCTCCACGGTGTTACTCTAAACTAAACTACACTAATAAACACGTAAATAACGATATGTCTACGAGCTAACTTATGCTAGATAATAGTTGGGGTGACCGACTCTTCATTATGGATTTTCTGAATCCTAACATATGGCATCCATAAATGAGAAAAATGTAACTGCATGCCTCTCCAACCAGATCGGTTGCGAAGCAGCCAATCGGTTGCTCTTTTGTCCACTGTCCAGCCGAATCGGTTGCAGGCTCCAACCGATCGGCTGGATGCCTTCTGTACAACATATTTTGACTTTTCTTGACTTTTCTCGACGCATGCCTTTTTCCTTGATTCCGATGCTGATTTCCAATATAGAACTTGATAGTTATTTGATGTAGATACTTAGAAATCATCGTGCTTCCAATCACCGAATCCTTGAGCCTTCTCTCGTTTCTTTTCTTTCTCGGGAATTTTCCAAATGTGCATGAATTCATCATTTCTTCGTCTTTTGCGATACATGGCTACATTCACATACAAATACGATTCTTTTGCAATTTTGCAACAATTATGTGTAAATATAACCGATTATCATACACAAAACTTACAATAACGCTACTAAAAAACATACTCATTCTGAGCGTTTTCAGATCACTATTTATATAATTCATGAGAGATTGCTAGTCAGAATCATCATCCATGGATAGTAAGATGTTTACCTTTTTCATGGTGATGTTAACCCATTCACCATTTCTTGCATGATTCTTTCCAACTGTGAGCTTGTCTTCTTCTGAGAGAGCCATTAGTGCACTGACTTGTACCATTTCATCATCAGAGAAAATTGGCTCTTCATCCCAGTCAAAGACTTCAGCTACACGGCCCTTGTTCTTTCCTTGCATAGATTTAGTGTTTTGTGTAGTTTATGAGGGAGTGGCCTCATGAATAGCAAGTTTGGCCTTAGCTTTCCTATATTTTGTTTCAACATAAATTGTTTTGTTTTGGTCAGTCTTATTTTGATAAGTTTGAGGAGACTGGATAATCTTGGGTTTTGCTAAAACCAAAGGACTGGTTGGACTTGTATGAGGGTTCTGAAACAGTTTTTGAAACACAATCTTTTGCAAAGTGACCCTTTTTGTGACATTTATAGCACTCAGTGTCCTCAGTTGAAAAGTTTTTGTTTCTTCTTATAAATCTTTTTGAATTAGTAAGGAGTGCCCTTTCCTGAAACTCATTGTGTAAGTCATTCAGGTACTCCTCACTAGTTCTTTCATCAGCCTCATCATCCGAGTTTTCTTAAAAATCCTGAACAACACTGTTTGAAAAGAAAGCAGTTGAAATGGGTGTTGAGGTAGTTGTCAGGGACTTTTTAACCTCCTGAGACTTCTTTAAATCAGGGTATCGTCTATTGATAAGATTATCTTCATAGACGAACTTCCCATAGATTTCAGGAAGTTCAAGAGTTTGAATGTGATTTGCATTTCTAAGTCCCTGAGAGAAGTTTAACCATTTCTCAGGGAGACTGTTGACAAAACCTACATTTATTTCATGTTTAGACAGTTTGACACCATCATTTGCCAATTCATTCAACAAGGTTTTATAACGAGTGTATGTTTCAGAGAGGGTTTCGGAATCTGGCTCTAAAGGTGTTGTACTCAAGTTTCAGGTCCATTATCCTATTTTCCTTGATATCTTAGGGACCCTCATAGCTATGAACCAAGTCATTCCATGTTTTTTTGGTTGTACTACAGCTAATGACTGATTCCATTATATCATCAGGGAGACATGATATAATGATGCTTTTGAGTCTTTGGTCCTGATTAACTACCCTTCTCTCATCTTGGGTCCATTGAGCTTTTGATTTTGGTAAACCTTCAGTAGTTTTAGGGACAAATGGCCCTTCATTAATACATTTAATGTAATAAGGTTCCATCCCAGTTAAGTAGCAAAGCATACGCTTTTTCCACTTGTTGAATTTTTAACTTCAAGTCGAGGGGCAACTGCAGCATAGGCTCTACCCTTTTTATCGACAAGTTGGGGAACTTCACTTTCAATCATGGTAGGATCCTGATTTTAAAAACATTTTGAGAAGCTTTAAAAGGTTATCAACATGCTCTGATACCACTTGTTGTTCCCGTATCACAAGTAGCAAAATTTACAATTTAAAGCTAATCGTGATCCATGACTTAAGTAAAGTAGTTTGAAAAATCAGTTAAACAAGTTAAGTAAAGTAAATGAACAAAAGATGTTTCAATGTTTATATTCTTATTAAAACATATCAAAAGAATATATTACCCAAGTGTTTACGGAACAAAACTTGGGATTGAATGACAAGTGTGGTGTGAACTCCTTACTAAGCTTAGGCTAAGTCTAAGCACAACTACACGGAACCACTGAACTATTTCAGGGACTAGTTGTATTTGGAGGAGTGAAAGTTGCTTGTGAATGCTAACACATTTAATGCACAAGATTAACTTTCACTCCATCCTTATGCCTATTTATACAAGTATGAGTTTTAACTATTTCCTAAAAGACAATAATGACGTAAGCTATAGAGGACAAAATGCTTATGCATTTTGTCTCTGTTTATAAGAAGCTATATTGGGTAAAATACAATACTACTTTTTGATCATTAGTGATGAAACTGATCTTGGTTGTTAGCCTTTGAGGGAAAGTTTGATATATGGCTGATAAGGACTCCTCCTTATGCATTAAAACTTCTCCGGCCTTGTCTCGCCCATTCTTCAGTCTTCTTACTCTTTAGTTTTTGTGTTCAGTGATTGTAGTTGTTGAGGAGTTATGGGATTCAGTGAGATATTGTCATCACTCACTGAACCCATCATCTTCTTCTTGACTCAGTCTTCGCCCTTTGAGTTCCGCCTCACTGAGTGGAGAGACTTTCATCTTAGTCTCGTTCTGAGCGTCCTGAAGATGACTCACTGAGCAAGTGTTCGCTCAGTGAGTTGTTTATGTTTGAGGATATTAAACACTTAGGTTATTTTATCTTCAAATCCTTGTTTCAGGAAGTTTGGGGATTCACTGACCCAACAAGTTCAATCTTGTTTCGACATTGGTCACTCGAATTTGTGGACTTCCCTAATTCCGAGTCTGTCTGGTTTTAGATATTATGTTTTATTTTTGGACCATTATTTACATTTTTTTTGGGTTTATCCTTTGGTTAATAAATCTGATGTTTGCCAAATTTATGTTATTTCATTATTTTGTTAAAACTCAATTTAAGTGTGAAATTAAGTCTTTTCAGTGTGATCATGGTGGTGAATTAGATAAACACTCATTTTATAAATTATTTGCTCACAATGGGACCGAGTTTAGATTTTATTGTCCACGCACTTCCCAACAAAATTGAAAATCTGAAAGGATGAGTCGCCCCATTAATAATATCATCCGGATATTATTGTTTCAAGCTCATCTCCCTCCCAACTATTGGACTGAAGCCCTCAACATGGTTTTTTACCTATTGAATATCTTACCATCATGTGCCATTAGCAACGAAGTCTCATTTACCCGCCTTACTGGCATTACACCAGATTATAGCCTTTTACGTGTTTTTGGGTGTCTTTTTTACCCTCATCTTGCAACGAAGTCTCATTTACCCGCCTTACTGGCATTACACTAGATTATAGCCTTTTACGTGTTTTTGGGTGTTTTTTTTACCCTCATCTTGATGTCGACCACAAACTTGGAGACTGCGATACACCTTCCATATTTTTGGGCCATGCTACTAATCACTGTTGCTACCGTTGTCTGGACCTTAGCACCAATTAAATCATCATTTCACGTCATGTTACTTTTGATGAAATAGTTTTTCCGTTTGGTTCCATGACACCCAATGCCAGTCCCTTGTATGATTTTTTGGAAGACAACTCACATGTAACCTCAAATATAATCAAACAATCACCTACATCTCCTACCACTTCACCTCAAAATCAACCTAACACACGTGCTCCTACTATCCACATTGATGAGCCTAGTTCTCCTATAACCGGTTCACCTTTCCCAGCTGAGCCTCATATTGCCACCCCCTTCCAACCTATTAAGATCATTTATAAGCTCAGCTAGGGATCAATAACAAAGACTAATAACATGCACAGCGGAATAAACTAATCAATTCTTTGTTATTGAACAAGGTTTTCATTCACTAACACTAACTAATCTTAGACTTTTATAGGAACACGTCTAGATAACTAAACTACTAACTAAACTAATAACCTGGCCGTTTATAAGACTATACGCCTAGGACACACATACACCTTTAAGTCGATTACATTATGGAAGACATGTATTCAAACCTACACCCTATGTCCTCTTTATATACTAGAGGATTAGGGTTTACAAAATACTACAAAGGACTAATAAATAAAACTTCTTTTGCAAGCAAGTCCTTCCATCTTTTTGTAGGTTTCCTTCTTGTCGTATTAAGTCCCTCTTGTTTCATTCTTTTTGTCTTATCAACTCAAACGTATAGTTCCCAACAATCTTCCCCTAGTTGATAATGACAAAACCATTCTTGAACGAACTTTCCTATACGAAGTAGAGAAATTGAGATCAGGGATCTCACCATGAATGAAACAAGTATGTCTTCCTTTGTCTTCCCCTTAATCCATGCCATGCCACTCAAACATCTCTTACCCTTTTTGTTATTATCCAAATAGGGAACGTATGCAAATAATGATCTTGACCACCACGAACCAATATCATACTTCCAATCTAAGCCGTCTAACGTTTCGAATTGCCCTCCATGAAGAACACCAAAATGCTTACTAAAAATGAATCCAAAACAGTAGAAAACTCCAACTAGCAGTAGTAATAATGATCAACAATAGTAAAATCAAACACTTCCCCTTGAGTGGTGCATGAACATCAAATGATTCTTCAAATTTGTAAGCTCCTTGTAATGATCACTTGTGAATAAAACCAAATATAACGAATTTGATGAAGAAGTAAAATAACCCAAACTTGTATCTTATGTCTTGTTTATCCACGTGACGTTGAACTTATACTGCTAACCAAAATTATAAGTAGATCTCAACCTCTTGACAAAATTCTCATCTTCAATGAGACACTGAGCACTACAATGTAACTCCTTTAAGTGATAGTTAACTAGGTCTTCATCCATCCACCCCTTGACATATGAAAACTAGATTTTGCAAGTCTTCGTCAACATCCTTTAAGCACGAACAATTTATCTACAAAGTGTAACACCCACTTTGAGATATGATAAGAACACGAACCTGTGAAACTCAACTACAACATCAAATAAATGATATTTAACCTTCTTCGTAATCAACTATTCAATAAATCCAAATACAAGCATTTTAAATTTTTTTAGCACAACTTCCAATCTCCTCTTGTGTGTGTGAACCAATAACTTGTGTGTTTGTCGTCCAAAAATCCATAACAATTTTCATGCTCGACTTCCCCTAAAACCAATTACCTCTTTTAGCACCTTCGCATAACCAACCATTACTTATACCAATAAATCTTTGCATCAGCCTCAATTCTTCTTTGAGCAGTACTTCAAGCAGTACTTTCAAGAACGAATAGTACTTTCAAGGAGGAGCAGTACTTTCAAGGATAAACAGCAGTACTTTGAGCAATTTAGGGTTTTGATAGCAGTACTTTGAGTATAAACAACAGTACTTTGAGTAAACAGCAGTACTTTGTCAGCAGCCATATTCGACAGCTTGTAACTTTTGCCTAAAATCTCAGATCGACGATCCCTCTGGTGGAAAGTTCGATGGCTATATAGAGAACGTCCACCTAAAATTTTGTCACGATCCAACGGTTAACGAAAAAGTTATGATCGTTACAAAACAGTGCTGTAGTAACCTTACGAAACTTTTTCAGTTTCTGCAGCAGACTTCGACAGCTTATAACTTTTGATTGAGAGCTCTAATTGACAATCCCTCCAGTGAAACGTTAGATGAATATATGGTGATGCACCAGAAAAAATTGTAGCCCGATCCAACGGTTCAAGAAAACGTTATCGCTGTTTGAAAACAGCCCTGCAGAAAGATACGAAAATTTGTAACAGCTTCAAATTTTGCATATTTTCTTCGAAAAACCTTGTAGATCTCTATATCAAGAGCTCCCTGCTCTGATACCAATTGGTAAGATCATTTATAAGCTCAGCTAGGGATCAATAACAAAGACTAATAAAATGCACAGTGGAATAAACTAATCAATTCTTTTTCATTGAACTAGGTTTTCATTCACTAACACTAACTAATCTTAGACTTTTATAGGAACACGTCTAGATAACTAAACTACTAACTAAAATAATAACCTAGGCATTTACAAGACTATACGCCTAGGACACACACACACCTTTAAGTAGACTACATTATGGAAGACATGTATTCAAACCTACACCCCATGTCCTCTTTATATACTAGAGGATTAGGGTTTACAAAATACTACAAAGGACTAATAAATAAAACTTCTTTTGCAAGCAAGTCCTTCCATCTTTTTGTAGGTTTCCTTCTTGTCGTATTAAGTCCCTCTTGTTTCATTCTTTTTGTCTTATCAACTCAAACGTATAATTCCCAACACAACCATTGTCACTAGTCCACCTAATCAACATCTCACCCACATTTCCATTTCCCAAGATCAACCAACTACATCTGTTAACCCAAACCCGATTTTGACTCATCCCATGGTCACACGCTTTCGTGTCGGGACTAATCGTCCCACTCAGCGTTTTACTTATCATGTGTCTTCGGTCTCCCAGTTACCCAAGTCCTATAATGATGCATTTAGTGGTTCTAACTGGCATGATGCTATGTGTGATGAATATAATGCTCTTATTAAAAACAAAACTTGGATTCTTGTTTGTCAACCTGCGGATACCAATATAGTTCGATGTATGTGGTTATTTCGTCATAAGTATTTAGCACATGGTACTCTTAGTCGTTACAAAGTTCTCCTTGTGGCGAGTGGAAGTACAAAGATAAATGGTATTGATGTTGATGAGACTTTTATCCCGGTTTTTAAACCTGGTACTATTCGGACGGTTCTTAGTTTAGCTACTTCTAGACATTGGCTGGTTCATCAACTTGATGTCAAGAATGCCTTTTTACATGGTGATTTAGCTGAGATTATTTACATGCATCAACCTCCTGGTTTTCACGATTCTGAACATCCATATTATGTTTGTTTATTACAGAGATCACTTTATGTCTCAAGCAGGCACCAAGGGCTTGGTTTTAGCGTTTTGCTACTTTTATACTTCGCGTTGGATTTACTCATAGTTGTTCTGACTCCTCCTTATTTATATACCGCCAGGGAAGTGATACTACTTATTTATTTCTTTATGTTGATGATATTGTTCTCACAGCTTCTTCTGAGATTTTGTTACAGCGGGTTATTGCTTCTCTCCACAAGGAGTTTTCTATGACAGATTTGGGATCTCTTAATTATTTTTTGGGCATTTCTGTTACCCGTGACTCTTCTGGATGTTTTTGTCTTAGCGAATGTATGCTGAGGTGATACTTTTGAAGGCTCATATGATTGGTTGTAACCCCAGTCGGACTTCTGTTGATACTGAGTCTGAATTAGGGGATGACGGCCCACCGGTTTTTGATCCGACATTATATAGGAGTCTTGCAGGTTCTCTGTAGTATCTTACTTTCACTAGACCTGATATTTCTTATGCAGTACAGGAGGTATATCTCTATATGCCTGATCCTAGAGAGCCTCATTTTTCAGCCTTTAAGTGAATTGTGAGGTATGTTCGGGGTACTTTGGACTATGGGTTATAGTTGTTTTCATCTTCTACTACTTCATTGGTTGCTTACTCGGATGCGGATTGGGCAGTTTTCCCAACTACTCGGCGCTCCACGTCTGGTTATTGTGTTTTTCTTGGCAACAACTTGCTCTCGTGGTCCTCGAAGCGTCAACCAACGTGTGGAATACTAGGGGGTTGAATAGTTTTGCCAATTAAAACTTCTTTTTAATATATTTAGATCGACTTATGTCAATCTATTTGAATGTGTATGTTGGACGTTAATAGATAGATATATAAACATGTAATGAAAGATAAAGAGTAAGAAGCACATAACCACGACACAAGTATTTATAGTGGTTCGGCGACAAGGACACCTTCCATTGTAGTGTTGGGTAGTAGTTCCTCCATTGTAATGGAACTCGGTATTTAGCCTAGTACCGGATAAAGGGTAGGCAACGCCGTGATAAGTGTGGTTCTACCTTGTGGAAGAACCCGATGGTTAGCCTAGTACCGGAAAAAGAGTAGGCGACGTTGTGAAGGCTTTTCCGCCATAAGGAGTTGGTGTCGTGTAGTGTTTACGAACTCTCGAGTAGGTGACTCGGGGAGTGGAGTAGGGCAAGGAAGGTGCCAAACGTCCAACATACACATTCAAATAGATTGACATAAGTTAAGCACCTTTCACTAATGCCTTCGTCTTGACTCCTTTAGCATTCTTCACTATTGCTTTTGACACGGAAGTTAAGCACCTTTCACTAATGCTTTCGTCTTGACTCTTTCGGCATCCTTCACTAATGCCTTGGACACAACACTTCCATTAAGGAAGAAAGAACTATCAACAAAAGAACCTCAGTAGTCTTGATGATGACGAAGTATGGCAACTCATGGACTTGAGCTTGCTCGACTTCAAGAGGTGGTGATCTCGCCTTTAAGAGGAACCTAGAGAATCACACAAAAACAAAAGACAAACTAAATAGAGAGATCCTTAGGATCTGAGGTTAAAATGTTACAATACTTGGGAAAAGTATGTGTGGGAGTGACAACCCAAAATGAAGAAATGGCTCACTAATTATAGAAGAAATTTAGCTACTGTTCCACGGATCCTACGGATCCCTCACTTGAGGGATCCGTCCAGTGTATTACTGGGGATCCGTGGGACGCTCCTCTTTGCCCATGGGTTTTTGGTCATGGTTCATGGGTTATGGGTCATGGGTCTTAGAATTTGGACCATGGGTAACCAAGTAGATACAATGTATCTACAAGATGCAATGCATCTAGTCCATGGGTCAAGGGTTAAAACCATGGGTCATGGATAATATCCATAAATGACTGATGCATGATGTCATGCAATGAGTTATGGGTCATGCTCCATGGGCATGGGTCATGGACTTTGGGTTTTACCCAACAACATTCAATGTATTTGGTCAATGGGTCAAATACTTTAAACTTCTACCCATTATGATACATACTAGTTATGTATATATTTGCCCAATATGTAAACACTAGTTTTTGTACATATGTATTACAAAATCATAAAACCACTTTTACTTGTTTAGTGTTTTATGTGAAAACGTATGTGTGTTAGTAAACTATTGGCTCAACCCATTTACGTATTTTATTTGTTTCGTTAAAATAATTTTACATTTGTTAACGACAAAACATTAGAAGATCGTAAAATATAAATAAACGTTTTTACGGCTTATTTGTATTAACAATCTCCCCCTTTTTGTTGATGACAAAAACATAAAATTATTTTAAGGAAAAACTAAAATTCGTAAAAGTTTGAATTGGAGTTTTTACTCTCTTCTCCTATTTTTTGTCGAAAAAAAAGAGCGTCAAAAAGAAACTAACACATTGTTTTTAAAAAAATCATGTGATAAGAAAAGAAAATATAGAGAGCAAGTGACGGGAAGAGTTCTCGTCTTAACTCCCCTTTGACGAGTCCATCCCTTTGTGAGGGCTTCAAGTATGAAAAACTACTAAGCTAATGCATTGCAACTATGTTTGCAAATGTTTTCGTCTTTGTGACAATAATGCTCCCCCTTGATGATTGCAACTTTGCAAAGGGACGCCATGAAATGTAATCCAAATGAGGATTATATTGCAAATGGTTTTGCAATGTATTGTTTGACACAAAGCTCCCCCTAGCTTAGGGTGTCAAAGTCTTCATGTGTATTTTTAAAATATACAAAACAAAGGTTAGAAAATAAGTATATAATGCATAATTTCCTGCAAATAAGACTCAAGTTAGTAGAAAACATGTCTTTTGTTGCACGGATCCCACGGTTCCCTCCTTGGAGGGATCCGTCTAGGTAAAACTCAGGGATCCGTCTGTCTGAAAGCAGAATCCAGCAATGGTGATGTAACAAATGATGTTAACATCAAAGTGAGATATGTATTCAAGCAACAAACATATACTCAAAGCCATATGGCATGTAAAATTTCATTCAATAAAACATAAGAGATGATCTATAAATCTCTAAAACTAAGAGAATGATTTAGCCATGTAATACATTTTCTACTAATACTAATAAGTGACCAAGAGCCCAAAAAAAATCAATGTGCTTAAGTCTAAGGATAAGTAGATTTGTTGATTTGGTCCAATCTTTCAAGAAGATGATTAAATATGAAGTGTGATTCCTAAACTATCTAAGTTAAGCTTAAGACTAGGACACCATTTTAATCCTTAAGCTCATGGTTGTTTAGGTTTGTTGACCTCATCGAAACATTTGAGGAGGTGATAAAACATGAAATGTTGCTCTTCATGTAGTTCATGTATCAACCCTTCAACGTGTTGACAATGATAGAAATCCTTGTCATGGTTTGGAAAAGGTGGTGGTAAAAATGGAGCGGCTTGATGTGGAGGTTCAAGTGAAGAAGGTCGTGGATCCTCAATTGACGAAGGGATTGGTAGAGGCACATTTAATGGTGGCTCAACAAGGATTGATGGTGGAGGTAGAGAAGTGTCAACTTTCATGTGGTCGGGTGGTTGACTTTGATGTTTCCTCATAATCCAAAATGAACCATTAGAGGGAAATGGAGAAAAGGACACCGGTGCAAGTGTTGATTCAACACCTTGGTTTTGTTGCACAATCTTCTCTATTGAAGAGTGTGTTGGTAATGGTAGAGGATGAGATGGACTAGGGGGTAAGTCCTCTAAGTTGTAGGAATGTGGAGATGATTGTGATGTGGTAAATGATATGGCTCTAGGCACCAATGATGTTGGTTGGGTTGAAAATGGTGTGTTTGGTTTAGTAGGAATTGTGGAGTTTGGTGATGATATTTTTGTGGGAACAATCCTCTTGGGGATTGGTTTGATTGGTTGAGTTGGTGGAAGAGAAATCCTAGCATTTGTAGATTTAACGGGAGATGATTCGGTTGAAGAAATTTCGTGTACAACACGAGCAAGTTTCTTGGGTGGATGAGTTAGCACTAGGAGCTTTCCTCATGATGAAATGACTAAGGAGAAGGTTTCTAAATGCTGAGATTTATGTTGTGGTTGATGACTAAGAGATTCTAACAAGATGACTTATAAAGGGAAGGATTTGGGAAGTGCATTAAAGACTTATGCCACTAGAATCCTTAGAAATGTGAGGATTTGCATGCACAAGGGTTAACCACAGATGTGCACTGATCTATGAGTTTATTTAAGGAAGGATGGAGTGTTCAAGTTAGCCAAAAGAGCATGAAATGATTGCTTTAGGCAAGATTTACTGAATCTGCCAGCCGGTTCCCACGGTTCCCTCCTATGAGGGATCCGTCTAGGCTAATCCTAGGGATCCGGCTATCGCAATAAGATGAGAAGAAAATGATGTTGGTACAATCTAATACCTATACATCTTAAGTGTCTTAGTCTTCTTAGTTGTTTTAAATGAGGTGTGACTTAAATGATCAAGGGTAATGAGTGGAGGTAGCTACTGATTGCCTTTTATGGAAGAAAAATGGGACTTTATGATCACCAATGGGTGTTCAAGGATGACACTAGGAATTTAAATGGTGTCAAGTCATGTTAAATGATCCTAGAGATTAGATGTAAACTTGGGATAAAACTAAATCCTTATAAATTATAAGAATTGAAAAACTAGTTTTTGACCCATTTTGAGGTAGAGATGACTAAAATCAATTTGTTAAAATTGAGAAATTTATAAAACTAGTTGTGTTGACATGTGATAGATGATGTGTGAGTGCATGAGCGGAAGGATGATGAGTTTTGGTGATATGAAAAATTAAAAGGCACTTTGATTGTGATCCTAAGTGAGCTATGGGTTAGTGTGAGGCTTTCTAAGCTTTGAAGAAGACTTAAGTGGTTCTAAGGCTTTATGTTTAGCTAGTGTGAAGTGATCTAGTGAGCTGTTTTGATGTGTGGGATTCTGCATTGCTCATCTGTCATCACGGATCCCACGGTTCCCTCAAAGGAGGGATCCGTCTAGTGCATTCTTAGGGATCCGACAACTGCAGATCAGAAGCATCACAGAAAGGGATGCAGTTTTTGCCCCATACTATGTACACTAATATCTATTAATCTCTACTCCAAAGAATAGTAAAACAAGTATGATATCTCATAAATCATATCAAGATAAGAGTAGTAATGACAATATCCAAACAAAACAAACTAGACTGCTTTACAAACATAAGCATTCATTGTAAATAGATAAACCAAATGTCTAAAATCAACCATAATCCTAATGTCTCTTTTGTCAATCCTTTCTTTTCCTCTTTCCCGACTTCATGACGTAGTTAGCTAGGCATTGGAACATACCCTTTATTTGTTTAAATTCTGCGGTCTCGTTTGGAAGAGTTGGAAGTTGTTGATAGTAGGCAATGGGGTCCAAGTCGACGTTGGCTTCGGGGTTGACATTTACTTCTTCTTTGTTTGAGGAGTCCGGGAGAGCCTTAGGTTTTATTCCATTGACCATGAATCGTTTAGAGGGTTGTTTGGTGAGAGGTACCATGACGTGATCGGAGAGGAAATGATCATCATTGATTGGAGATGGTTGCATTGCACTAACATACTCACGGAGTCGTGTTAGGAGCATACCATACGGAAGTACCATGTTGGCAACTTTGAATACCCCGGCCATTCTCTTCACCATGTAATAGGCGAGATTAAGTGGCCTTTGGTGAATGAGGCAATAAATCATTTGCACGAGACATGCATTTGGATGGTTTTTGTTTTCGACCAAGCTAATGACATTTTTCCTAAGAATTTCTTCCCATTTTCTATATATGGTGTGCATTTCGAAGAGTTCCATTTGAAAGGGATCCTGGTGAATGAGCTCTTTGTTGCGGTTGAAACGAGATTGGTCGGCTCTAACTTTGAAAATAGTGTCTCGAATGGTTGCGGGGTCATCAAGAGGAGTATGGTAGATTGGTTTGGAATCAAGAGCAAAAGATTGAGTGGATATTGCCCAATATTGAGAGTACATACAAATTCCTTCACAAGGAATGCGAAGGATTTGAGAAAATGTGGTGAAGTTTTGTTTATTGATGATAAAGGTGATTGAAATGCTATCATCGGTGTTTCGAATGATCCTAACGCTTTTGTAGAATTCAAAGATGAAAACCGAACAAATTTGTTCATCAATATCAAGAAGACAATCAAAGTTGATTGTCGAGAAGACTTGACGAATGTCGGTATTTTCAAGGAAACATTCTTTGACCACACGACCTTCGTGGATAAGTCGTTTTTCAAGTCTTTTGAAGACTTTGCGATCAGTTTTTGACAACTCCTCTTTTCGATAGTATTGGGTGAGATAGTGGACGGTATCATGGTGGTCTTATTGGGTGGCTTTAGGCATGGTTGGTCCTAGAAAAACAAATATTCCAATTAGGCAAAATTTGTTGAGATGGGTTTATGGTTTTGTTTTGTATTAACAATGTTGCAAGCACAATGTAATCTTAGTTATGTGAAAACCTTTTCTAGTGATCAATTTTGCAAAACCTAATTTTATCAATCGATTAGAAAAATAAAAAAACCATAAACCCTAGGATGAAGATGATGAAGATTAGAACATATTAGTGTAATTACTTACAATGATGTTCTAGAGAAGAATGCTTGAGGATATGGAGTCCTATGGACATGAAAACAACACTTGGGTCGTTTTTGTGTTTTATGAGGAGAGGGAAAAAGAGCAGAATTGATTTTGAAAGGCGTATAGCTGGTTTCTGTCACACGGTTCCTCCGGATCCCTTGTATTAGGGATTCGGCTAGTACAACTAGAGGGATCTGGCTACTGTGGACAGAAAAAGGGTGTTTGGCATTATTTTTGTAATAAGTTATAAACTAGCTTATGGAACAAAAATAGTTTTGAGGTTTCTAATTGAAAAGATGTTTGGTCAACGGGATTTGATAAATTAATCATCAAGGATCCATTTGTGACGACGACGTTAGTTTGACGAGATCAAGAGGAATACTATTCCCGATGATAAGTAAGTCGGGAAAGTGGCGAAAAGAGACTTTAAGAGACTAGCAATTATTAACGTCTAAATAAAAGATGGTATCAATATATTCATGTAGATGTAAGCTAGCTAATGAAAAGTAAACATACCTCTATGCTCTTGGTATAGTTTATGGAGACCATAAGACCGAAAATACTTCATGAGCTTTTAAAGTAATCAGTTGTACTTTGAATGAGTAGGTTGCGATTACTTTTAGGTTCTTCCCTGACAGTTGACTTCATTATTCTTTGAATAGAAAATGAAGACTTTGGAGAGATCCTAGCATGAATATTTCTTGAAAAGAAAATGTTAGAATAATCTATCAATATCCAACATAAAGGAAGGAAAAAAAATTGTTTTAAAAGATTTCCTTCTTTGTAGTTTTCAAACATACACGGATCATATCAAGTTTTTAAAGTACAACATACTCTAAGAAACTTGGTAACGAAGCTCTGATGCCAATTGTGGAAAACTAGAAGGGGGGGGGGGTTGAATAGTTTTGCCAATTAAAACTTCTTTTTAATATATTTAGATCGACTTATGTCAATCTATTTGAATGTATATGTTGGACGTTGATAGATAGATATATAAACGTGTAATGAAAGATAAAGAGTAAGAAGCACATAACCACGACACGAGTATTTATAGTGGTTCGGCTACAAGGACACCTTCCTTGCCCTACTCCACTCCCCGAGTCTCCTACTCGAGAGTTCGTAAACACTACACGACACCAACTCCTTATGGCGGTGAAGCCTTCACAACGTCGCCTACTCTTTTTCCGGTACTAGGCTAACCACCGGGTTCTTCCACAAGGTAGAACCACACCTATCACAACGTCGCCTACCCTTTATCCTGTACTAGGCTAAATACCGAGTTCCATTACAATGGAGGAACTACTACCCAACACTACACAACACCTATCCCAAAAGAGACCCACTCCTTATTACAACATCATCAAGGATATCAATATTCTTAGATACAACCTACCTCTATTCGTACATCGATGCACCTCATCGATTATACGCTCTTGGAATCCTTCACTAATGCCACTTGACTTGACTTCTAGGCATCCTTCACTAATGCCTTTGACACGGACGTTTGGCACCTTTACTAATGCCTTCGTCTTGACTCCTTTAGCATTCTTCACTATTGCTTTTGACACGGAAGTTAAGCACCTTTCACTAATGCTTTCGTCTTGACTCTTTCGGCATCATTCACTAATGCCTTGGACACAACACTTCTATTAAGGAAGAAAGAACTATCAACAAGAGAACCTCAGTAGTCTTGATGATGACAAAGTATGGCAACTCATAGACTTGAGCTTGCTCGACTTCAAGAGGTGGTGATCTCGCCTTTAAGAGGAACCTAGAGAATCACACAAAAACAAAAGACAAACTAAATAGAGAGATCCTTAGGATCTGAGGTTAAAATGTTACAATACTTGGGAAAAGTATGTGTGGGAGTGACAACCCAAAATGAAGAAATAGCTCACTAATTATAGAAGAAATTTAGCTACTGTTCCACGGATCCCACGGATCCCTCACTTGAGGGATCCGTCCAGTGTATTACTGGGGATCCTTGGGACGCTCCTCTTTGCCCATGGGTTTTTGGTCATGGTTCATGGGTTATGGGTCATGGGTCTTAGAATTTGGACCATGGGTAACAAAGTAGATACAATGTATCTACAAGATGCAATGCATCTAGTCCATGGGTCATAGGTTAAAACCATGGGTAATGGATAATATCCATAAATGACTGATGCATGATGTCATGCAATGAGTTATGGGTCATGCTCCATGGGCATGGGTCATGGACTTTGGGTTTTACCCAACAACATTCAATGTATTTGGTCAATGTGTCAAATACTTTAAACTTCTACCCATTATGATACATACTAGTTATGTATATATTTGCCCAATATGTAAACACTAGTTGTTGTACATATGTATTACACAATCATAAAACCACTTTTACTTGTTTAGTGTTTTATGTGAAAACGTATGTGTGTTAGTAAACTATTGGCTCAACCCATTTACGTATTTTATTTGTTTCGTTAAAATGATTTTACGTTTGTTATCGACAAAACATTAGAAGATCGTAAAATATAAATAAACGTTTTTACGGCTTATTTGTAATAACACAACGCTTTCTTGTTCTAGTGCTGAGGACGAGTATCACGGTGTTTCTAATGCGGTTGCTAAGACATGTTGGTTACGGAATTTACTACGTGAGATGCATACTCCATTGTCTTCTACTACGCTTTTCTCTTTGTGACAATGTCAGTGTTGTCTATTTGTCTTCTAATCCGGTTCAACATCAACGTACGAAGTATATAGAGATTGATATTCATTTTGTTCGGGATTTGGTTGCTGCTGGTCAAGTTAGAGTTCTTCATGTTCCCTTACTTTATTTGAAGAATTTCATTCCAACTTGAGTATCCGGTGTCCTCCCGCGCTCAAACTGCGGGGGAGTGTTAGTCGTATGTTTCATAGGCCCAAAAGGTTTTTATATGGGTTAGTAGAGCCCAAGTAGTATTTGAATAGGGTTTATGTATTATATATATGGTTTTGGTTATTCAATAATACGTACGGAACGATACTTACCTTCAGGAATGACCTTAAGCTACTGATAGTGTCAACCAGCTAGAAGTGTGTAGAAATATGCTCAGTTTGTGGAAAATCATCTTCATACATTGTCTCTTGTGATATGACTATCCAGATGCTATGTACTTCTATGGTGACAACTGACATAGAATTGCTGCTATTTGTTTAAGAGCTTTGTTATCACAAAATAGTGTAGTTGGTACTTGAACATGAATGTGAAAAATTCTTTAACAAAAAAGTCAACTATTGAATTTAAGATCCGACACATCACCATTTAAGATCCGACGCAAAACAAAAATGGTACTTGCGTCGTGTCATTTCCAATTTTTTGTTTTTTTTTCTTTAAATTAGGTTTTTTGTTTAGTTTGTGCTTTAATAGGGTACCATGAGTCTAAAAAAAAGTGAAATGACCGGAGTTATTTGCGAAATGGTATTTTAGTGCGGGGATGTGAAATCTAAAAAGTTGAGATGATGGTGAGATGACGAAACGGCTTCAGCCACCACACCTGATGCTCTAATGAAGCCAAACAATCGTATGATCGGGCAAACCCGTACATCATTTGCTTTACTCCTTTGGGGGAACACATATTTTGTCTGCCATTTTCCGGGTTCCCATAATCTCATTTGGGTATGTGGGGATCAAAGTGATCAACTAGGACATGAATGGACATAAAACAAATATAAAATAAACGTATGAGTTGCTAAAACAAATAAAAGATATTTGCATTACAAATGAGTCAAGTGTATCATCATTTCAATCCATGTGCGCTAGCTTGTTATTTCATTAAGCTAACTAATAGTATTTGATTTTGTTAATTTGGTTTACTATACTTTAGTAAACGAAAAATTTGATCAAATTAACTATGCACAATAGTTAATCGTTCATTGGATAAAACTGTATAACAAGATAGCCATACACTAATATGAATGGTATATTGGTTATGGAAAAACCAAACTTATATATACAATATGCCATAAGCTTATACGGGACAAATATAAATGTAAAAAAAAATAAGGTTTAAAAAAAAGAGTATCTTTGGTTATTTAATACAAGGTAAATATATAAAAAATGAAGAAAAAAAATATATAAAGGTCATGATTATCCTAAAGTTGTATGACATTTAGTTGAAGAATGAATTTAAAATATGCATGCAAATTGTCTATCAGTTCATATTATGTGAAAATAATACCACTTTAACTGTTTTATGGTCGCATAAATTAACAAGTTTCATCCCCTGTACAAGATAAATGAGAACTATTTTAATTTGAAAAACACAAACATGTCATTAAAAATATTCATTATAGTTATAAATATGAGAATCATTTTTGTGTGACATTGTCACATAAGTGTAACGAAAATATCTAAATATGAGAATATGATGACTTAGTTAACTCAAATTGTGCCATTAAACTTTGATACAAAGTATATGTTTTAACTTATCATATTATGTGATTTTATTTGCTTGTGAGATACTTGATTAATTGATTAATGTCATACTTTATGGGTATAAATCATGCCTTATTATTTGATAATGATATAAGCTAGTGTAGATATGGGTAAAGTTAAAATAAAAACATAAATATCCGTAAAAAGATTAAAAATATTTTTTTTTGAAAAAAATTCTTCAAAAATTCCAAAACAATTCCACAAGATCGGGTATGTTGGTGCATAAAACTTTTGTGAAAACATTTTTTTTTATAATTTTGAGTTTTGATATGTTTTTTTTAATGCACAAAAAACGAATTTTGATGCACAAAAAAATTTTGATGCACAAAATTTTCAAATTGTTTTAGTTAGATGCGCAATGTTATTTTGATGAAAAAAGTCCAAAGAAGTTGGGTGCAAAAACAAATTTTTGATGCACAAAAAAACGATTTAATGCGCAAACGTATTTTTTCATAATTTTGTTTTCGGAAAAAATATCCAGTTTTAGAAAAAAGATTTTCACAACTTTTTCATGCACCATCATACCCGATCTTGTGAAATTTTTTGGGAATTTTTCGAGAACTTAAAAAAAAAAAAAAAACTTTTTATCTTTTGACGGATATTTGTCTTTTTATTTGATCTTTATCCGTGTAGATATTATATTAAATTTTGTGAAAGACATAAAAAAGCTAACGAGAGAAATGTGAGCTCTCCATAGTAATCTATTTTTCTATACAAAAAGAGCAACTACAACAGATGTGATCATAAAGTATAAATTTATATGCCAAGATTGTTGTATTGATTGGCATGACCGGTTGGATCATCCCGGGTCAATGATGATGTGAAAAATATAGAAGAACCACGAGTTTCTCCAAAGATGGTTTCGATTATTTTTATTGTTCTCAATGGAAGTTAATTATTTACTTATCACCACTATATACAAATAAGGACTTGATTCCTTAAAATTTTAGAAAAGATAAAAAGGGCATGTATGTAGGGTGTGCCATGTGGATCATTTTGATTTCTAAAACTGATGCATCATCAAAATGATCATTAAATACGCAACTTAATGTTAGCGTGATTCGTGGCTCTACTTATAAGATGAGAGCATGATTTTCCAAATTAAATTATTGAGAATGGTCTTTGAATATTTCCAAGTATTGGGCGATTATTGAAATAAGTGTTGAACTTTATGTAACCTATGTTCATACGCGAATTGCTTTTGTTGAAACGTCTTCAGTTAATTGCAAAACCAATAATATGAGAACAATACTTTTAGTTTATGGGGCATATTATAACATACAAATTCACATCGTGCCAACAATTTATAATGAATCCTCCCCATAAGAAGGGTTTTTGGTCACAAACCATATTTCCCATGCGAGATTTTGTAATTGTACAACATATGTTATAGTAAATCCACCACAACGCACAAATTGGGATGTTAGAATTGATAATTCATTCAGGGGGAGAGAATGTGCAGCAAGATATTTAGAAGGAATTATAATAGAAATGTTGATCCTCACACTAATATGAACTTCGAGTTAAATGGGATAATTCATTTTTAGATATAGAAATTTCCAGACAGACGAGCTTAGTGACCTAAGTAAAGTGACTAGATCATATATACGCTGATATTGCTCCAAACAATGTGTGTCCCATCAGTAAAACCAATAATTGGTTGTAAGTCTATGGCACGTCTACAACGTGATAGACTAATCGATTCTAAATAAAAGTCCTCGAATGAAGAGATAAAATGGAGCAAGAAAATTAAGATAGGTCGAATCGAGGCAATAAAGACCCCATAATAGTCTCCTAATGAGACACTAGACATGAAGATAATTGACAAAACCCTATGAGATCTAAATAAATGATATAATATAATCTCTAGTAAAGTGTGGAATCGAGAAGTACTGAATCAACGTCAATAGTATTATGTATGATGATGGGCATGGTAATGATTATGTAAATAAATAAGATAGAGCTATAATCATGGTGAGGATTATGGAAGCATACCTGCAGGAAGTGTAGATGTATAAATGAATGGGTAAAAGATGTAAAGATGCAAAGAACTAATGAAATATTGAAGTCTCTTGTGACGAGACATGGTTAATGGACTTGAAGTTCGTACATGAATGTGATAATTAATGGATATGTATTAATCTTTATAAGAAAGCGAAATTAAAGTATTGAAACTATCATATTTAAGGCATAATTGAAGGCACACAAATATTTTCGCAAAGACTTTGCATATAAAGACATATTCTCATGTGTGGATCCAATAATGTACAAGTGTGGCAATATAATAAGTCATCAATATGCGCTAAAAGATATATTAATGGAGCTTATGTGATGTTCAGATTTTATGAAGTATGCTAGTGATTTTAATGCTTAGAGCATATAAGAAAAGTTCTCGAGAACATTATTTGATTATATTGAATCAATCATAGTATTAGGCATATATAGGACTGAGCATCGCAGATCCTAAAACCGACCGGACTGACAGAAAACCGACCGAACCGAAGGACCAGTGATCCGGTTTCGGTCCCAAGTTTTTCCTTATTTCGGTCTCTATCCGGTTCGGCCCGGTCCGGTCGGGTTAGGTCTTACGTACAAACCTACCAATAATACCTTCTTGGACAAGACCGATCGAAAAACCGGACCAGAACAAAGCAACCCGGACCGGACCGAACACATTCTGTCTAGTCCTCGGTCCGTGGTTTTGGTCTAATTCGGTCTCGGTCGAGTCCAGTCCGATCTTAGACCGATGCCGCATGTAGGTTATAATTTCCTTAGAATATACTCACTGAAATTGTGCCATAAAATAACTATGTTTGCACATGTTACTTTATAAGAAGGCTTGGATTTCAATATGATGTAAGTTTCATATAGTTTCATAATTTAAATATATATGGAACTCCAATAGAGCTTCAAAGGCGATTGAATACTTAAAAGTTGAACCTTGAAATAAAAGATAGTTTGTTTGATTTTACGAATTGAATCTCTTAAGGATGATATCCTTGTACATAATGAAGGCTAGAGAAAGATGCTTAATATCGTTATATGGATAACTAATGCTCACGTTTATGAAGTCACGTGATGCTGAAAAGACCCAATTGATTTATAAAGATAATGATCACAATATGATTTAAAAGTGTGATACTCAAATGCGTATGAAATGATTAAAGTTTCGCTAGCGCTCATAGATGATATAAATCTTTCACTTTGAATTTGTTGGCAATTAATAACTTGTGAAGTATGATGATATACTTGAATGAGATGTGTGACGTATGTTAATCCTTAAAATGGATATGCGAATAAACTGTATAGAATATTTATTCATTTGATTATATCAAGACACTTTAAGGTGCATTTAACTGATTCAATGAACTTAAGTGATGTGATTATCAAAGGGAGAGAAGATACACGTCGCACTCTTTTTCCCTTGACCACGGTTTGTCCCCACACGGTTTCAAGACAAGGTTATTAATGAGACAACATCCTCGAGCGTATAAAGAAATTATGTACTCTCTTTACTTCACTAGATTTTTGTCCGGGTTTTCTAGTAAGGTTTTAATTAATATGGCATGATAATTAAATGGATATATAAGAGTAAGTGTTATTAATAATTATAATATGGATCTGCATATTTATAGAATATTGATTAAACGTATTTGAGTTATATTAGGAAATTAGTTATTTTTCGGAATATTTTATCTTGTATTATAAATATACCTTATTTGAAGGAATAATTCTTCGTTCTCTTTATCTTCGTTTTATTCTTGTTGTTATTTACTAATAATTCTTCATTCTCTTTATCTTCGTTTTATTCTTGTTGTTATTTACTTTATTGTTTCACAACAATATGTATAATATTTGCGCCAACAAGTTTATTAAAATGAAGAAAGAAACGCGTGACTTTTAAGGCTAAAGTATCTAGTGTGAATAAAATACTGCAGGACATCAAAATTAAAGGGACACTCTAAATACACCAAAATGATTACATTAATCATTATATATTTTTTATCTTTATTATCAAAAGTTACATAGAAAAATGTAAAACATTGACTAGCTTTTTATTTTTACTTTCTACTTATTATTACTGTAGTTAATGATTATTTCTTTTATTTATTTATTTATTTATTTTGTTAGTTATTTTTATTTTTGTCAAATATATATGCATACTTATATATAAGTGAACAAATACTATAATTTTCATTAAAAACACATAATTAGAAATACGATATAAAGAATAATAAATATTTATCTTGTTAGGCCAAAAGTTTCGGAAATACGATAATAATATTCACGAAACACATTTTGGCGACTAACATATGTCTCTTCCCATCCAGATGTATTTTCACTTTTAATTAGTTGTATTTGCATAATTTTTTTTTAATTAGTTGTATTTACATAAATTAAATTTAGTCACAGTGATGCTTTTATTTCTTATACCCTAAATCATACTAAACAAACCAAAACATCGTTAATTTTAAACATGCAAATACAATTATACAAATAATATTGTATACATCATGATCATAGTATCGTGTGTCAATAAAAAGTATCGATTCGGCCTAATTAACAATTCGGCATTGATGGTTAGCTTGCAAAATATGTTAAACTCAGCTATATTCTCTTTGGCCAATATACTATTTCACATAACGGTTAAAACATATCGAGTACAACCATGGTTGTTTCCATTGTCATACACCAAATATTAATCAAATTTCAAAAGGACGATGAGAACTTCTGAATGTGCTCAAAACATGATACACAACACAGCAAAAGCAACGGCCCACATTTTGACCAGATGTTTATATTTGATATATATCACTAAACACCTGGTCAGGGTGCTTATAGTTTTATTAACATAAATTAGTAGATGTGTGTTAGGATCAAACTCAAAATCATGGGATTGCACACTTTACGTATGAAGAGTAAATGTTTAATAATTAGACTAAAATACACCGTTGGTCCTAAACTTGACTAGGTGTATCGTTATGGGACAAAACTCGGCATTTTCATCGCCACAGGTCCAAACCTTGGCCATTAAATGCCAGATTAGTCCTTTGACAAAGTCAAAGTCTGATTTTTGTTTTGTAGTCGAGGGTATTTTAGTCCATACACATTTATACTTTTATAACACATTTATATTTTAGCCCTTCATCTTTCATCCTCGTCATCATCTCTCTAACATCATCATCATCCCCAAATCATTCATCTCCCCAATATCATCCTGATCATCTCCCCAAATCATCATTGAATAATTGATCAGCCAACTTAACGTAAGTGTAAACCCGAAGAATCTTAGATGATGACTAGGATGAAAGATGAAGGGCTAAAATACAAAAAGACCAGAAAAAATGTGAGTAAAACCAGTAGCCTGATCTACTTTTCTTGTTAAAGACTTCAGATTTGCTCAAAAACAATATGATAATCTGCTATTGTTTCTAAGTAGAACAGCAACCAGCTTTCTTCACTGCAGAAACATCATCTTTTGACCCGATGTTAATGCTTTGACCTTTAGGCAATGCACTAGGATCGTTCCCAATGTCAAGTGCTTTTTTGCTTACAACATGGTATATTTGGGTAAGTACTTCAGTGAAAGCATTTTCAAAATTGAGGGCCTCCAAAGCCGATGTCTCAATAAAATAGGTCTTTTCCTTTTCAGCATAGGTTTTGGCATCTTCTGTTGTAACTGCACGTAAGTGACACAAGTCTTCCTTGTTTCCTACTAGCATTATCACAATGTTTGAGTCGCTATTGTCACACCCCCAAATTACATGTTTTGCAGCGGAATGGAATTCTTGGGGGATGACTGTCATAGCACCACAATCACAGTTATATTGAACGACCTAAAGTGTCGTTTGAAAAGAACATCGTTTGATATATTAAAAACATTCAGAGTTACAAAGATAGGTCCCAAATGAAAATCAACATGTGCGGAATTAAGTTTGTTACAAGCCAAATGATGTTTTTAAAGTGTATAAATCCCATGTGAGACGCGTCGTCACCGCGAATCTATGATATGTCCACATGCATGCCATGAAGTGAATGCCTTAGTTACCTGAAAATACATTGCTAAAAGTGTCAACACAAAGGTTGAGTGAGTTCATAGAGTTTATGTAAATGTTTTATACGACCAACGCAAGTATAAGTTATGTATGACAAATATGTCACAAAAATGGTACAATTGCTTAAGCACATGACACCGAAGCTAGACTGTTCTCGATGTTTGCCCCAACAGAGTGTTTTGCCAAACAACTCAATGATGATAAAATGAAATGCATCCGTTGACCAGTTGGGACCACCAACACGGATGGAGGAGTCACCCTCAATAGATCTATCCACTCACCCTCGCTTCTTCCGAAATTAACGGTTCATGATTATGAAATGGGGACATTCAATTGGCAATGAGGTAACTTAAGCAATGTAAATAAATTTGAATATAATTGGGCTCGCATAAAAATGATGTGCAATGTATTCTCTCTCGTAGGTTTGAAATAATGTATAAACTTGAATAAATCGGGGCTATGAAAACTCACTTGTTGCAATGATCATGATGATATAATGGCAATATTGAAATGAGGCGAACCTCTAACCGTGACATATTATGAATGATATGTTCTAATGTAAATCATGAAACAATGTCGTGCATGCAAACTCACATGATATCCATACCACTTGTACATTTGTGAAAATGAAGTTTTTCGTCGAAATATATGTTTATGACATCTCGTCATATTATAAAATACCTTACAAGTATTTACGTTGAAACAACCTCCTACGATAGTCGTTTAATGATTTATCAAGAATTTATAGCTTTTCGTATACTTTGATAATTTGTGAAAGTGACTAAATGACCTCGAAAAGCTAGTCGTAAAATAGTGAATATCGAGTGTTAGGAAACAAACTCAATGGTTTTGGAAAGCTTGTAGCATTATCTAAAAGTCTTAGCTTTTAAATTTTCATCATAGAGGTCTCGATCATGGAGAAAAACACAGGTGAAGTAGGGTACTTGTACCAAAAATATAGTTTAAAGGTAATTTTCGGCAAAGTTTGAGTGACCGTATTTTACTCGTTACAACTTCGTTTGACGAACGGTTGGACATTTTGGAAAATAGGCTAGGTGAACTTACTTTTACTAGAAGACATTGTTTTCTGAAAAGTACTCTATCGATGTTAAAAACGACCCTCAACATGGTTATTCGCGGCCGTAACTTTTAGCTATTAGAAAATATATTAGTTATACTTGTAATAAAAGTTACGACAACTTGTTTAAAATGTGAATAACTTAGTCGTTATAAGTCCGTTTTCTACGTTCTTTATATCCACGGTTTCGTATTAACATATACTAATATATTTTTGATAAATCGACTCATTTAGATAGCGCTTGAGACTCATATTTGACCAAAAAAATCTGGACAACATGCTGAATTTTCTGAAAATATAGTTTTCGTCGTTAAACTTGAAAATAGCATAACTTCTTCGTTATAACTCCGTTTTAACCCATTCAAGCGGCCACGTTTTCGTTTTAAAGTATATTTTCTAAATATCTAGGCCAAGAATTTTTACCAACTGTCGAAATTTCCAGAATTCACAGAAATGATCAGACCCTTATAATTAGTTGTCGAAATGGGTTTTTCTCGCGTAAAACTTATTCTAACCACTTCAAACCAACGCCAAAGCTATTCTAAACCTACCATACACCTTCTTAGAGTGTCATGGATTCCTAGACATCATCAAAAGTGATATGTTTCAAGGGATAATTATAGGATGCTATATATTAATTTATGGTACTTAAAAACAAATAAAGTGGTATAGATAATCATATAAGTTGCATGTTTTTCTCAAGCATGATAAAATGACCATAATATGAATATGAAAGATGAAAATGATCATGAAATGCTTACTAGTTAATTGATGAGGTTTAATGAACAAGGGTTTATCCTAATACCCTAGGTTTTTATTCCAAAACCTTGCTTAAGTGTATGCTAGAGTTGTGAAATTAGCTTGACTTGAAAAAAAATATGCACTCCTTGCTTGTGATCTTCCTTGGCCGGTTGATATGAGCAAGAAAGGATGAGAGTATTTTTTTTTCACCTTAAGATATTTGGCTAGTGTGCGTAGTTTGTAATTTAATATCATATTATGTAAGTATAAGTGTATAGTCCAAGATATTTAGTTCTAAAAGTTGTGTGAGTCACTTAGGCATGTCGACAAACATATGAAACTTAGAATACTTGTGTATTTTGTTATAGTTAAGTATATAAAAGTATTAGTATAAGTGTAATTGTTTAAGTATAATTGGTAACTTGTGTACATATTTAAGCATTTAGGGTAGCGTTAGCTAAAAATAAATTTTAAAGGGACAAAATAAAATGTATTGAAGTCATAAAAATTATAAAAATACATTTCTCACAAGTATTGAGTGAATAAATATTTATCGTGTTGAATTTATGAAAACCGTCGTAAATATTTATACATAACAATTTATATATAAAATAAATTGAAAACATCGGGTAAACTAATAATATAATTTTTTTAGTCTTAAAATGAGTATAAAATTATATTAAGATTATTTTTGGAAGTGTCGGATCAATGTTTCAAAATAATGTTTACGCGATAGCGTTTATTTAATAGGAAAATAAACGTTTAATTAAAAATGAAAATACATGCATGAACCGATATGAAATGATGTTATTGATGATATGTAGACTAATTCTTGTCTATGTGATATGTCCTTGATGATATTCCATGAATACGCAGCTTAACACTTCAGGTTACGCGTATTTGATACTCGTAAACCTAGTTTACGAAAAATGATGAATAGTGACTTTTCTCCGGGAATGAATAGTGTTTCATGAATAGTAAAATTTTGAAATACCCTTTCAAAATATCAAATTGACTTAAAAAACGATGAATAGTAAAATGATGAATAGTAACCAATGAATAGTAAATTCCCGAGATGAATAGTGAAATTTTCAAAGTTTGTAAAATGACCTGAAATTTCGAGTTGTCACATTCGCCCATCCAAAAAGGAATTCAGTCCCTGGATTCAGTCCATGTTAGGTTCTACGGTGTTACTTGTGAAAAGGTGATGATATTTGAGTCGCATTGGGTCGTCCAATGTTTTTCTGAATCGTACCACGCCTTTCCAAGGCGGGACTTTGAACATAAATTCGTTGCCAACTTGAAATTCTAATGGTTCGCGACTTATGGAACATACTTCCAATATTTTGCGTCGTATATCGACGTAGCTTATCTAGCTATTTGTTGTTGCTTGTAACTGATTCTTGATTTGTACGATTTCTTTGTTGTTTCATGAATAAGTCATGGGCTAGTGAGTTGGGCTTTCCTGATTTTGGCCCGTAAATAAGTGATTGACACCTCAACCATAGAGTGCCTCAAATGGTGTAGTCAATATGTTCATGTAATAACTATTGTTGTAAAGCAACTTGTTCGATGAAGAATGATTTGCCTAATCATTTCTAGAAAATTTGCACATGCCTTGAGTATATCTTTTAATGTTTGAATTGTTCTCTCGCTCTGACCAATGAGCTGAGGATAATAGGTGGTAATCATGTCCTAGTAGGTTCCATGGGAATCTTGAAATGATTGTCAGAAGTCTAAGGTGAATCGAATAGCTTATAATAGATACAACTGAAATTGATACCACGTGTCTCATGCCAAATTTCAAAATGTTAAGTCTGTCGAAAAGGACCTTATTGAAAAGAATAGATTATGGATAACAGTTGTGATTCCTCGCCTTTCTAGTTCTAGCGAATGTCACGACTTGAGTCTTACTTGCCTAAGGTGCTTAGTCTCCATTACTAAAATGTTTATTGTTTGATGGTGTTTCTCTTAATTTCTCTTATCGAGATATTTCCATGCTATATGTTGTCAAGTCACAAAACCTTAAATATTTAAGTGATGTGGTGTGGTGATTGATTTCCAAGATTTGTCCCGATATTGAGTGCTTCTAAAATATTTCATTACTTATATTGTTATCATGCTAGCAAGAAAATAGATATCAGCTCATACTATGTCGAAGAATGTTTGTTCTAATTTCACTTGTAGATGGAGAGTCATTGATTGTCCGATATGTTCAAACCTGTTGCATCTCTTGATATGAAAGTGAGGTTATATGTAATTTCTAGAGAACATAATGCCTTAGGGGAAGTTTATATCGATAAGCTTAATTTAACCAAATTTTCCTTTAAGGGAAACTCATTGTAGGGAAGTTCACATATTGTTGAGGCCATGTTTAGTGAAATGTTCTGTAGTCTCAGTTAGAAGACTTGGTTTATCCCTATAGTGTTGCTTAGTGTGTATTCGCTTCGTACTAAATCTTGTAACTCGGTCTAGCTAGTACTTTTGAAATGATATAATTTGGCTTATAGTCCAAAATAGTGGTTCGGAATGTCTCGTGATGTCTTAAGATTTTTATTGAGTTTTGAATCATCTTACTACATACTTCTAGTCCTTGTGGGGAAATCTGAAATCCTTTCATTGTTTTCTTGTATCGAGGAATCCTCCTCATAGATGGTATAGGAAGCCTTTCCTAAAAAAAATAACCCGTCAAATTCTAACTTATCGGTTGAGTGAGGGATGAATGGCGTAAGTATCTATAGAGTGTTGACAAAAGAGGTGTTTATGAGCAATTTATCTGTTTACAAATTCTTGCTTTTGAGTAAAGATTGTTTTAAGAGATTTGAAATGATGCTTGTTACTTTCATGACATAATTCTTCCTGAATTATACATAGGTGATCAGTCTATGTATAATCGAGGACAAATGATGTGATACTTGGTTTTGTTGAAATGGTATTATGTTCCTCCGAAGTTTTAGATGGTATTCAACGTTTTGTTTTGTAAGATAATGGCTGAATAATTTTCAGAGTAACATGAAAATCGTTTCGCATGATGGTATTAAATAATTGATAAAATGACAGAAAGCCAATTGATAGGGTGGTAACGAAACAACTTGTTTTAAAACTTTATGAAACAATGTTTCTAAGATGGTGTAGAATAGCTTGAAATAAAATTAAGTGAAATAATGTTATGAAGTAGTAGCAAAGTAACTTGAAATATAATTTGTTGAATGGTTTGTAGGATACATGGGAGAACCTCATAGAATGGTAATATTCTCCTAATTAGTCAAGAATAAAGTTGGCCTAACCCCTAGTAAGATAGTGAGGTATTGTCGCGAAATGATTAAAAATTGGGCAATTGGAATAAGGAATGAAATAAACAAAGGTTGTGATTATCGTGGAGATAATAAATGATAAAGATTACATTAGCTAGAAAGGTACTTATTATCTGTTCCTGTTGGTAGTCTAATCATGTCTCAAGTGTAGGAGCAGAGGTCGTTTAATAACAGCTTTGAAACTCTTACAGTCCTTAAATCTATAAGATAGTGTAGTTTCTGTAGTCTTAGTGGTAGATGGTAGCGGTGTGTCAAATCATGCACGCTTCCCAAGCGGCAAATCAAATGTATGACTAATAGGTCCATTAGGAGTAAGCCTGTAAGTCCTACCAAATGGTATGATCTGTCCCAACAGAATGATAAAAACTGTCCTGATCTTACAGTGAATCAATGGTGATCGTGATGGTGTAGGTGCCACTTCGCCCTTCTCAAAGGGTTCAGTCTCCACATCGGATAATATGTGTGGTAAGTCTGGTGTAGAGTCAACTAATGTTAAAATTGTGATAGGGAATGACGGGGCATTCACCATGTCAAAGTCTGATGTGAGTATGATGGGATGGGTATCTGAAGGCATTAATGTGACAATCGATTTGAAATGAAAGTAAATAACTCGCATAATGTGCGTATGAAACCGCATGTATAGTGACTATGCACTTATGATGAAATGATGAGATGCTATGATGATGTAGTTATAGTCTAGGGTCAATGATGCAACCTAGTTCTCTATAACCGAAGCTCTGATGCCAATCTGTCACACCCCCAAATTACATGTTTTGCAGCGGAATGGAATTCCTGGGGGATGACTGTCATAGCACCAAAATCACAGTTATATTGAACTACCTAAAGTGTCGTTTGAAAAGAACATCGTTTGATATATTAAAAACATTCAGAGTTACAAAGATAGGTCCCAAATGAAAATCAACATGTGCGGAATTAAGTTTGTTACAAGCCAAACGATGTTTTTAAAGTGTATAAATCCCATGTGAGACGCGTCGTCACCACGACTCTATGATATGTCCACATGCATGCCATGAAGTGAATGCCTTAGTTACCTGAAAATACATTGCTAAAAGTGTCAACACAAAGGTTGAGTGAGTTCATAGAGTTTATGTAAATGTTTTATACGACCAACGCAAGTATAAGTTATGTATGACAAATATGTCACAAAAATGGTACAATTGCTTAAGCACATGACAATCGAAGCTAGACTGTTCCTAATGTTCGCCCCAACAGAGTGTTTTGCCAAACAACTCAATGATGATAAAATGAAATGCATCCGTTGACATATCCGGTTGGGACCACCAACTCGGATGGAGGAGTCACCCTCAATAGATCTATTCACTCACCCTCGCTTCTTCCGAAATTAACGGTTCATGATTATGAAATGGGGACATTCAATTGGCAATGAGGTAACTTAAGCAATGTAAATGAATTTGAATATACTTGGGCTCGCATAAAAATGATGTGAAGTGTATTCTCCCCCGTAGGTTTGAAATAATGTATAAACTTGAATAAATCGGGGCTATGAAAACTCACCTGTTGCAATGATCATGATGATATAATGGCAATACTGAAATGAGGCGCAACCTCTAACCGTGACCTATTATGAATGATATGTTCTAATGTAAATCATGAAACAATGTCGTGCATGCAAACTCACATGATATCCATACCACTTGTACATTTGTGAAAATGAAGTTTTTCGTCGAAATATATGTTTATGACATCTCGTCATATTATAAAATACCTTACAAGTATTTACGTTGAAACAACCTCCTACGATAGTCGTTTAATGATTTATCAAAGAATTTATAGCTTTTCGTCGCAAAATAATATACTTTGATAATTTGTGAAAGTGACTAAATGACCTCGAAAAGCTAGTCGTAAAATAGTGAATATCGAGTGTTAGGAAACAAACTCAATGGTTTTGGAAAGCTTGTAGCATTATCTAAAAGTCTTAGCTTTTAAATTTTCATCATAGAGGTCTCGATCATGGAGAAAAACATAGGTGAAGTTGGGTACTTGTACAAAAAATATAGTTTAAGGGTAATTTTAGGCAAAGTTTGAGTGACCGTATTTTACTCGTTACAACTCCGTTTGACGAACGGTTGGACATTTTGGAAAATAGGCTAGGTGAACTTACTTTTATTAGAAGACATCATTTTCTGAAAAGTACTCTATCGATGTTAAAAACGACCCTCAACATGGTCATTCGCGGCCGTAATTTTTGGCTATTAGAAAATATATTAGTTATACTTGTAATAAAAGTTACGACAACTTGTTTAAAATGTGAATAACTTAGTCGTTATAAGTCCGTTTTCTACGTTCTTTATATCCACGATTTCGTATTAACATATACTAATATATTTTTGATAAATTGACTCATTTAGATAACGCTTGAGACTCATTTTTGACCCGTAAAAATCTGGACAACATGCTGAATTTTCTGAAAATATAGTTTTCGTCGTTAAACTTGAAAATAGCATAACTTCTTCGTTATAACTCCGTTTTAACCCATTCAAGCGGTCACGTTTTCGTTTTAAAGTATATTTTCTAAATATCTAGCCCAAGAATTTTTACCAACTGTCGAAATTTCTAGAATTCACAGAAATGATCAGACCCTTATAATTAGTTGTCGAAATGGGTTTTTCTCGCGTAAAACTTATTCTAACCACTTCAAACCAACGCCAAATCTATTCTAAACCCACCATACACCTTCTTAGGGTGTCATGGTTCCTAGACATCATCAAAAGTGATATGTTTCAAGGGATAATTATTGGATGATATATATTAATTTATGGTACTTAAAAACAAATAAAGTGGTATAGATAATCATATAAGTTGCATGTTTTTCTCAAGCATGATAAAAATGACCATAATATGAATATGAAAGATGAAAATGATCATGAAATGCTTACTAGTTAATTGATGAGGTTTAATGAACAAGGGTTTATCCTAATACCCTAGGTTTTTATTTCAAAACCTTGCTTAAGAGTATGCTAGAGTTGTGAAATTAGCTTGACTTGAAAAAAAATATGCACTCCTTGCTTGTGATCTTCCTTGGCCGGTTGATATGAGGAAGAAAGGATGAGAGTATTTTTTTCACCTTAAGATATTTGGCTAGTGTGTGTAGTTTGTAATTTAATATCATATTATGTAAGTATAAGTGTATAGTCCAAGATATTTAGTTCTAAAAGTTGTGTGAGTCACTTAGGCATGTCGACATACATATGAAACTTAGAATACTTGTGTATTTTGTTATAGTTAAGTATATAAAAGTATTAGTATAAGTGTAATTGTCTAAGTATAATTGGTAACTTGTGTACATATTTAAGCATTTAGGGTAGCGTTAGCTAAAAATAAATTTTAACGGGACAAAATAAAATGTATTGAAGTCATAAAATTATAAAAATACATTTCTCACAAGTATTGAGTGAATAAATATTTATCGTGTTGAATTTACGAAAACTGTCGTAAATATTTATACATAACAATTTATATATAAAATAAATTGAAAACATCGGGTAAACTAATAATATAATTTTTATAGTCTTAAAATTCGTATAAAATTATATTAAGATTATTTTTGGAAGTGTCGGATCAATGTTTCAAAATAATGTTTACGCGATAGCGTTTATTTAATAGGAAAATAAACGTTTAATTAAAAATGCAAATACATGCATGAACCGATATGAAATGATGTTATTGATGATATGTAGACTAATTCTTGTCTATGTGATATGTCCTTGATGATATTCCATGAATACGCAACTTAACCCTTCAGGTTACGCGTATTTGATACTCGTAAACCTAGTTTACGAAAAATGATGAATAGTGACTCATGAATAGTGATTTTCTCCGGGAATGAATAGTGTTTCGTGAATAGTAAAATTTTTAAATACCTTTTCAAAATATCAAATCGACTAAAAAAACGATGAATAGTAAAATGATGAATAGTAACCAGTGAATATTAAATTCCCGAGATGAATAGTGAAATTTTGTACTTGTGATTGTACGATACCTGTGGTCAGAGATTGGAACACACATGAATTTAGGCTCAGACTCTTTATCTTAAAGGACCCAAGTTAAACTCTTATTATGTTGCCTCTAGCAAATTGTGCAGCTTATGGATTCTACACCTTCATATATAAACCAGAGAGATCCTTTTATTTCTTTACATACATGGAGATCTAGTTAAAACCATAGTCACAATAAGCTTGGTGTCTACACCTTGGACATATAGCAAATTTTTAAGGAATATCTCAGTTCAATTATATCTAACTAAGAAAGGGGTCTAACTCAACACAAATGTGCAGAGCCTTGTCATCCACAATACCTTTATCAGTGTTACGCATGGACACGTCTAATAAAGCCTATAGTTGATTGCCCATATTTTAAATTGATTGGGAGAGGCAGGAAAGCATATCTTGGCTTCTAAAATCGCACATATGTCACTTTATATTTTCTTCTGAGAACTAAAAATAACCTGTTGTATACTACTATATATACTGCTCTCAGTAGTCTATAAAGCATAGTTGATCTTTAACACTCCATGTTCACACTCACAGAAAGATGATCTGATCTAGAGTCTGGACACTCCATGTGCACATAACGAGAAACTGATCAAAACACTCCATGTTCCTAGGAAGATGCATGTGTGCATAAATAGCTCCTAAATTAAAGAAGTAAATGTTCTGTAACTTCTAATTTTAATTTTTGCTTTAAAAAAAGTTACCAATCATGGCATTATCTTTCAAAAGTTTCAAACCCTGGCAACGCTTTAAGGCTCTTCACATAGCAATCTCGTTATCATAATGCGTATCTTTGTGCCAAGATGCAACTCTTAGAAAAGCTACCATTATCATATCACAGCTAGTAATAAATGAATTAACTCCATACTTATTATCAAACAACTTCACTTTTGCATCCAAAACAATTAACAAATCCTTGAACTATAACTATAATACATTAAATAAGGACTGCATAGCAATAATCTTCATAAAAAAGAACACTGTTTTCGGTTTAGATGAAAATAATTGCTCATATTGACAACAAATACAGAGCACCTCATGAAAACAAATGCCCTCAATTAAAATCTGTGTCGAGTATATAACAATTACCCTCGTAGAATCACCAACCACACTAGAACACAACACAAGAATATAAATTGAGCAAAAAAAAAAAAAAAAAACAGAGCACATGAATTTAGGCGGCTTGGGTGATCAATTATTCAATGTGATAATCCTATTCCACAGCCACACTACCGATTCAGTAGTAAAACCTCTCAGATTCTTCGGGTTTACACTTACGTTAAGTTTTATGACTTGGGGAGATGATCAGGATGATGTTGGGGAGATGGTGATTTGGGGAGATGAATGATTTGGGGAGATGATGATGAGGATGAAGGATGAAGGGCTAAAATAAAAATGTGTTATAAAAGTATAAATACGTATGGACTAAAATACCATCGATTACAAAACAAAAATCAGACTTTGACTTTGTCAAAGGACTGATCTAGCATTTAAAGGCCATGTTTTGGATCTGTGGCGATGAAAAGGCCGAGTTTTGTCCCATCATGATGCACCTTGCCAAGTTTAGTGACCAACGGTGTATTTTAGTCTAATAATTATTTATAAAAGATTATATTTAATTATTAAATACACAAAACAATTAACGGCCATTACGAGAATTGATTCTCGTTTTGCTAGAATTAAAAAGGTATGCATACTTTTATGTTTTAGTTAATTAATTATACGTTATATGATTCTTACGCTTCCGCATGTGTACTTGATGTTTATTCTTTATATTTATGAATGTCTTGTTATATAATTCTAACAGTGGCATCACGAGCCTTGGACAATGTGTAATTAATTACTAAACACGTAAAAAACAGATAATTGTAATTTGTTTGATATATGTGGAATCTAGGGTTTATGTTATTGTCGAAACCCTAATTTATTATGGAGGGCCGATTGCCCTAGTTATAATAAAAAAAATTCAAACCCTAATTTTTTTTATGCATGTCGAATTAAAAAAGATTAAGGTTTGTACTTTTGTTATTGAATAATGAAAACCTAGACTTATATATATACATACATATATATATATATATAAATTGAGCAAAAAAAAAAAAAAAAAAAAAAAAAGAGCACATGCATTTACGCGGCTTGGGTGATCAATTATTCAATGTGATAATCCTATTCCACAGCCACACTACCGATTCAGTACTAAAACCTCTCAGATTCTTCGGGTTGACACTTACGTTAAGTTGTATGACTTGGGGAGATGATCAGGATGATGTTGGGGAGATGGTGATTTGGGGAGATGAATGATTTGGGGAGATGATGATGAGGATGAAGGATGAAGGGCTAAAATAAAAACGTGTTATAAAAGTATAAATATGTATGGACTAAAATACCCTCGACTACAAAACAAAAATCAGACTTTGACTTTGTCAAAGGACTAATCTAGCATTTAAAGGCCATGTTTTGGATCTGTGGCGATGAAAAGGCCGAGTTTTGTCCTATCATGATGCACCTTGCCAAGTTTAGGGACCAACGGTGTATTTTAGTCTAATAATTATTTATAAAAGATTATATTTAATTATTAAACACACAAAACAATTAACGGCCATTACGTAATTAACGATAATTGACTAACAAGAAAAAAATGACTAAATTGAAAATTGGATGACAAGAAGGTTCCGGAAACCTTTGTGGGTTTACTTGGCCGATCGGTGGGATACAAGGGGTAACCCTAACCTACTCAAACTTGGTCACCAAGTTTCAATTAGTATATAAGCAAACTTTAGGATCATTCATTGGTACCTTTTGTGCACTTGCTAATACCTAAAGTTTTCTTCTCTTTTCCTTTGCCATATCCGATCGAACAAACACCCTCTTAGGGTTCGGTTAGTTTGTTTTTAGACAAACAAATTGTTTTGTGTTTCAATTACTAGGATATCGTTTACTTGGTATTAGTACGTGTGTACAAAATCGTGATTCAATCACACTATTTATTCAATCTTGGATTGAATTACAAAACAGTAAGGGGTAATTCTTATAATCCATATAAACCCTAATTAGGGTTCATCTTGTTGATTATTGAAGAATTGATTCTCGTTTTGCTAGAATTAAAAAGGTATGCATACTTTTATGTTTTAGTTAATTAATTATACGTTATATGATTCTTACGCTTCCGCATGTGTACTTGATGTTTATTGTTTATATTTATGAATGTCTTGTTATATAATTCTAACAGTGGCATCACGAGCCTTGGACAATGTGTAATTAATTACTAAACACGTAAAAAACAGATAATTGTAATTTGTTTGATATATGTGGAATCTAGGGTTTATGTTATTGTCGAAACCCTAATTTATTATGGAGGGCCGATTGCCCTAGTTATAATAAAAAAAATTCGATGTTCCTAGGAAGATGCATGTGTGCATAAATAGCTGATCTTTAACACTCCATGTTCACACTCACAGAAAGATGACCTGATCTAGAGTCTGGACACTCCATGTGCACATAACGAGAAACTGATCAAAACACTCCATGTTCCTAGGAAGATGCATGTGTGCATAAATAGCTCCTAAATTAAAGAAGTAAATGTTCTGTAACTTCTAATTTTAATTTTTGCTTTAAAAAAAGTTACCAATCATGGCATTATCTTTCAAAAGTTTCAAACCCTGGCAACGCTTTAAGGCTCTTCACATAGCAATCTCGTTATCATAATGCGTATCTTTGTGCCAAGATGCAACTCTTAGAAAAGCTACCATTATCATATCACAGCTAGTAATAAATGAATTAACTCCATACTTATTATCAAACAACTTCACTTTTGCATCCAAAACAATTAACAAATCCTTGAACTATAACTATAATACATTAAATAAGGACTGCATAGCAATAATCTTCATAAAAAGAACACTTGTTTTCGGTTTAGATGAAAATAATTGCTCATATTGACAACAAATACAGAGCACCTCATGAAAACAAATGCCCTCAATTAAAATCACGAGTATATAACATTACCTCGTAGAATCACCAACCACACTAGAACACAACACAAGAATATAAACTGAGCAAAAAAAAAAAAAAAAAAAAAAGAGCACACGAATTTAGGCGGCTTGGGTGATCAATTATTCAATGTGATAATCCTATTCCACAGCCACACTACCGATTCAGTAGTAAAACCTCTCAGATTCTTCGGGTTTACACTTACGTTAAGTTTTATGACTTGGGGAGATGATGGGATGATGTTGGGGAGATGGTGATTTGGGGAGATGAATGATTTGGGGAGATGATGATGAGGATGAAGGATGAAGGGCTAAAATAAAAATGTGTTATAAAAGTATAAATATGTATGGACTAAAATACCATCGATTACAAAACAAAAATCAGACTTTGACTTTGTCAAAGGACTGATCTAGCATTTAAAGGCCATGTTTTGGATCTGTGGCGATGAAAAGGCCGAGTTTTGTCCCATCATGATGCACCTTGCCAAGTTTAGTGACCAACGGTGTATTTTAGTCTAATAATTATTTATAAAAGATTATATTTAATTATTAAATACACAAAACAATTAACGGCCATTACGAGAATTGATTCTCGTTTTGCTAGAATTAAAAAGGTATGCATACTTTTATGTTTTAGTTAATTAATTATACGTTATATGATTCTTACGCTTCCGCATGTGTACTTGATGTTTATTGTTTATATTTATGAATGTCTTGTTATATAATTCTAACAGTGGCATCACGAGCCTTGGACAATGTGTAATTAATTACTAAACACGTAAAAAACAGATAATTGTAATTTGTTTGATATATGTGGAATCTAGGGTTTATGTTATTGTCGAAACCCTAATTTATTATGGAGGGCCGATTGCCCTAGTTATAATAAAAAAAATTCAAACCCTAATTTTTTTTATGCATGTCGAATTAAAAAAGATTAAGGTTTGTACTTTTGTTATTGAATAATGAAAACCTAGACTTATATATATACATACATATATATATAAATTGAGCAAAAAAAAAAAAAAAAAAGACAGAGCACATGCATTTACGCGGCTTGGGTGATCAATTATTCAATGTGATAATCCTATTCCCCATCCACACTACCGATTCAGTACTAAAACCTCTCAGATTCTTCGGGTTGACACTTACGTTAAGTTGTATGACTTGGGGAGATGATCAGGATGATGTTGGGGAGATGGTGATTTGGGGAGATGAATGATTTGGGGAGATGATGATGAGGATGAAGGATGAAGGGCTAAAATAAAAACGTGTTATAAAAGTATAAATATGTATGGACTAAAATACCCTCGACTACAAAACAAAAATCGGACTTTGACTTTGTCAAAGGACTAATCTAGCATTTAAAGGCCATGTTTTGGATCTGTGGCGATGAAAAGGCCGAGTTTTGTCCTATCATGATGCACCTTGCCAAGTTTAGGGACCAACGGTGTATTTTAGTCTAATAATTATTTATAAAAGATTATATTTAATTATTAAACACACAAAAAATTAACGCCATTACGTAATTAACGATAATTGACTAACAAGAAAAAAATGACTAAATTGAAAATTGGATGACAAGAAGGTTCGGAACCTTTGTGGGTTTACTTGGCCGATCGGTGGGATACAAGGGGTAACCCTAACCTACTCAAACTTGGTCACCAAGTTTCAATTAGTATATAAGCAAACTTTAGGATCATTCATTGGTACCTTTTGTGCACTTGCTAATACCTAAAGTTTTCTTCTCTTTTCCTTTGCCATATCCGATCGAACAAACACCCTCTTAGGGTTCGGTTTAGTTTGTTTTAGACAAACAAATTGTTTTGTGTTTCAATTACTAGGATATCGTTTACTTGGTATTAGTATGCGGTGTACAAAATCATGATTCAATCACACTATTTATTCAATCTTGGATTGAATTACAAAACAAGTAGAGGGTAATTCTTATAATCCACATAAACCCTAATTAGGGTTCATCTTGTTGATTATTGAAGAATTGATTCTCGTTTTGCTAGAATTAAAAAGGTATGCATACTTTTATGTTTTAGTTAATTAATTATACGTTATATGATTCTTACGCTTCCGCATGTGTACTTGATGTTTATTGTTTATATTTATGAATGTCTTGTTATATAATTCTAACAGTGGCATCACGAGCCTTGGACAATGTGTAATTAATTACTAAACACGTAAAAAACAGATAATTGTAATTTGTTTGATATATGTGGAATCTAGGGTTTATGTTATTGTCGAAACCCTAATTTATTATGGAGGGCCGATTGCCCTAGTTATAATAAAAAAAATTCGATGTTCCTAGGAAGATGCATGTGTGCATAAATAGCTGATCTTTAACACTCCATGTTCACACTCACAGAAAGATGACCTGATCTAGAGTCTGGACACTCCATGTGCACATAACGAGAAACTGATCAAAACACTCCATGTTCCTAGGAAGATGCATGTGTGCATAAATAGCTCCTAAATTAAAGAAGTAAATGTTCTGTAACTTCTAATTTTAATTTTTGCTTTAAAAAAAGTTACCAATCATGGCATTATCTTTCAAAAGTTTCAAACCCTGCCAATGCTTTAAGGCTCTTCACATAGCAATCTCGTTATCATAATGCGTATCTTTGTGCCAAGATGCAACTCTTAGAAAAGCTACCATTGTCATATCACAGCTAGTAATAAATGAATGAACTCCATACTTATTATCAAACAACTTCACTTTTGCATCCAAAACAATTAACAAATCCTTGAACTATAACTATAATACATTAAATAAGGACTGCATAGCAATAATCTTCATAAAAAAGAACACTGTTTTCGGTTTAGATGAAAATAATTGCTCATATTGACAACAAATACAGAGCACCTCATGAAAACAAATGCCCTCAATTAAAATGCTGTTGAGTATATAACAATTACCCTCGTAGAATCACCAACCACACTAGAACACAACACAAGAATATAAACTGAGCAAAAAAAAAAGCACATGAATTTACGCGGCTTGGGTGATCAATTATTCAATGTGATAATCCTATTCCACAGCTGGTTGGTGCTAAACCGTCAAGCTATATCACACAAGCTAGCCACTTGTGAATGGCTAACCGTAATAAACTTAAAACTGCTCAGAAACCAATACAATGAAGATCAGGAGAATATAATGAATTCCCGGGTCGTTAAGTCCCACGGAGACTCAATGGTGTTTTAAAACTTGATCAGATGATAGAATGATCACTAAGGATAGTGATCAGTAAGGATTTGGATTGGAAATTACACTACTGATTGATTGGAATGGAATTGATACAGAATTGGAAAACACAACAATCAGATTAAAGAAATGTAAATCGTACGTTTAAAAACTACGTACACGTACCAAATTAAAAATGAGATCTAAGAAATAAAAGACCTAAAAATATGAAAATGACATTTTTAGAATCCTAAAAATAAAAGAAAATTATTAGAAAAATAAAATTATTTTTATAACTATTTATTTAATTATTATTAATTAAAAACTATTTTAAACTATTTAATAATACTCTAAAATAAAAGAAAATATGAAATAAGGCTAGAAAAATAAAATTATGATTCAGAAAAATCTAAAATATTATAAAACTAATTTTAAAATAAAAAATATATTTTTTACACTTTTTATCTATTTATTACTAATTAATTACTATTTAAAATACACTTAAATAATAGAAATTACAAAATTAACCTGGAAAAATAAAGTTTTAACTTAGAAAAATCTAGAATATTATAAAACTAATTTTAAAACTGAAAAGATATTTTTTATGCTTTTTAATTATTTATTACTAATTATTTAATACTTTTAATTATTTAAAATTATAATAAATACTAAACAGATTAGGAAAATTATGAAACTTTTTATAAAAATAACTTAAGGTGACAGAAAACTAAGAAAAATATAAAAACTAGATTTGCTTATTAATAAGCTGAAAAGAAAAATCAAAAAGGTAATTCTAATTAAATAAACGCTATCACTATATTAAAAAATGATGTTTTTCTGGATTTTCTTTTTGAAAACTATTATACTACTTAAAATATGAAACTTTTACAAAGACAAAAATTTTACAAATAAAAAATAAGCTATTTGATAAGCTTATGAGCTTAACAGATATGCTTATGAGCTTATTTTGGAGAAATAAGCTCAAACAAGCTCACAAACTGAAACAAAAGCTAAAATAAGATGCAATAAGCTACAAGCTACTCAAATTAAGCTAAAAGACACAAACAAGCATACTGATAAGCTACTAAAAAGACAATAAGCACTTATGATCAACACAGAAATGGGACAAGGTTGAGGCTTATTGCAGCCCTACCAAATAAGCTACAAAATGGAAACTTAAGCTTGGAACTTCAAGATGGCTTGGTTGGCTTTCTAAAGAACCAAGTTATACAGGATTTGACCAACAATTAAGCTCTGTGTGAGCTTATGATTGAGCTTGTAAAACTGGTGCACAGGGCACTTTTTCAGAATAGGCACTCAAAATAAGCTAGATAAAAAGCACTAAATAAGCTGATTAAAAGTGAATGAGTATTTTTCTAATTAAGTTTAGCAACTAAACTTTAATATCCCAAAAGCTTTTAAGCTAAATCTCACTATTAAACACACACTAAAATTGTCTATTTAATTCAAAAACGACCAATTGAAAATTTTGACTTTTTAAGAAAACCAAATAAGTTGACTTAAGTGAACTTTGAGCTGATCTTAAGCACTGATTATGTTGTTTTAAGGTAGATTAAGACTGATTTGATCAATGATAACAACTTATGAACACAAAATCATGATCATAGATCATTAAAATCCAACATTGAACACACAAGATTTGATCAAAAGGAATTTTGACTTTTACACTAATGAAGACTGATTTTTCTTGTTTATTTGAGATATTAGATACTAAAGTGACATGAAACAAGTACAAACAACAACTCAAACAAGATCTACTATTGTTAAACAAGCAAATCCAAACAGTCCTTATTAACACTGATTTGGTGATTTTCAAAACAAAACAAAGATTAAGACCCTGCTATTGATTACAGTCCTTATATTAGCATTTAATAAGACTAAATAACAGCAATAACAATATACAACTCAAGAATGATGATGATACTATTATAACTGTTAAAATGAGATTTTAACCACTATCCAATATTAAAGAACAAGTACCTAATTTACCCTATATTATCACTTAATAATACCACTGAAACATAAAAACATGAGAATTAAAGCATAATGCATACATACACAGTGAAATGCTTAAAAGGAACAAAAGGCTTACAACATGGAATCCAGGTATAAAACTGAGAACCAAGACTGAAACCACTTCCTATAGCTTCCCAAGAAGCTCTAAACCTAAGGGCAATCCTGTATTTACCCTGCTCCAGCTTTGATCACCATTTCTTGTGATTTTTGATTTTTCACTAATTTATTTGGTATTTTTATTTTCTTTGAATCTATAACTGATTTTTAAGGTTTCTAATAGCTTTATTAGGCTATCTAGGAGCTTATGTGATCTTACTCAGTCCTTAATAACAACTAACAACATCATTAGAACACATTAAGATTTTGAACAAAAGTAAAATTTTGCATAAAATGAAAACTGAACTGAAAGTTGAAATTGATTACTTCAAAAGATTCACAATACACTAAGATTGCTTAAAAAGGTATTTGAAAGCTTTAAATTATACTGAAAACTAAAAGTTAAGTAAAACGACATACATTAAGCTAAATTACACTAGATATATTGATACAATGCTTCCCCTCTCTTCTTTATAGACTTTTGAGACTCTGTCGACATCTCTGAGACTTTCCCACCTCTTTCCAGCCATTGGATCATCACAATTCATCAGAACCATCCATTTGGAGATTTGGCGCCAAAAAGTCTATAAGCAGGTATCTTCAATTAAAGCTTTTGGGTGTTAGTGGAGGTGAAGGGGGACAAGGTATACAAGTGGAAAGACATATGGGAATGGTGGATAGAGAAAATCAAGGAAACCACCATGGTTTTCGGTTTGGGAATGGTGTGAGAGATGCACAGTGCATCTGGTTTTGACTTATTTGACCGTGTATTATTAATAACAGGGGGGGTTCACAATGGGTTTTGACTGGGATCAAAATGTTAATAGACTGGCTCAAGGGGTTCAAGGTTCAAGTGTGGCTTGGGCTAAGGTTGGGCTAGCTGGGTTTGGGCTTGGATAATTAAAAAGGTGTCCGTTTGGTTTGTTAAATATACAAGGACCATTTATGCAATTCGGCCAAACATGAGGGACTGAAACTGAACTTTTTCCAATGTTATCAATAGGACCAAACTTGAAAAACTTTGATAGTACAAGGACCCTTTTTGCATAAAATTCCATTTTAAAATATCCAAGGACCAATTTTGACATTTTTCAAAGTTGAGGGACCTTTTCTGTCATTTGACCAAAGAATCATTCAAGGACCATTTTTAACAACTTAGAATATTTCAGGGACCTTGAATGATAAAATTCTTGATTTTGAAATACCAGGGACTGTTTTTGACAACTTTTGAAACTTGGGGGACTAAAACTGCCAATTTTGCAAACTTGAATAATTTTTCATCTGATTTTGATATTTTTGCATTTAAAACACATAAAACACTGATTTGTAATATTTTCATCATTTTGATGCATTTTTGAGTGTTTTCAGATGATTTTGCAGTTTAGATTGTACAAAAATGATGAGTATTTAGACACTCATCAACAGCCACACTACCGATTCAGTACTAAAACCTCTCAGATTCTTCGGGTTTACACTTGCGTTAAGTTGTATGACTTGGGGAGATGATCAGGATGATGTTGGGGAGATGGTGATTTGGGGAGATGAATGATTTGGGGAGATGATGATGAGGATGAAGGATGAAGGGCTAAAATAAAAATGTGTTATAAAAGTATAAATATGTATGGACTAAAATACCATCGATTACAAAACAAAAATCAGACTTTGACTTTGTCAAAGGACTAATCTAGCATTTAAAGGCCATGTTTTGGATCTGTGGCGATGAAAAGGCCGAGTTTTGTCCCATCATGATGCACCTTGCCAAGTTTAGTGACCAACGGTGTATTTTAGTCTAATAATTATTTATAAAATATTATATTTAATTATTAAATAAACAAAACAATTAACGGCCATTATGTAATTAACGATAATTGACTAACAAGAAAAAAAATGACTAAATTGAAAATTGGATGACAAGAAGGTTCCGGAAACCTTTGTGGGTTTACTTGGCCGATCGGTGGGATACAAGGGGTAACCCTTACCTACTCAAACTTGGTCACCAAGTTTCAATTAGTATATAAGCAAACTTTAGGATCATTCATTGGTACCTTTTGTGCACTTGCTAATACCTAAAGTTTTCTTCTCTTTTCCTTTGCCATATCCGATCGAACAAACACCCTCTTAGGGTTCGGTTAGTTTGTTTTTAGACAAACAAATTGTTTTGTGTTTCAATTACTAGGATATCGTTTACTTGGTATTGATGCAGGTGTACAAAATCGTGATTCAATCACACTATTTATTCAATCTTGGATTGAATTACAAAACAGAAGGGTAATTCTTATAATCCACATAAACCCTAATTAGGGTTCATCTTGTTGATTATTGAAGAATTGATTCTCGTTTTTCTAGAATTAAAAAGGTATGCATACTTTTATGTTTTAGTTAATTAATTATACGTTATATGATTCTTACGCTTCCGCATGTGTACTTGATGTTTATTGTTTATATTTATGAATGTCTTGTTATATAATTCTAACAGTGGCATCACGAGCCTTGGACAATGTGTAATTAATTACTAAACATAAAAAAACAGATAATTGTAATTTGTTTGATATATATGGAATCTAGGGTTTATGTTATTGTTGAAACCCTAATTTATTATGGAGGGCCGATTGCCCTAGTTATAATAAAAAAAATTCGATGTTCCTAGGAAGATGCATGTGTGCATAAATAGCTGATCTTTAACACTCCATGTTCACACTCACAGAAAGATGACCTGATCTAGAGTCTGGACACTCCATGTGCACATAACGAGAAACTGATCAAAACACTCCATGTTCCTAGGAAGATGCATGTGTGCATAAATAGCTCCTAAATTAAAGAAGTAAATGTTCTGTAACTTCTAATTTTAATTTTTGCTTTAAAAAAAGTTACCAATCATGGCATTATCTTTCAAAAGTTTCAAACCCTGGCAACGCTTTAAGGCTCTTCACATAGCAATCTCGTTATCATAATGCGTATCTTTGTGCCAAGATGCAACTCTTACAAAAGCTACCATTATCATATCACAGCTAGTAATAAATGAATTAACTCCATACTTATTATCAAACAACTTCACTTTTGCATCCAAAACAATTAACAAATCCTTGAACTATAACTATAATACATTAAATAAGGACTGCATAGCAATAATCTTCATAAAAAAGAACACTGTTTTCGGTTTAGATGAAAATAATTGCTCATATTGACAACAAATACAGAGCACCTCATGAAAACAAATGCCCTCAATTAAAATCTGTGTCGAGTATATAACAATTACCCTCGCAGAATCACCAACCACACTAGAACACAACACAAGAATATAAACTGAGCAAAAAAAAAAAAAAAAAAAAACAGAGCACATGAATTTACGCGGCTTGGGTGATCAATTATTCAATGTGATAATCCTATTCCACAGCCACACTACCGATTCAGTACTAAAACCTCTCAGATTCTTCGGGTTTACACTTGCGTTAAGTTGTATGACTTGGGGAGATGATCAGGATGATGTTGGGGAGATGGTGATTTGGGGAGATGAATGATTTGGGGAGATGATGATGAGGATGAAGGATGAAGGGCTAAAATAAAAATGTGTTATAAAAGTATAAATATGTATGGACTAAAATACCATCGATTACAAAACAAAAATCAGACTTTGACTTTGTCAAAGGACTAATCTAGCATTTAAAGGCCATGTTTTGGATCTGTGGCGATGAAAAGGCCGAGTTTTGTCCCATCATGATGCACCTTGCCAAGTTTAGTGACCAACGGTGTATTTTAGTCTAATAATTATTTATAAAAGATTATATTTAATTATTAAATACACAAAACAATTAACGGCCATTATGTAATTAACGATAATTGACTAACAAGAAAAAAAAATGACTAAATTGAAAATTGGATGACAAGAAGGTTCCGGAAACCTTTGTGGGTTTACCGATCGGTGGGATACAAGGGGTAACCCTAACCTACTCAAACTTGGTCACCAAGTTTCAATTAGTATATAAGCAAACTTTAGGATCATTCATTGGTACCTTTTGTGCACTTGCTAATACCTAAAGTTTTCTTCTCTTTTCCTTTGCCATATCCGATCGAACAAACACCCTCTTAGGGTTCGGTTAGTTTGTTTTTAGACAAACAAATTGTTTTGTGTTTCAATTACTAGGATATCGTTTACTTGGTATTAGTGTGTATGTACAAAACGTGATTCAATCACACTATTTATTCAATCTTGGATTGAATTACAAAACAGTAAGGGGTAATTCTTATAATCCATATAAACCCTAATTAGGGTTCATCTTGTTGATTATTGAAGAATTGATTCTCGTTTTGCTAGAATTAAAAAGGTATGCATACTTTTATGTTTTAGTTAATTAATTATACGTTATATGATTCTTACGCTTCCGCATGTGTACTTGATGTTTATTGTTTATATTTATGAATGTCTTGTTATATAATTCTAACAGTGGCATCACGAGCCTTGGACAATGTGTAATTAATTACTAAACACGTAAAAAATAGATAATTGTAATTTGTTTGATATATATGGAATCTAGGGTTTATGTTATTGTCGAAACCCTAATTTATTATGGAGGGCCGATTGTGCTAGTTATAATAAAAAAAATTCGAATTTTTTTGATGCATGTCGAATTAAAAAATATTAAGGTTTGTACTTTTGTTATTGAATAATGAAAACCTAGACTTACATATATACATACATATATATATATAAATTGAGCAAAAAAAAAAAAAAAAAAAAAAAAAAAAGTGGCACATGATTTCGCGGCTTGGGTGATCAATTATTCAATGTGATAATCCTATTCCACAGCCACACTACCGATTCAGTACTAAAACCTCTCATATTCTTGGGTTTACACTTACGCTTAAGTTGTATGACTTGGGAGATGATCGGGATGATGATGTTGGGAGATGGTGATTTGGGGAGATGAATGATTTGGGGAGATGATGATGAGGATGAAGGATGAAGGGCTAAAATAAAAATGTGTTATAAAAGTATAAATATGTATGGACTAAAATACCCTCGACTACAAAACAAAAATCGGACTTTGACTTTGTCAAAGGACTAATCTAGCATTTAAAGGCCATGTTTTGGATCTGTGGCGATGAAAAGGCCGAGTTTTGTCCTATCATGATGCACCTTGCCAAGTTTAGGGACCAACGTTGTATTTTAGTCTAATAATTATTTATAAAAGATTATATTTAATTATTAAATACACAAAACAATTAACGGCCATTACGTAATTAACGATAATTGACTAACAAGAAAAAAATGACTAAATTGAAAATTGGATGACAAGAAGGTTCCGGAAACCTTTGTAGGTTTACTTGGCCGATCGGTGGGATACAAGGGGTAACCCTAACCTACTCAAACTTGGTCACCAAGTTTCAATTGGTATATAAGCAAACTTTAGGATCATTCATTGGTACCTTTTGTGCACTTGCTAATACCTAAAGTTTTCTTTTCTTTTCCTTTGCCATATCCGATCGAACAAACACCCTCTTAGGGTTCGGTTAGTTTGTTTTTAGACAAACAAATTGTTTTGTGTTTCAATTACTAGCATATCGTTTACTTGGTATTAGTACGTGTGTACAAAATCGTGATTCAATCACATTATTGATTGAATCTTGGATTGCATTACAAAACATTAAGTGGTAATTCTTATAATCCATATAAACCCTAATTAGGGTTCATCTTGTTGATTATTGAAGAATTGATTCTCGTTTTGCTAGAATTAAAAAGGTATGCATACTTTTATGTTTTAGTTAATTAATTATACGTTATATGATTCTTACGCTTCCGCATGTGTACTTGATGTTTATTGTTTATATTTATGAATGTCTTGTTATATAATTCTAACAGTGGCATCACGAGCCTTGGACAATGTGTAATTAATTACTAAACACGTAAAAAAATAATTTGTTTGATATATATGGAATCTAGGGTTTATGTTATTGTCGAAACCCTAATTTATTATGGAGGGTCGATTGCCCTAGTTATAATAAAAAAAATTCAAACCCTAATTTTTTAGCATAAATGTAAATTAAAAAGATGAAGGTTTGTACTTTTGTTATTGAATAATGAAAACCTAGACTTATACATATACATACATATATATATAAATTGAGCAAAAAAAGCATGCTCATTTACGCGCTTGGGTGATCAATTATTCAATGTGATAATCCTATTCCACAGCCACACTACCGATTCAGTACTAAAACCTCTGATTCTTCGGTTGACACTTACGTTAAGTTGTATGACTTGGGGAGATGATCAGGATGATGTTGGGGAGATGGTGATTTGGGGAGATGAATGATTTGGGGAGATGATGATGAGGATGAAGGATGAAGGGCTAAAATAAAAATGTGTTATAAAAGTATAAATATGTATGGACTAAAATACCCTCGACTACAAAACAAAAATCAGACTTTGACTTTGTCAAAGGACTAATCTGACATTTAAAGGCCATGTTTTGGACCTGTGGCGATGAAAAGGCCGAGTTTTGTCCCATCATGATGCACCTTGCCAAGTTTAGGGACCAACGGTGTATTTTAGTCTAATAATTATTTATAAAAGATTATATTTAATTATTAAATACACAAACAATTAACGCCATTACGTAATTAACGATAATTGACTAACAAGAAAAAAATGACTAAATTGAAAATTGGATGACAAGAAGGTTAAAAACTTTGTTGGGTTTACTTGGCGATCGGTGGGATACAAGGGGTAACCCTAACCTACTCAAACTTGGTCACCAAGTTTCAATTGTATATATAGCAAACTTTAGGATCATTCATTGGTACCTTTTGTGCACTTGCTAATACCTAAAGTTTTCTTTTCTTTTCCTTTGCCATATCCGATCGAACAAACACCCTCATAGGGTTCGGTTAGTTTGTTTTTAGACAAACAAATTGTTTTGTGTTTTAATTACTAGCATATCGTTTACTTGGTATTAGTACATGTTACACAAAATCGTGATTCAATCACATTATTGATTGAATCTTGGATTGCATTACAAAACATTAAGGGGTAATTCTTATAATCCATATAAACCCTAATTAGGGCTCATCTTGTTGATTATTGAAGAATTGATTCTCGTTTTGCTAGAATTAAAAAGGTATGCATACTTTTATGTTTTAGTTAATTAATTATACGTTATATGATTCTTACGCTTCCGCATGTGTACTTGATGTTTATTGTTTATATTTATGAATGTCTTGTTATATAATTCTAACAGTGGCATCACGAGCCTTGGACAATGTGTAATTAATTACTAAACACGTAAAAAACAGATAATTGTAATTTGTTTGATATATGTGGAATCTAGGTTTTATGTTATTGTCGAAACCCTAATTTATTATGGAGGGCCGATTGCCCTAGTTATAATAAAAATTTCCCTATATTATTTTATATATATATATATATATCTATTATATATATATATATTCCAATATATATATATATATATATATATATCTCTATATATATATATATATATATCTTATACACATATATGCTATATATATCATATATATATATATATATATATATATATATATATGTGTATATGTACATATATAATATATACCTATATTATATATATATATATATATATACTATATATACATATATATATATATATATATATATGTATATATATATATATATATATATATATATATATATATATATATATATATATATATATATATATATATATATATATATATATATATATATATATGTATATAATATATATATATATACATATATATATATATATATACATATATATATATACATATATATATATATATTATGTATATATATATATATAATATACTATATATATATGTGTATATATATATATATATATATATATATATATATATATGTATATATATATATATATGTATATATATATATATGTATATAATAATATATAATATATATCATATATATATATGTATATATATATGTATATGTATATATATATGTGTATAATATATATATATATATATATATGTATATATGTATATGTATATATATGTATATATATACTATATATATAATGTATATATATACCATGTATATATATATATATATATATATATATGTATATATATATATATATATATATATAATTATAATATGCTATAATAATATATATATATATATATATATATATATATATATATCTATATATATATATATATATATATATATATATATATATATATATATATATATATATATATATATATATATATATATATATATATATATATATATATATATATATATATATATATATATATATATATATATATATATATATATATATATATATATATATATATATATATATATATATATATATATATATATATATATATATAGTGAGGATAGGATATGTGATATTTTTTTTTAATTTGTACGGATGTGCGGATAGATCTGGACCGCTGATAGAATCTGATCCGACTTTTTTTGTAAAAATTAGATCCTGTCACGGTACCAATTGACTATGTAAACGATTTTTTAAATTTTTTTCCTTTTGAGGGATCCTTACTATTGTTATCTTCTTTCATTTTTTTATTTTTCCAGATTTTTCTGAGCACTTTTTGTTTTTTTGATTATAAGTCCTACCGTGATATTAACAATATTATGAGTTCTATTGTGATATTATGAAACTATGATATTATAAAATGGTGATATTATAAAACCAATTGTGATATTAAGGTTTTTTACATGTAAAAATGAACCATGATATTAAGAAACATATGATAGTTACTATGATATTAACAATTTTATTAAAAAAGCATATGGTAGTTACGGTGATATTAACAATTATATTAAAAAAAAAGTTCCTGTGATAGTAAAAAGGAATCGTGATATTAACATTTTTTAATTAAAAAAGGAACGGTGATATTAATAATATTAGTAAAAAAAAACAAAAAAATAGTGTGATATAAAAAAAAAGTTAGTGTGATATTAACAATTTGTATTAAAAAAAAAGTTTATGTGATATTAAGATCAGATCTTGACTTTTGTAAAATGTCAAAATCGACCTTAATATCACAATACCTTTAATCATGAAAACGATTTTTTTTTATTTTTTTTCAGCGATTCTTAATAATTTATCATCCTCTTTATTTTTTAATTTTTTAGATTTTCTTGAATTGTTTAAAAAAAAAAACTCGTGATATTATCCCACATCCCTACTTAAAATGCAATCCGCACGATCCTTCCTCTATATATATATATATATATATATATATATATATATATATATATATATATATATATATATATATATATATATATATATATATATATATATATATATATACACGTGATTAATTCATGAATAATTGTTATGTGACATGGAATTGTATGCGATCTTGTGACTACTTGTTAATAATTGTTATGTAGTATCCATAATGAAACATGCATATTTGTCATGGATTGTTGCTTTTTTAAATTAATTGTTAAGTTTTTACCACATCTATTGTTTTGATAATTAAATCTTAAACTTTTAGCATTAAATCTTAAACTTTTTAGCATAAATTAATTTGTTTTAAGCAATAATTCTTAAACTTTTAGTCGATTGATGCGATTTTACCAAATAGTTAGAACGGCTCACCCATTATGACAAACTGTGTGAGGGGTATAAGGAGGGTAGCATTAAATTGTGACCCGAAAGAAAAAGGTTATTAATACGCTTCGCGCTGACCTGCTTTTCCGCTCCTTTGTGCGTCATATTTGGAGATACCAAGTAAAACTATTATATATACGAAGCATCTTAAGGCAAAGTTGTAAGTTTCTCAACGCCCCGATTAAAATTTTGTTGATTTAAGCTTCGTAAAGAAACTAACTGGCAAAAGTTCTTTATTGAAACATATGCTACAAGATGAATGCATGACATCTTTGTACATATTTGATTTGACACCATAATCAAAATTAGTACCCTTAAAATTAAGTTAATGCTATCTAGTTAAAAGAACACTTGAAGTTGCAATTTACGTCATGTGAGAGCTTGGCTAGATTGTAATGGAAAGGTAAATCTTCATGTTGGGTGAGAGCTCAACTGGAAAAATTTGCAGTTCTTTAAATTAGACGACTTAATTGAGTTGTAAGTGAGAGCTTGGACTCAAGGCTTAAGATAGAGATAAAACATGTTTACATTACAATATTGTTTGGCAATGTAAATCCATAAAGATCTAGGAATTGGAAATTGTTTGTCAATTATTGTCTGACAGATTACCTTGTTTTATACTTTATTTACTAGCAGATCAACTGAAGTAATGGAACTATGTTAATTTGGGTCCTAGTTTTCGAGAAAATTCTATGGTTATATGAATATTTCCTTGGATATTTTATTTTCATGAAAAATTGTATTATCGAAAATACTAATATTTGAACTTTTTTCTGAATAAATGGCTCAAAACGATAACACTACACTAGGTTCTGCGTTCAAAACTTTCTTTGAGCGAGAAAAATTGACTGGCTCACAAAATTTCAATGACTGGTTTCGATCACTCAGGATTGTTTATAGAGTGGCTGGGAAACTGGATTATTTGTATAAGCCTTGTCCTCCTGAACCTACTGCAACAACATCTTATACGAAAAAATCATAGTGGAAAGTTGAATACAAGAAACACAAGGAAGTGGCTTGTTTTATGTTGGGAATAATGACACCTGCTTTACAAAAGCAGTTTCAGAATTATTTTCCTTATGACATGCTCAACGAACTAAGACGTATGTTTGAGAAACCAGCAGTAGTAGAGATCTATGATTTGATCTGTTGGGAATTTTACTAAATAAGAATTCTGATGAAAGGAAGTATATCTTACCTCATCACCAGGCTTCCTATCCTTGCATTCTCTTGAGAAATGACCCATCTAACCACAAGTATAGCACTTGACTTTCCTTTTGTCAAATCTTGCTAGATCTCTTCCCTGGAAACCAAAATTTCTCCCAGACTTACTCTCAAACTTCTTGATGTTCATTGAGAGCATGGCGAGTTGCCACTTCAAGTTCATCTCTTCCATATCAAGTGGATCCACCTGTTCAAAATCCTCAAAAGCTAGTTCTGCTGGATTTTCATAATCAGCAACAAAAGAGTGAATTACATCTTTCAATACACCACTGGATTTAGGCTGAGAATTTGATGGAGTGGTGATGTAGGATGATGATGTTGAGGAAACTGGGCTTGGAGCATAAGTCATCTTATTTGAGGAGGCCCCAACAAATGCTGAGTGACTAGGAGTGGATGAATGAAAGGGACTTATGACATCAGGCTCAAGAGTTTTAAGCCTGTTGTAGAGATCATCAAAAGTGAGCATATCCAGCCCACCTTTAGCTTTGAGTGCAATGCTCACTTGCAACCAAGATGGAGGTAAAGATCGTAAGAACTTTGAATTGCAGTCCTCATTATCTGGCCTGGCCTTCATCTGATTCAATTGACTCAAGATCTTATGGAACTGTCATATATCCTTGTGGATACCTTCTTCCTCAGAGATTTGGAATTCTTGAAACTGCTGTTTTAGCATTGATTTCCTCCTTCTTTTTGACTCCTCGTTCCCACCAAACCTAGCCTTGATAGCCATCCAGATGTCCTTAGCATCCTGCATGTAATGAAAGTCACCCATGTGATCATCAGTTATAGCCTGAAGGAGAATAGTTCTAACTTTGTTCTCTCTCTGAATAGCTAGTATCTCTTCAGCAGTTTTGGGACCAACGATGGTAACAACACCATCTGGATCTGTGACATGCCTCTTCAAATTGTTACCCTTCTTCACAACTTCCCAAAGATTCCAATCAATATTGGAAATCCAATTCTGCATCTTCAAGCCCACACAAATCATACTCCTCCTTCTTTAGGTATGGGAACTTTGCATTGCTGTTAGTGAGATTGAGTTGTTGCAGAGATGTGTTGTTTTGATTGTTAGTGACTTCTATTTCATCGTCTGACCCAGACATGGTTAAGGTTGTTTTGGTTGTGAGGGTGTAAAGAAAAGAGTGTTCTTAGTATCACAGAGACTCTCCCGAGGCCCTGATACCACTTGTTGAAACTTAGACCTAGATAGATCTTTGAGCGCTCCTGGATCGTTAGTAATGCTTATGTAATCACAAACACACTAATAGACAGTCTCTATTACTTTTATTCTAAAGCGGAAATCAAACACAACTATGAACACAGATAACTAAGAATACTTTGATCCTCTATGGATCTTTGAATAATACTAAAACTTGTTTTTCAAACTCGTACATCATTCATACTAACGTGTTCCTTTTATAGACAAGGAACCCTAAAACCGTTTCACAAGAAACGTATAATCATAAAACTAAAGAAGATATACATTATCACTTCCAACACTTCAGCAGATTCCTTCAGCATTAACTTCAGCAGAATTCTTATTTAGTAAAATTCCTAACATGATCGATACTCTTCACAGCGGTAAGCAGGAAGATGGTAAACCTGTAAGTGCACATGTGTTGGAAATTAAGGGTTACATGGACCAACTACAAGCACTTGGCAAGATCTATGAACAAGATATTGATGTTAACTTAATCAATAAATCCCCGAATAAGGAATTTAGTGGGTTTGTTCGTAATTTCAATATGCATTGCATGAGGACAGTAAATGAATTGCACGCATTGCTCATTGATTACGAGAAATGGTTACCACAAAAGGCACCTACACCCCAGGTACTGGCTATTCAGGGTGGTAGGATCAAGAAGCCAAAACCGCATACAAACAAGAAGGGTAAAGGAAAAGGGAAATGTCGATAATGGTAAGCAAGTTATGGCCTATCCCTGAACCTAAGAAATATCATCCTAAAAAGAAAGATAATCCCAAGAAGGATAAGGCTTGCCACTACTACAATGTAGTGGATCACTGGAAGAGAAATTGTGCTATTTATCTCGATGATTTGCGAACAAATAAGAATAAGAAGTCTGGGCACTTGGGCACCAGCACTTCAGGTAACTTATTTATGATTGAATTATTTACTCTATGTCATAAAATTAATTCACGGGTATATGATACTGGATGTGGTATTCACATATGTAATACATTGCAGGGGTTTAGAGTGGAAATGAAGCTGTCTTATGGGGGGCAATATCTACATGTGGGCAATGGAGCACTTGCAGTTGTTGAAGCATTACTGCATTAGGAGTGTTTAATTTAGTTTTGCCTTCGGGCTTAGTACTGTCATTAAAAAATTGTTATTATGCATCTTCTATTAGAGGTATTGTTTCCTTTTCTGTTTTGTTGGATCTTGGTTTCAATCATACTATCACAAGTAATGGAATTTCTGTTTCTTTAAATGGTATTTTTTATTTTAATGCTATTGCAATGGTGTGTTTGAGATTGACATATTTGATAAAGTATCTAATAAGAATAATTCAATGTTTAGCATAAGTAAGAGAATAAAGTCAGACTTGAATTCTTTTTACCTTTAGGACTGTAGACTTGCTCATATAGGCAAGACTCGCATGGAAAAGCTGAAACACGATGGGCTTTTGAAAAGTATCAATGGTGAATCATTTGATAAACTCCAACAGAGATCTGTAAAGTGTATCTTTCTAGGATACCCAAAGGAAACAATGGTTACTACTTTTAATTTTCACCTGAAAATAATATAATTATTGCTAGGTATGAAGATTTTCTTGAAAAGGATCTCATGTCTCAAGAATTTAGTGGGAGAGTTTATGATATAGAAGATGATCATGTAGATGCATTACCTTCTGAAAACACTAGCGTACTTCCTGGGGAACCTAATAGTTTGGGTCCTCCACCTAAAGCTGAAGTTGTTCCCATTCGTAGATCTGTAAGGACTACTCGTGCTCTTGAACATCTATGTCTTAACGTAGAAGTTGAGGAAACTATATTAGGGGATCTTGGAGAGCCTACTAATTATAGAGTTTCCATGGATGATCCTAAAAATGACAAATGGCAAGTTGCAATGAATGGGGAAATGCAATCCATGAAAGAAAATGAAGTCTGGATAGAGGTCGACTTACCTCCCAATGCTAAAGTTGTTGGAAGTAAGTGACTCTATAATAAAAAGACTGATATGGATGGTAATGTACACATCTATAAGGCTCGTCTGGTAGCTAAAGGCTTTACTCAAACCTATGGGGTTGACTACGAGGAGAGAGTTTCTCCTGTAGCATACATTAGAGCTATAAGAATTCTCATAGCTATAGCAGCGTACTATGGCTATGAGATTTGGCAGATGGATGTCAAAACCGCCTTCTTAAATGGTCGCCTAGATGAAGATATCTATATGGCACAGCCTGAGGGGTTTGTGAATCCACAATTTCCAAACCGTGTATGTAAACTTCAAAGATCCATTTGTGGATTGAAGCAAGCATCAAGGCAATGAAATAAGAGATTTGATGAAGAAATAAAAAAGTTTGGATTTACTCAGAATCTTGGTGAGCCATGTGTATATCACAAAGCTAGTGGGAGTGATGTTACTTTCCTTATCCTGTATGTCGATGATATATTAATTATGGGAAAAGACATTCCATGATTACAAGAGGTAAAGGACTATCTTGGAAAGTGTTTTTCTATGAAGGATTTAGGAGAAGCTGCATACATTCTGGGAATCAAAATCTACAGAGATAGATCAAGGCGGTTAATTGGTTTAAGTCAAAGTTCTTACATTGATAAAATATTGAAATTCCAAGAAAGGATATTTGCCGATGGAAGTAAAGCATGGCTTATGTAGCGAAATATGTGCTTCAACACCTGCAGAGATGGTACGCATTCGGCAGTAGGATCTATCATGTATGCGGTTAGATGCACAAGGCCAGATGTGGTGTTCGCTTAGAATATGACCAGTCGATATCAACAGAATCCAGGTGAACTTCACTAGATTGCTGTTAAACATATTCTAAAGTATCTTAGGAATACAAAAGATACGTTTCTAGTGTATGGTGGAAATCCAGATACAGGGCTTGATGTTATAGGTTTCTATGATGCGTCCTGGCAACGTGATAAAGATGATACGAAGTCTCAGACGGGTTATGTATTTGTCATTAATAGAGGAGCAGTAGACTGGAAGAGTAAGAAGCAGAGTACAATTGCGATGTCTGCAATAGAAGCTGAATGCATAGCTACTTTAGAAGCTACAATGGAGGCTGTTTGGATTAGAAAATTCATTTCAGGGCTTGGTGTTATGCCTTCAATTGAATCGTTTATTGATATGTATTGCAAAAATTCTGCTACAATCATATTTGCCAATGAACCTGGAGTCATGAAGGGCACCAGACATTTTCTACGGAAGTATCACTATGTTCGGGAACAAGTCCGCGAAGGTGAAATAAATCTACTGAAAGTTCACACATATGACAACTTAGATGATCTTTTCACTTAGACTTTACATAGAGAAAAGCTTACTGAACTTGCCAATGGCATTGGACTTCGTTTAGCTAGTAGTTTCATGCATGATTGTGATTAGTATTTGGACAAAGGATGTTATAAACGATTATTGTTAAATGAAATAAAGTATTGGTTATGTTTATTTTTTATTTTTAATATTGTTGTCCTATATTTTCATGTTTAATCCGTGAATAATTTAGTTATTCTAAATCGTCCATTTTCAGTTAATGATATGGGAATATCAATGAACTAAGATAAATATGAGTTTTGGTAGAATATACTTGAACGTATATTGATGTGTTAGCATACCAATTTCAAATGATATTCAATGAATTGAATATAGGACTTATCCCAACTGCATGATTGTATTTTATGGATCTTGTCATGAAATAGATCATGAATAGTTATCCTCAGACTTGAGATACCATAAAACTGTCATGATTGTAGTGCATTTCGGTGGAACAACTTAACGCTATACGTAACTTATACTCATAAGGGTTGTTTTCAGAAGTGTTGCAAAGTTCATGAGTGTTTCTTATAGTCAAGATAGAATTTGTTCCTTCAAATTTATTTTAGAGTTTAATACTGCTGGGCCTCTCGTAGGGTTGACAAGATGTTTGCGTGGCCATGCCCAAGATCTCCCTGAATATGTTTAGAAGATTTGATAATCTTGCTCAATCACAAACAACGAGAAACATAATATTTAAATAAAGAATGACTTAGATCCATATCTTTATTTAATGATTATCGTAGGATATCATTTCAACGTAAGTACTTGTAAAGTACTTGGTAACTGGGCAATATGTCATAAAAATATATTTCGACGATAAACTTTATTTTCCAAAATGTACAAGTGGTATGGATATCATATGAGTTTGCATGCACGACATTGTTTCATGACTTAAATTAGAACATATCATTCATAATAGGTTGCGGATAGAGATCGCACCTCATTATTGTATCTACTTTTGTCACCATAACTATTGCAACGGTGAGTAATCCATCCCTTTTTACCGTTTTTACTATATTTTGGGGCGAAATGCATGAACCATTCTTGAGCTAAATTGTTTACTACTTTTATTAACTAGTTTGACTAGAACTTGTGAACTTGAATCAAATCCTTGAACTTAATTATGAAATAATGCCTTACTTGAACTTATTGAACCATACATGTTATGACCTTGACCTAAAGTCTCCCATGTTGAACATCACTATAAAGTCTCCTATGTTGGGCATCACTATAAGTCTCCTAGTTCGAGTATATCTTTGGAAGAGGCACCCAGTATATCTTTGGAAGAGGCACCTAGTATATCTTTGGGAAGAGGCACCCATATAAACTTTGGGTAGTGGCACCCAGCATAATTTGGTTTCATCGAAGCATCATTACAAAGTCTCCTTGTTGGAGCGATTACAAAAGTCTCCCACGTTCGGAGCATCCTTGAATTATTATATGCGTGGTACTATATTATGAACCATTATGATCACTTATACTTGACTACTTGACAGCTATATTTTGTGGAATGGGTTGTGTACACGGTTGCAAGTTGTATGGTGAACTGGCTGAGTGGATATACAATGCCTTTGCTTTGCGGACTATTTCCGATGACCGAAACCTTTTGAATATTTCTTACGGTTTTATTTTTTTTTCTAAACATATCTTTATCACTATTTTTCATAGTTGACCGTTTTTCTCTCAGCATTTCAGGTGATCGTTAGTAGCTTTTCTACCGGGTCTTGCATAATGAAGTTTTTACTTGTCACTACAAATCGTTATGTACTAGAATGAAATATTTTGGAATCTAAACTTTGTAATATATTTGCCGATGGCAGCTAAACGTATGTGGTGTACTCTTTCTGTTAAATATTAACGTTGGTATGTTCTATTATCTTGTGCTTATGTTCCCTTCCGTTACACCTCGTGTTTCCGCCTCCGGCGAGGGTGTGACAGATGTATTAGTAACAAAAGGATAATAATAATAATGATGAATCATTAAAAAGTTTTTCCAGAAGACCTTACTCGAGTTGTACTAGAGGCATCGGTGTGTTGCTAGACGCTCACCGATGTGATCACACTATTAAGATATGTCCAAGTGGGAGTTATTAGTTTTATGGACATAGATTAGTAAATGTGTGTTAGGATCGAACTCGAGATCTCGGGATTGCACACTTTATGTATGAAGAGTAAATGTTTAATAATTATTTATAAAATGTTATATTTAATTATTATCAAAACTTAAACTGACCATTATGTAATGCGATAATTGACTAGGAAAGGAAAGAAAAGGACTAGATTGAAAATTGGATGACAAGAATGTTCCGAAAACCCTTCTGGGTTTACTTGGCCGATCGGTGGGATACAAGGGGTAACCCTAACTCACTCATACTTGGTCACCAAGTTTCAATTAGTATATAAGCAAACCTTAGGATCATTCATTCATACCTTTTGTGCACTTGTTAATACCTAAAGTTTTATTCTCTTTTTCTTTGCCATATCCGATCGAATAAACACCCTCTTAGGGTTTGATTGTATTGTTTTTATACAAACAAATTGTTTTTTGTTTCAATTACTAGCATATCATTTACTTGGTATTAGTACGTGTGTAGAAGAACATGATTCTATCACACTATTGATTGAATCTTGGATTGACTTACAAAAAGGTAAGGGGTAATTCTTATAATCCACATAAACCCTAATTAGGGCTCATCTTGTTGATTATTGAAGAATTGATTCTTGTTTTGCTAGAATAAAAAAGGTACGTATACTTTTATGTTTTAGTTAATTAATTATACCTTATATGATTCTTACACTTGAGCATGTGTACTTGATGTTTATTGTTTAGGTTTATGAATGCCATGTTATATAATTCCAACAGGTGCATTATAGGGAATAACGGCCGCTTACAGTGCGAGCCACCATACCAGTGATCGCGTTATAGGGTCTGACGCCACCTCCACAAACATTTTTCATTTGTTTATTTATTTTTGATTCTCTAGTGCGTTTGTGTTTATCCTTATGTTTAATTGTTTATGTAATGTGTGTGTTTTGTGTTTGTGGTTTTTTAATGATTGTGTTTTGCAGGTTGTTCAATGAAGAAGATGATGATATATCTTCTTGTTTTTTACACTTTTATTCCTATAGAATTAGTTCTTTTAAATTTTAATCCCCGTTAGTTATGTTCTCGTACCGTTATTTCTTATTAGGTTTGTGGTGTTAGTTCTTGCAATTTTTTTCCTTACATAATTAGTCCAAAAAATGTATAAGTTTGCTAAGTTATTTTATTCTAAATTTTATATGTTGCTTTATTTAAAAATGAAAAGAATAGAATAAAATAAAATTGTAAGGCCCGGGGATGTCATATAACTTGAGTGATGAAGGATGGTGTTTTTGAGCTGAGTTATAGAGTGAAAAGATAACGTGACAACACTTTTTGCTATAACACGAGCCTATGGTTCCCGACCTTTTGGTGCTTTCCAAGAGTGCTCGATGCAGTAATGTTTATAGGCCGTAATGGTCGCGGATTGATACCGCATCCACCCAAATTGCACACCAGGTGCGTTCTGGCACGTTATATGTACAACGTTATTCCTATAATGAGCGTTTCTAGTTTTTTGTTCTTTAATTATATTTTTAAATCATTTATTTGGGTTTGTGATCGTTATGTTTGTTTTTGTGTTAGTGTTTGTTTTGTAAAAGCTTTGTTTTCTTTTTAGTTGCAGGTATGGATGTCAAAAGGAAAAAAAGACACTTGTCAGTTGCATCACCACTTAGTCACATACCTCTTATTTTTTTGCAAAGCAAAGAATTTCATTTAGAAACACTAAAAGCCAAAGACTTACAAAACAAGAGGGCTCTTAAATAGAGGACCACAACTACCAAAAGACATGGTCAACTTATAAAGAATAACAAAGACTAGTGATGCGTGAGTTCGGGGTCGAAAAACTTGATCCCTACGAAGCTTTTAAACCCACTTGTACTAATCGTTGCAGTGTAGTATGGGTAAGCCTAAGGGGTTGATCGTTCTCTAGGGGAATAGAGATGCTAGTAGAGATGTATGACGAGAAGGTGAGGTTGAGGGTGATTATTTTTAACTTTTTATATTTTTTTAGAAAAACATGTAAAATCTCTGGGTTTAGGAGTGGAGGTGGTATTTCTAGCAATTTTAACTACTTACTAATAAAAACTAATTAACTAATGAAAAGGAAAATAAGCTATTGATTGATTGGTTGTGTTCTTATGATAATTAAAAGTGTGTTTACTTAGATTTTCTTACTCCCTAGTTATCTCTTATTGGTCGGTTGAATTGTCACATCCTCATTCTAATTGGTGCGTTGTATTCCGTGTTAGTCATAGAGGGTGCCTAATTCCCTAGTTCTATGAATTGTAACTCTCTACTATACTATCCAGGATCACCAAGAACCATAGTATCTCCCCCGAATACTCTATTATCCTAAAGTTACAACTCATTCAATAAACACAACGATGACTCAAGTGCACTCTCAAGCTTTGTGCTATTTAGGACGTTTAAGCTCAAAACAATTAAAGAAGAAGCCAGTTTTCCTTACTCTAGCATCAACCAATTAAAAAAAGAGACAACCTAACAATTATCAATAACTAGGTTTCATAGATCTAAGCAACACAATAATAATTTAGCTACTCATTGTAGATAAGTATGCACACACACTGTTAGGTCACAAGGTTTACCACACAAGTTTATAAGAAAGATAGAGAGGCGATTGAACAAGTATCACACACACATACACACACGATATAAATAATACGGTTTAGGCGTAGAGTGTTTGTGAAAAGAAAACTTGAACAACCAACCTTCAAATGAAGGTTTACAAGGGTATTTATAGGGAGGAAGCTAGGACAACTCCAGTTCCCTTCCTTTCTTTATTGGGCTAGGCCTAGGCTTATGGGCCTTCTACATAAGCCTAAGGCTAATAACAAACATAAAGGCCATAATAAGCTAACTATTACATATGAGTAACTAACACTTGAATAAGGTTTAGGAGTGATTCCAACAATCTCCCCTCAAGTTTTATTACATATGAGTAACAAACACTCAAGTGTTGGTGATGAAAAACAGTGAAGGCGTTGATGTAATAGTAGCTTTGACATCTTCTGACATTCTTCTTTCTTGTGAGAAGAATTGCATTGATTTAAACAATCTCCCCAGTGTAGAAAGATAGTTTACTTTGAACGGTTATGCTTTGACGTCATCTTTAACTTTGTTCTTTGATCATTGTTCTTTTGTGATGAAAGTGATAGTATGTTGTGCATCAAGTCTGCCGAATCGCCGCTTCTACAGTGTCTCCACGTCGTTCTTCAACATGCTCACACGCTCTTTTGACGTTGGGAATTCAGTACTGATGGAGTTCTTTAAGTCTTTAACTTTGTAGATTCTCTGTATTGACGAAGAATCATTCGTTTGTGTTGCTTTTGAATAAAACTTCCATTAGTGATGATGTTGGCGTGAGCATGAGAAGAATCTGCGATCATTCGCTCCGAGCTTCCATAAAGAAAACATTTAAACGGTTAGTAATAAGCGGATTCCGGCACTTACAAGTTTGAACTTCGAGTGTTGTTGACGCATAGTGGTAACACAACTCTAATTCTCCAAAGGGTTTCCGATCGGAGTCCCACAAGTGAGATAACACGATGCGAAGTACACCTACGATTCGGAATGAGTCGGCACCCGAGGCATCACCTCACGACGTAGACCGTTTGAGACCACTAAAGCAATCCACGAGGTTGCCGGCGACCTGCTGTGTCATTTGATGTTGACCCTGGCAGGAGTTTCCATTCAATGAGGATCACAAATGTGAACCTCTCATAAATGTTCTCGACAAATTGCTAAGATCATGAAAGGACTCGATATGAATCACTGATAACCTTATTGTTGATCATCAAGTGATTAAATGTCAAGTGTACCTAAGAGATCTTTTGATGAATCTCGTGGCTCTAGACTCATAGTGCATTTTGGTTTTCCTGGAGACTAGGGAGAAGGTCTCCTTCTTCAATACCAATAATCTCTAAGAGAAAGCCGATAGTTTACGAGGGTTCCCGAGAGAGAATGAAACAAGCTTCTGTAGAGAGAAACTTGAGTGGATAAGAAGGTTTAGTGCATGCGTCACTGGGTCCATGACGACTTTTAATCTTCAATACCGGCACTAAGTAATGACAAAGGCATATATGAATTGAACCATTCTGCGCCTAAGTTGAATAATGCGGGGCTATTTCTTTTCACCATTTTCTTTGCATTTCTTTTAATTCTTCAACTCCTTCTTTCTCCGATTCTCATTTTCTCCTTTTTACAATCATACCTAAGGACTTCTAAATACTAACTATTTGTGGTGTCCGGGGTAGATCCATCCGCTCTGGCCGGGATCATAGGACGGTTTTTCCTAACCTTAGTCACCTTATAACTCCATGACTAACCTATGTTGCCATAAAAACCATATGAGAAAAATCTCACAGTGTTTATGAATGAAAACATTTTAGTACCACTTGTTGAGATAAGATTATGCATAAATACTCCCCCTCCACATGTGCTTAAGAGTTTTAACGGTTAAAATGCCGCAGTGGAGAGCGCGCACGAGATTGATTAACTCAAGATAGACATTCCCCGAGAACCTGCGGTTGTGGCATAGTTAAGAGTTGCATTGTCAGCATTTAGGTGACAACTAGCTCTAATAACTACCTTGAAGGTGTAGACAATCCTCGAAGGTCGTCAAACCCGTCGAGTTCATGTTTATCAAGAGTTTCACCAATGGTACATTCTACTCGGACAAGTCCTTTGCGAACGCGTTTATCACTAGCGAACTAGCTTGAAATTATTACCGTCAGGGACAAGTCTTTTCGAGTTACTAACAGTTAAGCATCGTCAATTCGTTGGTTAAGTGCGAAGCACGATTCATTTGCATTTTACACAACATATTTTCTTATCACGTATTTTCTCCCCACAAAATGGCATATTAAAGTGTTATTTTTGAAACGTTTGAGAATAAATATGACCATTTGAGTGTTGCGGGAAGAATGACCACTGTGAACAATTTGTGAACAAAGTTTCAATACTCCCCTAACAAACACTATAAACGGTTGAGGTTTTGAAATCATAAGGGAAGTATTTGTTCTTTTGAGCAAAACCTTGAAAAATGAAAGGTTTGATAGGTTTTACTCAGTAAGCTTTAAGCTCCTTTTCTAAGGATTGTGGCACTGAAGCAGCCACGGGGTCCTTTATTTACAAGTACGGGTTGTACACTGTAATGTGTGCACAAGCCATTAACATAATTAATCAAACATCCAAAATGATATGAAGAAAACAATTCAAGGGGTACCAGGAAGTGCGGTGATGTTCCCGGGAGTGTGGACGGGCGTTGAAATCCGGTTATGTTTCTCCCGGGTCGACCACCGACATAACTCTCATCGTCTGGCCCGATCCCCTTGACAACCGTTCATCAATCATTGTGATGATCCGTCTCACATCCCTCCTTTCTGAGAATTCCAGTACGTAGGAGACCCCATTTTCTCGGCGTATATCCTTCACACATGTGCCAATCCATCCCTTACCAGCTTCAAAGTATGATCCCCGAACTTGTGGAGTTCGCTACACGCCATAGCGGTTTCTTTGAAGTTCACTACGGTAAAACAGCCGAAAGGTTTGCTGATGAGTGTATATTGAGATACGGTTGATATCGGAAGATCAAGCTTTGGAGGAGTGAAGTTGACACTGACCGATGTTAAGATTCCAGCCAGCTGGAGATCTTCTACGTTCCTTGATGACAATCCGTCTTATGAAGATGAGAAACGGCTTGATAAATTCCGTGTTTGTCTTGATTGAGTTGTCTCATGCGACCCTGTACCTTGGCAAGGTACATGTCTTCGATGTCATTGAGAGACAAATTCTCAAAAGTCTTCAGAGCATAGTCCCGTTCGTCTTGTCGTTTGACTACGATCTTCTTTAGGAATGTATAGTCCCACTTAGACGAAAGGTCAACGTGTATGATGGCAACGATATCTTTAGAACTATGCGGCATGTTGAGACTCGACGACAGCTTCTATGTGTATATTCGTTGGCGTTACGGCGTGATGAATCCCATACAATGCATTTGGTATGCCTCCTGTGTTGGAGAACAACTGATTGGCACGTTCCTCAATGGCTATGCAGTTTGAGTAGACAGTTGCTAGGAATGGAAGTGTCAACGACGTAGCATATTTTCTTGAATCATCGTCACCGCGTAGAAGAAAATCCAGGTCTTTGTTGAAGAAGTATCGAAGGAATCCTTGGTTCATTTGTTGTCCAAGTGTTGGTAGAGGTTTGGTCCAATCGGTGTAGTATGGAGGTTGTCCCTTTGTGTGAAGTCAATGTTTGCTTCCGGGTTGAGCCAATCCATGTTGTTAGACATAGCTCGAGCAATGTTTTCAAGGTGATATTAGACCTCGAGGGCACTTTCGGACTGTCTTTTAGAAGTTGAAATGCTTCATTTTTGATTCGCCCCACTCAAATTTCGATCATTTTCTTCACATGGAACTTTTCTTGCGAGAATTTTGCATGCTCCAATGTGGAACCGTCTACCAAGTCGACCTTCTTCGTGGGAGTGTGTTGTATTAGCAAACCATTCAAATTCCTCTATTTTAGTCATCTAGCCATGATACGACGTCGGTTTGAGGAAGTCTTCTTCTTCTTCTTTTGAGGCCTAGATGATGATGTGGTTCTGGCTTACTTGTTTGGGAGAGGTGGGTTGTTGTAGGGGCTCAAGGACCTCTTCATCTACCCGTATACTCAAAAGTGATCATCGGTTTTAGAGTCGGGGGTGGTAACTTCGAATCGTCAGGTTTTAGTAGAAGCGAGGAGGAGATTTTTGTTGAAACAGAGGGCCGTTGTGGAGGAGGTTGCATCAAAGAAGATTCACCGGTGCCCGGCGTTTGGAGTCGCAGTCTTTATCATTATCCTTGTCTTCATCGTCTCTAGGACGTTAGACTTTTCGACTTCAAATCTACAAGTTGGTAGTCCAGCAATGCTTGAAACACTTTCATCATTAGAAATTAAATATCGATGTGCGACCATTTGTGTGACAAGCTTGGCCACCAATTCATTATCCGAGAAAACAACCGATCGGTTGGATTGTTGTGACGGTTAAGGCGTTGATGAATAGTTTCTTTGGCGATCTGCATGAGATTTGGATAAAGTTGTTTGGTGAACAACTCCTTTGTGACTTTAGGCGATACTCAGAAGGTACTTTTTCGTAGCTTCATTCATTCATTGGATTCCTCTTGACGATGATTTTTCATGAATTCCTGAACAAACTTCCTTTCTCCTTTTATCTTTTCATGCTCGTCATACATATGCTTGTATGTGATCGAGCAAAGAAATTTAGCTTTTGTTGAGCACGTTTTCTTTTGACTTGTTTGACTTTGGTAATCCGCTCATGAGCTTGAGAAATCCAAGATTTGGAGAGATGGTTTCTTCAGCGATTTGGATGATGATTTGGTTGACTTCTTTGATGGTGGTGGCGAGGTGAGAAGACGAATCGATGATGAAGAGATATGAGGAGACTGGAATCCTTCCGGAGTTCAGAGGTTTTAACTCCTTTGTCGCGGGACTATCTCAGAAGAAAGCATATCATAATCAACAATATCTTGATCTTTTAGGACTTCGGTTCGGTTCCTCAAACTCTATGACCGTAGTATCCTCCACAAGATTTTGTTGTTGCATAAGAGTGGTGGCACC
>OU343217.1:226079526-226123888 GCA_910596185.1 Chrysanthemum makinoi | reverse complement strand
AGATTAAATTTAAAAAAAAAAAAAAAGATTTTAAAAGTAAATAATAAACACTTATTTAAGACGGAGGGGAGTAGAGGTTAAAAAGAATATCATGGTTATGTGAAGTGATAAAGTTGATGAATATTTGTCACTATCTGTTAACTTATGTGCTAAACATGAAATCAGACTCGAGTTCGCTACTTCCTATTCAACTCATCAAAATGATATCGCCGAGAGAAAAAGTCGAACCTTAAACGAAATGGTAAATGCCATGTTGATAATTTTTTTATGTTTAGATGAAAATATCTTTCAGCTTCATTTAAAATGCCATACGTGTTTCACTCCAAAATACAAGTGCCATTTAGGTGAAAATATATTCCAACTAAGATCAATATTACGTCATTGTTCCCGTGATTTTTAAGGCAAGTTTTTCATGTCCGATTATACATCTACCTTGTTCGTTGTGTTAAAAATATAAACTTAATATGTTTTTTAAGGAATTGTGTCAAACACAATTTCAATTGTTTATTGTTTTCTATATTTATCAAGTTTACAAAATTTGTCTTCTACTTCTACTTTGATTTCAGTTTTTCTTAATCTAATTTATTACGTTTATTGTAATATGTTTGCTTATTAATAAAAAATACGTCATTTCCTTAATTTTTTAAAAGGTAAAGCTATATAGAGAAGACAGAAAAAAGCATGCAGAATATATAAAAGAGGTAAGAGAAAAATTTCCAAAGGGTCCTACTATTTATTCGGGGTCTACCCCCTTGGACCTGCAAACCCTAGTGAGCCCCGGTACTTTTTATCCCCCTTTTTTCTCCCTCTCTCTCCCATTACGCACAAGGAAATTACTGTAATTCAATTTATTTATTATTTTTTATTTATTTATTTTTTTTTTATAATTTAATTGTTCAGTTTTTAGGTATATGTATAATGTATTTATTTGTGTAGTGTTTTTATATGTGATAAAGTTTTTATACCGGTATTTATTTTACGCTACTTTTATAAATTTTTTTTTTATAAACTTTTTTTATAAACTTTTTATAAACTTTTTTATAAACTTTTTTTATAAACTTTTTATAAACTTTTTTATAAACTTTTTTATAAACTTTTTTTAATCTTTTTTATAAATTTTTTTATAAATTTTTATAAACTTTTTTTATAAATTTTTATAAACCTTTTATAATTTTTTTTTTTATAATTTTTTATAAATTTTTTTTATAAATTTTTTATAAATTTTTTTTATAAACTTTTTTTATAAACCTTTTTTATAAAATATTTATAAAAAAAGTTTATAAAAAATTTATAAAAAAAAGTTAAAAAAAAAGTTTAAATAATATGTTAATAACAGTTGTTGTTGCAGTTATTTAATGTGGTAATATTTAACGTGCTATTAAACAAAACTAATTCATACATGTACAATACATTACATGTACAATACATTATTATACACACTTTATTATACACACACTTATTTCTATTCATTAAAAATATATTAAAAAAAAAAAAAAAAAAAAAAGGCAAAGGACAGGGGACAAAAGTACCCTACTATTCATGTAGGCTACTGAATAAAAATTATACCACCGCATTTAATAACCCCACCTGCTTCCTAAAGTTTCAATAGATCCAAAACATATAATGACAAGCAAAGAATCTTTATAAGAGACGTGTATATTATTAAGTTCTTTTTCCTGTATGCCATGTTTGTTTGTGTGCTTGCTCTCTTTTTACTACGCTTTTGCCTATTGTTTCATTGCATTTATTCTATCCTTTCACACTAGCACACATGCACTGGCCTGGCGCCCGCTGTTGGAAGCTTCCTCTACAAAAACCATACCCGGTGTAGGGTAGGATCTATCTACATTTTACCTCCCCATACCGCCTCTACGGTGATGTGGTTGTTGTTGTGTTGTTGTGTATATTATTATGTTTTTGCGAAAAGATTGTTGTTAACAACTAGCATTTGAAATGTATGTTAAGTCAAATATAAATAAAATCATTTAAAATGCGGAGCATGTTTTTTTTTTAATAAGAATCAACTTCAAAAATAAGTTCTAAAAGTAAGTTTAGAAGTTCCAATAAAATAGACACTATTTTTTGCATTTCAATTTAGTTTTGTACTATCGCTAGACAGCGATTCTACCACCATATTTTAAAAACTGCTCAATGGGTAGATAAATATTTGGATCAAGAATATTTTACGCTGATCATGTTTTTTGCGACTATTTTGTCTTTTTCGTAAAAAGCAAAAATTTCTCAAAAAAAAAAAAAAAATCACAAATTTTTTTTTTTAAATTTTTTTTTTGTATTTTTCCAAAAAGACAAACAGTCACGCAAAAAACATGATTGCACAAAATGTCACTTCAGTCAAACAAAAACATCTAACCACTCACTGAACACTTGTCAGAAATATGGTGGAGTCGCACAATCTAACAATCGCATTGTTCAAAATTGAAAACTTAAAACAATGTGACTAATTTTAGAATCACTTTTTGCAAAAGACTACTCATTTCTCAAAAGGCCTCTTTTTGATTATATCTAATATTAGCAAAATTTTATGAAAACTTTGTTATTGTCAAAAGCCCTACAGATAGTTGTTAGCATTTTTCTATTATTAATAAAAGAAATACATCGCTTTTTGTGATTTCATCTGTCCTAATTTTCAAAGTTCATTGAATTTTAAAATATTTTTCAACTTAAACTTAACTATTTCATTATATAATACTCGAGATATATGAATGACCGAGCTTTTAAAACGATTTTTATTGAGTTATATTTTCATCAACCATTATTATAAAAACCAAAAAAAAAAAACCAAAGGTAAAAAAAATAACTTCAAAAAGTCAAAAGTTGACAAATAAATTAAGACGAGGGAGTACTCACAAATCGGAATATCACTACAAAAATTAAACACCAACCGAAAATGTTTGGTTTGGATTTAATACAAGAATTCTTCAAGGAAGTACATATTTATTTTGCTCTCTTTATCTTAAAGTAGTAAAGAAACCCATCGATATGCCTTAATAAACACGCAGGTACTAGATTTTGGTGCCTCAAGTATCTAGAAAAAAACATGCCATAGTCATGCGAAAAATCCAGTTTTATCGGCGAAGTTGCGACTGTGCCCTTACCATAAAGACAAGATAGAAAGCATATGTCAATCTGAAAACTCATAACGAAACCTACCGTGTGTACTAGATGCTACAACAAGCATTTACTACAATATATCTAGATTATGCATGTATTCACAAATGATGTTGATGTGTCATAAAAACAAAATCAATTTTAATGCAATAATTAAGTTAGTGTGGAAAAATTGTCCTATAGTTTCACTTGGGGAGCCCCTACCGGCGACACCTTAGGTGAATGTTTCATCAACTGTGACCCCAAGAGATGCTGAGTTGTTAATATGTAAAATTGCGCCTTAGCATGTTATAACGCGTTTTGGGACCAATTGTGTGCATACCTACAGAAGAACTCTTCAATTAAGCGCGCTCATATTTGAGTAAATACCAGGATATTACTTGCATGACCTATTGAGTGTTTCTCACATGATCTAGAAAATCAGAGTTCTGCCCTTGTTGAGATTCCATGCCTGCAAAACATAGTATACACAGAAGCAACTTTGGTTAACCACACAAGATGCAAATTCTACTTGATAAAAGCTTAAGATACCCAATCCATTGTAACAGTAACACAATTATGTAGAGTTAAATAGTTAGACTCTGTTTTGTTAGCGTTTTCTTTTAGGTATTTGTTAGTCAGTTAGTTTCCAAACTATGTATATAAACAATGCAACTAAACTAATTTGTGCAGCAATAGCATTAATAAATTAGTGTTCAATTTGAAACCATGTGCAAAAGCGACAACATTGTGGGCTTGCGGCGGTTTTGCAGCTTAAGAATCTTGAAAAGAAATGTCATATTGTTTAATTTAAACATTAATCAATGATCATGATTCGAACAAAGATTTGGTTTGGCTTTGCTTTTGTTTGTGTTGTTATTGAGCAGTCGACGAAGAAGCTAAATGAGAATTTCCGACCGTGTTACACCAGGTATGGGAGTATATATGCCGAGTTTTGATATTTTTCCAAACTCAAAACTAATTAATCGCATGACAATGAAAATGGAGATAATCCACATCTGAAACGCGTACATGTGTTAACATGTGTTGGGTCCATACATTTTTATCTCCACTGATGTGTAGCAACATATTTGAAAGAGACTTCTTAGCTAGTTGATGTATTGGGGTTGCACGTAGATACGTCCTCTCTCGATTGTTATTAACGTTTTATTTGATATACCGCCTTTTACCACTACGTCAAAAAATGCTGGTCACTCAATCAACATTCAACTTCACCAATTTAAGAAACAGCTATATTAAAGAAAATAAAGTACTAATAGAGAGGTGTAGTTATAATTGTAAATAAACCACATTTTTAAGAAATGGGAAAGTGGACATATATATTATTTGCTATATTAAAGAAAGTAAGATGTAGTTACATATAATGTAAATAAACCACATTTTTAAGAAATGAGAAAGTAGTCATATATATTATTTTTAGAGTATACTATAAAATAATGGTTCGTAGGTTTTCACACTGTACATTTATGTTAGAAACTTTTGGCAATCATTATCCCTCTGTTAGTAAAAGTTACATGTTTAATCTCTATCGACTAACGATGTAAATTTTTTATCTGTTATCTAATACGTAGTAAAAGTCAAGCACTCATTATCAACATAAAATACTTCCAACACCAAAACACCATCAAAAAATACCTAAACTCATTACTAAAAAATCACTCTTAAACACCACAAAATACCTAAATCCATCATCGTCTTCTTCTCACCACTTGCACCATCATTTGATACCTCATCCAACACCACATGATACCTCCACCACCACCGTCACCTACACTGCCACCAGCCACCTCCACCTCCGCTAACTAACATGGTGGTCGGATTTGTCGTGATTGTAATAGAGTGTTCGGAAGTGATTTTATCAAAATGTACATTTGACTTTTAGTAGACAGCAAAAAAAATTTATATCAATTATTCATAAAAATGTAACGTGTCTCCAACAGGTGAATGATGATTGTCAAAGCTTTTTGACAAGAATGTTTAGTGCATAAAGTGATAAACCACATGGATCTAATTTGCAGTTTACTCTTATTCTTATGTTTATGACAGAAATTTGATTATTTTTTTGGAATTTTGTTAGAAATTTCGTGACAGGATTCAATGGCCCGACGCTTAAAGTTGATGCAAAGTTCGATGTTGACACTTTTGGACAATCTTTTGTACAGATCAATGAGACGAATATTGAAATAATAATTGAAGAATAAGGGCCCTTGTATAGTTGTATTTTGCCTCTTGGTAAGCCACCTTTAATTTGTAGGGTAAACTTTCATTATGCAACCTGCTTTATACACCATCCAATCTCTTAAAAAAGAAAAAAAAAATAAATAAATAAAAAATACATAGAACATTAGACACAACTAAATTAAACCAACAGAAAATCTTTATTTCAAATCGAGTATTCTATTGGTCAATACAAAGTTAAAGTTGAAAATTGTTTTGGTACAACTACTAATAAATTTGATTTTATATTTTGATAAAGAAAGCTATAAAAAAAATGAAAGAATTCTCTGTTAAAGCTTAAAATCGAGTATATATCTAAAATAAACTTATGATTGCATATGTATTCTTTTAAAAACTCAAAATTTTCTCAGATAAATCTAAAATATACTTATAATTTCATATATATCTTTACTAAACCTTCAACGTGTCATAATACTTGGATCTAACACGGATCCTCTCCCTTTCCTTGGCAAATTTGTGACGAATTTTTAAACCCTAAACCTAACGATCGTCTCCTGCAATCTAAACCATAGTTGTTAAGATCCTGGTCCTGATATTAAGATCTTACAATTTTACAATTCTACAAAGCAAAAAAAATCTGGATCCTATGTAGGATCTTAACGAGCTTAAGATCTTATAGGATCCCGATCTTGACCATTTAAGATCTACTCCGATCCGATCTTATTTTTCTCGAACTCCAAACTAAAAAACTATAAATTTGTGGTTTATGTTTTTATATAATTTAAAAAACAACATGTGATTCCTATTAAACATTCCATATTCATAATTTAGGACAATATTTATTAGAAACATTCATATAATTTCATGTTTATAATATATAATAATTTGTAGATTTGAATGATATTACAAAGATCATTAAAAATGACATTATAGTAGGATCTTAGGATCCCGATACGATCTTACGATCACGATCTTGTAAAGACGAAAACGATCATAGGTAGGATCCCGATCTTAAAAATCTTGATCCTAACTATCCTTGATCGTTAATTGTTATTGTTTAAACAATAACTGTTGATGATTAAGCTCTCTTAATCTATTGGCAGTTGGTTTTAACCATTTTGATTAGGGTTTCTCGATTATTAGGTGTTTTCCTCAAATAGGTTTTTAGGGTTTCTAAGTGCGTTTAATTCATTTATTATGTTCGTTTATGTCTTGGGTTATTACTCCGCCACGTCAGTTGGTTAGGGTGTTGTCTTTTCCTTTATTGTCGTCAAAACATTTTTAACGGTTTTGACTTTTCTGGTTTGAAGCAAGGGATCATTTGTTACTTCATGGGTACTGTGGGCGTTGGAACTTGGTTGCTAATTTTATGTGCATCGATTGAGTATGAAGAGTGGGTTCTTGGATTCGGGAGGAGGAGGGAAGATGAAAAAGAAAAAATATACGTGTTAAGTTAAGCATGGGATGAATGCTGGTATTGGAAGTCTGAATAAGGAAGACGTGGCTACTTTTGAGGTAAATGCTGCTGGAACTGAACCTTTCCATCTTTATTTGATGCATATAGTAGTCCTAATCTTTTTTCGGTGGCTGGTACAATTGATGACATTGAAAATAAATTTTTAAAGGGAAAACTAATGTTATTGGGTGATGATGGTCTATCATTAAACCTAGTAATGTTGAGTTTTTTCGTGGAGATAAAGCTGACATGAACGTACCTAAAGAGCCCAGTCCTAGCCTTGTAAATGAACATGCTACTCACAATATTTTTGATAGTGTTAATGAGGCTATGAATGATAATACTATGCTGCGCTATACATCAAGTATGGACTCTACAAATGTGAGAACTATCTTCCATATCTCTAGCTGTGCACCAAGCTTAATTCTTTTGAATTCGCCTTTGGTTGTTACTGATGAGACTTCTACGGAATAAAGTTAACTTTCGTTTTATTGAAACCAACGATACCAGTTATGCTGATGATTTTATCATTTCGAAATCATCGGTAGAGGAGGTTACAATAGATGTGCGAACACGTTGTATGGCTATTTCATTGGCAAGAGGGTAGCGTTTCCTGTGGTAAAACATTTTGCTCAATGTGGATAGAATACGGTCTCCAAAAGGTAATGAGTAACTCGCAAGGGTTCTTTTTCTTTAAGTTCTCATCAAGAAAAAACTTGGAGGTTGTTCTTATTAATGGTCCTTGGATGATTAGAATGGTACCCATTATTCCCAAAATGTGGTCGACTTGTGTTTGTTTATCAAAAGAAGATATGAGGAAGATACAGGTGTGGGTAAAGTTTCATAATGTCCCTATGGCTGCTTTTACCTATGACGGTTTAAGTATAATTGTTTCAAAATTGGGTACTCCTATGCTACTTAACTCTTATAAAAATACAATTTCCGAGGAATCATGGGGTAGAAACAGCTATGCTAGGGCACCTATCGAACTAAATGCAGAAAATGTATCGAAAGATCAGTTAGTTGTCGTTGTCCCGTTGATAGACAAACTAGGGTACACTCGTTTTTCATTCGAGTGGAATACGAATGGACCCCTTAGATGTATGATAAGGATTTAAAACGTACACTTTTAAGGGGTCATTTAAGCCCTTAATCGCCTACTTTTGTATCCGTTAATGCTTAATATCATTCCTTTTCACTTTTTAGGTATCTTGGAAGCAAAATGCTGGGATGATGCATATTTGGACGAAAAAGAGTGAATATATGAAGAAAATGGCTACGTCAAGATCAAAGACTCTCAAGTCTGAATTGAAGTTTACCCGGCATCACAATCCAAGGCGGCGTTAATGTCCCTCTATACGTAATAAAATTTGTGACGACTCATCAGATGACTTTTGCTAAACTATACCGATTTTAGCGGCGTCAAGCTTTGAATAGTAAGTGGCGCCACGAAGACTTTTCTTCTTAGACGACCTAGATCCGTGATCTGACGACGTCCTATCAAGACCGACTACGGCGTCACAACCACAACGTGACGTCGTCCCAACTATTACTTGGCCAAGACGAAACCCTAATGACGACGTTCTGACGGCGTCCCACCTATAAGGCGACGCCGTGGCAAATGTAAAATTATATATAGAAACCTAAAACGACTTTGGTCCGGTTTGGACAATATCTTAGGGTTCTCATACCCTATTTTACATCAAGATAAGTGTTTTATTTCGCTGATTTCATTATGTCTTCGATTGTATGTGTGTATACTTGCGTGTTTAACATGTCCGGCTAAATTTCTGTGTGCTAGATCTATGAAACCTAGCTATTAATTATTGATTGGTTGTCTTTTTATCTTAATTGTAATGGCTTAGGAGTGCATTAGGCCATCGTTGTGTTTGAATGACAGTAATCTTTGTGAACCTTAGCTTATAGATCACTTAGCGGAATTGTAGGCTAAACATCCAAAGATAACCTTAGAGTTAGTTTATGAAACCTAAAGATTTCAGAGGCAATAACCTTAAGGTAGTCTCAAAGAGTTAGGGAAAACGCATACCCCACTCTAATTAGCAAAAACACAACGATAAGAATAAGGAATTGACAATTCAACCACCAATAAAAAGATAACTAGGGAGTAATAGTATCTAGGTAGACACAATTTTAATCATCATACAAGCACACATCAATAGACATAGACTACCCATTAGTTTAGATAATTAGATAGTAGAAGTAATCGGTAGAAGTACCAAAACTCCCAAATCCAAACCCCGAGATTTTACCCTTAGCTTTCTAAAACGATAAAAAATAATCTTCCTCAACCTCAACCTTAGCGTAGTACACTTCTCGCTAGCATTCCTATTCCCCTATAAACGATATCAATACCCGAGGCTTACCCAATACTACACTACAACGATTAGGTTCACCGCCTAGGTGTTGAAAACCTTTCTAATTTGGGTAAAAAGGAAGTTCCTTTTGACCTTAACGCCAAGTTATAATGCCGCATCAAGTTTTGGCGCCGCCGGTGGAATAGAATAGCAAGTTAGAATTCTATCTCGCTTTAGGTTCCTTGCTTGATTCTTATCAAGTAAGATTTTTTCTCATTTTTAGCTTCCTCGTAGTTCTATCCCCTTCTTCGAAATTGTTAGTAATCCCATCACTTTTCATCATGGAAGGTGATAACCCGCCGCCACTCATTGACCCAATCTAATCATTGACCTCGCCAAGAGGCCGTATCTTTGGTGAATACTCTATACTAAGCCACCAAGGCTATAGGAACACTATTGAGCTCCCATCAGAAAAGCTCAAACTACGGCTCTTACTTATCCGACACACCATCCAGCTTGGTGCAAAACGGATGTGCATTCCATGGACTTCGTTAGAAGATCCTAATCAGATCTCAAGGATTTCTTAAAATCGTTGATTCCATCGACTTTGATGCATGCAACAATACCACACACTGGGAGACCACGACTTGCGTCTCTTCCAATTCTCTCTACGGGAGCAAGCTAGTAATTGGCTTGGTTTTACTTCACTTCGGATTCATCTCAAGTTAGGATGACCTCACCACCAAGCTTCCTTGCCCAAATTTTCCCAATCGGGGAGAACTACTAAACTTAGGAATGAAATTGTAACACCCCAACCCTACAAGGGTCCGAATGTCACATTATGGAGTCATATCAGAACATACTAATAAAATTTTGCAAGCGGAAGTCTTATAAAATAAAATACCAAGTCATATAAACGAATGACTTATAAGGAAAATACAAAATCCAATGTGTCAAAAATGAAATGAAATATCAAAACAATTGCTCTTCAAAATAAGTCCAAAATGATAAGGGAAACTAGGGTCGGATCACTCAAATGCTCCTACTCTCAGCCCATCAAAGCCCAACATCCTACTTGGTACCTGCCGCATGGAAAAAAAATGCGGCTGAGCTTAAAAAGCCCAATGAACAGATATAACAAAACGAAAGCCAACATAATATAGATACAAAAAAAAAACAATCAAGGAGACTGATAACAAAGTCGTAACGAAATGAGAACAATGAGTCTATGTGGAACCTGCAGAACACAATATTAACAGATAACCAATAACATAAATCAAATGAGACCAAAGCAGAGCAGCGCATCAATGAACATATATAAGTACATATGAATAACCCAACATACAAGTACCGAAACATTATCAAATTGGAGTTGATGAACAGTATCATTGTTGGAATCACTCCTAAACAGTATTTCAAGTATTTATATTTCATATGTAATAGGTAGCTTTATTATGGCCTTTATGTTTGTTTAAGGTCAAGCTTATGTAGAAGGCCCATAAGCTTGACCCAAGCCCAATAAGGATAGGAAGGAACTAGGAGTGTTGCCCTAGCTTCCCTCCTATAAATACCTCTTGTAAACCTTCATTTGAAGGTTGGTTGTTCAAGTTTTTCTCTCATTCACTCTCTTTGCATAACCGTCATATTATAATGTGTGTGTGTGTTTAGCTTGTTCAATCGCCTCATCTCCTTCTCTTATAAGCTTGTGTTGTAAAACTAGTGACCTAACAAAGGGTATCAATCGCCAAATAGTTGGGTGTACACTTTGTTTTTGAAGTTTTGGTTTTGGGTCTTACGCGTAAAGATAACACAATCTTTGGTTATCTTAAAAACTGATTTTTACACTTTTAATCCAAGATTCTTGTACTTTCAACGTTTTAGGTGTTAAAATATTGTTTTTGGCAAAAGTTTCAAACTTTACGTGTTTTTCCTCGCTTTTAAGCTTGTTTTTGTTCAAGGGTGCTTTCCTACGCCAGAATCGCTTTTAGAGGCTTTGGATCATCAAGTTTCACACTTTTATGTTATTTTGGTAATATTGAAGCTATTTCATAACAAAAATCTGGTTTAGAAACATCTTTGGGCAAAATCAATATTACGAGTAATCCTACGCGTAGTAAAACCCTAAAATTACGCGTAAGTTATTCCTTGGTTTGATCTTCATTTTCGTGGTTTATTCCGTGTTTTCTTACTTGGATAAGTCCGAAAATACGTCGACTTTGGATATCTTTTGCAATCGTGAAGTGTAAAAGATCATTTGGGCAAAACCCTAAAATTACGCATAAGTTCAACTTACGCCAGAGAAATCCTACGCATAAGATCTTTCTTACGCCTAAGCCTTGTCTTACGCATAAGAAAATCATACGCCTAACTTTCTACGCCTAACTTTGTCTACGATAACTTTAGATTTTTTCCTACTTACGCCAGAAGCTAAAACCTACGCGTATCTCCTCATTGTTACGCGTAACTTTTGGTGTTTTTACGCATAAGTGCTACTTGGTTCTTGTCTTTTCTACTCCTAAGGACACTTCATCAACAAAGGTTCATTCGACTACAAAGATCCATTTTACCACACAAGTTTATCAACATGTCACAACCACCATACTCTAACTATTTCCCTTACACTTATCCTCAACAACAACAACAACTAAGTCCACAACATCAAGAATGGAATCAACAACAAGCAATTTATCAACAACAATTTAATCAACAACATACTCCACAACTTGTCGCAATTCCACAACCTCAAATGGTTCAACCACCACCAAGTCTTCAAGTTCAACCATACACAAATGAATTCAATCAACATCCATCAAGGAACACTATGAAGGAACCCACTTGGTTTGCAAAGATGTGTGAAGCTTTAAGCACCTAACAATCAATTCATGAGGTCGATCACTTGATAGACCTCCAATGCTCACTCCTAGAAACTATGATCAATGGGTGATAAGGTTCTTTAGGTTTTGTGATCTCAAGAAGCCACATGGAAAGTTCTTAAAGAAGGTTATCTTAGAAGGTCCATTTGAGATGCCTACTATCATTGTACCCGAGATCCAAATGCCATTCCACCAAGAGATGAACAAACCAACATTGCTATCAAGCAGCATTTAAATCCCACGTAACTTCTACACTATGAAGCTGATGAACTTGCAATGGAATACATCCTCTTAGGATTACCAAACCCAATTCTTCGTAGTGTTGATGCTCAAAAGACGCACAAAAATGTGGGATCATATTCGCCTTCTTATGGAAGGATCTCAGACTCAATCGAGGATTTGGAATCCAAAATTTACTTGGCTTATGAACACTTCATGATTGAACCTCGAGAGACACTAGAGTCCTATCATCATAGATTTTCAGACATCATCAATGATTTGGATAAACACAACATCATCATGCCAAGAATTGCAGTGAATACTAAGTTCCCGAAAGTAGTCTTGGTCCCGAATGGGAGAAGTATGTCATTTTTCTCCGCAAGCTTAAGAACATGCATCAATCTACCTATGGATTGTTGTACGATTACTTGAAACCTCATGAAAAGGAAGTTGATCGGGAAAGGATTCTCCGTGCTCAAATTGCTCCACCAACACATCCGAAAAATCAACAACTTGCCTTATATGCTCAAAATTATCCTCTCAACCAAAGAACTCAACCAAATGCTTCAAACACATCTTCACAACAACAACCTCAACCTCAACAAAATCAATTGGTTCCATACAACAACAATGCTCAAGCATATGTCGCTGAAGCTACCGAGGAATCCGATCCGATCGAAGCATTGCAACAAGGATTTGCTATGATTGCTAATGCCTTTAGCCGCTATACCAACAAATCCAACAATCGATTCGCTCCTCATCTAACACACGGACTCAAGCCGCTAGAACAATGGACGGTTGAAGTTCGTAATCGCGATTATGGTCGCCGATGGGCGGTGGTCAAGGGTTTAATGCTGTGGGTAGGAATAATAACAGAGCTCAAGTGGTGGAACAGGAAATGCTCAAAATGGGTTGAATGGTCTTCGATGCTACAACTGCAATGAGAAGGGACACTGGCTAATGCATGCCCAAAGCCAAGGACTAAGGGCGCGCTTATTTCAAAGAGGCTCTTCTTTGGCTCTTAAGGATGAAGCCGGTGGAACTCTCACGCACAAAGAACAGAGCTTTATGGCAAATGCCGACTCGATGATGATATGGAGGACTTGCGTGCCAATGCAAGTTATGTTGATGGCTAATATGCAAGTACACATGAGTGACACAGCCCAAGTATGACACCGATGGCTTGTCTCGTGCAAAATTCCAACAAACCATATTTATCATATCTCGATCTCATATCTCCGCCAACATCCAATCCGCAAGGCTCGAATGTTCAAAATGAGTCGTCCACATCTCATTCCGACGATTTTCAACTAGACCTCGTAGTTATATTTGACGCATCAAGATGACCAATTGGTTTCCCTTGATAATCAAATTGACTCCGTGGTTATACTTGAGGATCTAAATAATGATCATGTTGAGACTCACGTTGAACAAGATGAACTTTTGCCTCATCCGCATTTTGCTCGCTTACTTCAAGACCAAAAATCAAAATGGAGGAATGTTTGCATTAAACAGGACTTGAAAAGTAAAAATGCACTGTTAACAAAGGATTTTGAATGTTTACAAAAGCAACTCAACTTTTTCAAAACTCAAGAAAACGTGAAAACGGTTTTGAAGCAGCCTTTGCCAAATCTTATCAAAACGAAAAATATTTAGAACGACAGATGCGTGATCTAGCCGCTTCAAAGAATGCTTTGTTGTCCAAATAGAACAATCAAACATGAACATAAAAAGCAAATTAACGCCTCACCTTGGAAAATCAAAAAGCTAAGGCCGAAGTTGTTAAATTGTCAAAAACAGCTTCTCGCATACAAAAAGCATTCAACGAAACTAATAGATGATCATCTTGAAGAAATCATCGGCTTGCAAAACAAACTTAAAGAGTTTAAAACTGTTGTTTACAAACATGGCGAAGTCGGTCACAACCATTGAAAAGTTTACTTTAAAACCAAATCCAAATGGATATGGACCTAATCTTGCTGATTACAAACCTAAGCTTTCAACCAAAACATTCAAACCAAATCCTAAGTTTCCAAAGGCACAATATAAAATTGATAATTCTGTTATGAATGTTGTTAAATATCATCGTCAAGAGGAATTAGATGCGTAAGACGAGAGTCGATCAAAATTAAAAACTGATGTTTACAACAAACCTTTTAATTATTCTAAACCGGTCACTTTCGCCACACCAACGGATTCTTCCAACACACCAAGAGTTATCATCGTAACACCGAAGTCTTCTATTGTTAAACCCAAAACAGACTTTGCACAAACTTATGGTCCTTTACCTTCCATTAGTGAAGTAAACTCACAACCCGAAAATCGAAAAATTCTTCGATATTTTGACATTTTCATGGCCTCAAAATTTTACAACATGAGATAGAATATCGACCTGAAATCAAAATTGAACATTTTCAATCGCCTCTGGCGCGAGAACAAAGAGACATTTTTCATAAAAATCTTTTACCTAATGTTAAAAACTTGAAAAGTTGTGCAATTGCCCGGGAAAAGGATTTTCATAAGGAACTTGGGGTCATGAAAAACGCTGAGAAAACGTAAACATCTATTTCAAATACTAAACGTAAAAAGAAAATGTTAAGAAAAGATGTTGATCGACTCTTGGAAGATGTTATCCGTATGATGTTCAAAATGTTGTGTTATTGAATTCGTTGTCATATGCATTTGATAATATCTCTCGCCGATATCGTTGTTTCGTGGTAAATGTTGAGAACACCGATAATGTGCTTCGATCGAGTCCTTAATGTTGAAAACAAACGATTGTCAAACTAACTTTCAAATGCAATACGCCGCCTTAATTGGTGTCAAAAAAGATATTCACGATCAACAACTTGCTTTTCAACACAAAATCAACCAGCCATGCAAAACCTTCTCGATTCTAAAATTGAGCAACTGGATGATCAAAACGTGTCTTTCAAGTGTCAAATCTCAAAATATGAACAAGAACTTGTAAAAGTTAAAAAGGAATATGGTGTCATATTTGATTTACTCAAAAGACTCGTGATGAAGCATCAAATGAACTTGATCATTATCTTGCACACACTAAAGAAGTTATGCATTTTGTCGAAATGTTCGGTCTGCAAATCAAGATCTGATTCACACTATCATCAAGTTAAGAGGAATGTTAGGAAAGTATGAACAACTTCCACCAACAATCATTAAGAGATTAGCCCCCGTAACACTTAGTACTCATGCACCTAGAATCTCTACCGCCAAATCACAAGTAGCTAACGCGCTTCCTTCTATCAAACAGAATAGTTGAGTTTTTCCAAACGTCCGCACTTCACGTTCTAAGAGCACTCAATCGAAGAATAGGAAGTTGCTAACTAAGAAAAGATCAATCAAGAATGCTAAAGTAGAAGAACACCCTAGGACTCTGAATAAGACACACGCTGCTCCACTATAGATATTAAGGCCCGCAAATGTAATAGAAATAGTGATGTAACTAATGCTAAACCGTAAGTACTTTTGATATTCACCGATGCACCTTGTGTTATTTGTGGTAAAAGTATGAATTCCGATTGCCATGATAAATGTGTTGCTAAAGCTATAATCTCTCGTTTAAGGAATCCTAAGAACCGAAATACCTCTAGGCCAACTAATCTTTCTAAGTCTGTGCTTGGTAGACCGCCATCTTTAGATTCTAAGAAACGCATTGTCCCCTCAGAGCTCCAGCCACCTCCTAGGAATGTCGTACCACCTAGTGCATTCACTAAGACTAAAGCAAAGAGTAGTTATAGATGGCGGAAATGGATATATAACACACTAGGATTTAAGTGGATACCTAAAGCTATTGATGTGTGTATATCTACTATAACCGCTACGGAACCCTCTAACATTTCGGGTTCCACATCTACTTCTATTCCATCCGTGTCGCCTCGTGTGTAATGCGTGATACGATCATTCTCTGATTGTTGATAGCGGATGTTCCCCACACATGACAGAAATCTTAAACTGTTATCAAACTTTATTGCAAAGTTCATTGGCACCGCCGTTCGAATGATCACTTCGCAACCATCATGGGCTACGGAGACTATATCAACGGGAACATCGAAATTAGCAGTGGTTTACTATGTGGAAGGCCTCGTCACAACTGCTTTCAAGAGGTCAATTTTGTGATGGAGATTTGGAGGTTGCTTTCATGGAGAAAACTTGTTTCATTCGTGATCTACAAGGAAATGACCTTATGTCTCGCTCGCGTAATTCTAGTCTCTACACTATCTCTATGCAAGACATGGTTGCTTCCTCTCCCATTTGCTTACTTTCTAAGGCAACATCAACAAAATCCTCGCTATGGCACCGTCGTCTCTCACATCTAAACTTTCAAACCATCACCAACCTTGCTCGACACAAACTAGTTGAAGGACTCCCACGATTCCGTTATTCAAAAGATCACCTTTGCTCACCTTGTGAACAAGGGAAAAGCACTCGTGCTCATTTTCCTTCAAAGGTGGAACACGTTCTCAAAGATGTGCTTCATCTTCTTCACATGGATTTGTGTGGCCCGATGCGCGCTGCGTAAACGATCAATGGCAACCGCTACATCTTAGTAATTGTTGATGACTACTCTCGATGGACTTGGGTCTACTTTCTTCGTAGCAAAGACCAAGCTCCACAAATGATCATCACCTTTCTCACAAAAATACGTGTTCACCAAACACCGCCGTAATCATCGTAATGCATAAAGGAACTCAATTTGTTAACAAAACCCTTCGTGAATTCTATGAGAAAGTGGGAATTCAAAGATCAAACATCTATTGCACGCATAACCCAACAAAACGGAGTTGTTGAAAGATCTAAACCTAACGCTAGTGGAAGCCGCAAGAACAATGTTAATAATGCTAAACTTCCAGATTACTTATGGGCGTAAGTCGATTCATCGCATGCTATACTCAAAACCGATCTATGATCACCAAACGCCACAACAAAACACCTTTCGAGCTTGTCCATAACAGTAAACCGAATCTAAAACACTTTCATGTATTTGGATCTCTTTGCTATCCTAATAATGATCGTGATGACTTTGGAAAGCTCAAAGCCAAAGCTGACATTGGAGTCTTTATCGATATCGCGGATAATTCCAAAGGTTTCCGAACCGAATCGCCGCATAAAAAGGTGATGGAAACGATCCATGCTCATTTCGATGAACTTACCGAAATGGCTTCTGAGTATAACAGCTTAGAACCCGGTCACAACCGCTTAAACTTCCTCAAACCCCATCATCACCAAGAAAGCCCTCACCTTACTCGCCACCAAATGGAAAGGTTATTTGCTCCACTGCTCGCTGACGATATTGATGAACGTGCTCCGTGTGTATCCGCCAAGCTTCACGCGACAACCCGATAATATTCCTATACCCGATACACCGCTACAACAACTACCGTTGAAGAAGCACCTACACCGCTTGACTCCAACACAACAGCTTGAACACACCGCTTCCAACAATGATGAACCAACCGATGATATTCTCAATGAAGTACCCCCACCGCAGATTTTGATCCAAATGCGCTTCTTCAACCCGCTTGCTAATGAGATCGCCGCACTGATGTCGCGAATCTTCCACAAACCATTTGAATCCTCGACCGCACAATGTATACCAACATCAACCCTCCACACATAGATGGACGAAAGACCATCCTCCGGAAAACATTATTGGCAACCCGAATCAACCGGCCGTTACGAGACAACGCCTTCACTCGACGGTGAACATTGCATTTATGCACTCACCGTCCGCCAATCAACCTAAAACATCAAAGACGCAATGACAAAAGACAACCGGATTGAATCCATGCAAGAAGAACTCAACCAATTCAAACGTCTTGAAGTATGGGAATCGGTTGAAAGACCAACAGAGTCTACGCCATTGGTCTAAAATGGATTTGGAAAACAAATTGATGTCAAGGGAACGCCATCCAAACAAGTCACGCCCGTCGCTAAGGGTTATCGCCGTGAAGAGGGATTAGACTTTGAAGAATCTTTTGCTCCGCTGCTCGCCTTGAGGTCGTTCGATATTTCTAGCATTCGCAGCTCATATGAATATAACGGTCTATCGATGGATGTCAAAACCGCTTCTCAATGGACAACTTAAAGAAACGGTTTATGTCACCAACCGATGGATTCGTTGATCCCGAAGTTCCTCAATCATGTCTACAAACCTAACAAAGCTCAGATGGTCTCAAACAAGCTCCTCAAGCATGGTACGATAAGCTATCATCTTTCCTCATTGCTAATAATTTCACCAAAGGTTCGGTTGACCCAACTCTTTTATACAATATCACGGGACACATATCTTAATTGTTCAAATTTACGTGGATGACATCATTTTTGGGTCTACACATAAAAGTTTTCAATCGCTTTTGCAAAACTAATGAAGAAAAATTTTGAAATGTCCATGATGGGTGAACTTACATTCTTTCTGACCGCAAGTTCATCAATCACCCCGTGGTATTTTCTTGAGTCAGTCCAATATGCCCTTGAATTGTTAAACAAATTTGGAATGAAAACCTGGGACACCTATGCCACACCAATGGCTCATACCAAGAAGTTAGACGCCGATTTACATGGGAAATTGGTGGACCCTACAAAATACCGTAGTATTATTGGGTCTCTCATGTATCTAACAGCCTAGCGCACTGATATTGTCTTTGCCGCTTATCTATGCTCCCGCTATCGGCCGCGACCAATCAAACCCACCTCTCTGAGGATAAAAGAATCCTCCTATACATCAAGGGAACCATTAACTTGGGGATCCGTATCCGGCGATTCTCGGTTTTGAACTAATCGCTTTTCAGATGCCGACCACGCAGATGCTTAGACTCACGGAAAAGCACTTCGAGCTTTACAATTTCTTGGTGATAAACCGTGTCTTGGCAATCGAAGAAGCAGGATTGTACATCGCCGCCATCAACCGGCGTAATATGTAGCCATGTCACCATGTTGTGCTCAAGTCATATGGATGAGAACACAACTCAAAGACTATGGTTACGATTTGACGTAATCCCGATGTATTGCACAATCGGAGTGCAATTGCAATCTCGCAACTCCGCCAAAGACTCAAATCAAAGCACATCGATCTTCGATATCATTTCATCAAGGATCACGTGGAACAGGTACTGTTGAATTATATTTTGTGGGTACAATACCAATTGGCGCATCTTCTCACCAAAGCTGTGCCTCCCGCTAGGTTTAATGAGTTGGTCCACCGGATTGGTATGAGGTGTTTGACTCAAGAGGAATTGATGACCTCCTAAAACAGCCTTTTAAAACCTCAAACACCAAAACATTTTTTGTAAATACTTTTTCAAAAACAAAATACAAAATTATAAAACCTGATAAAAACAACAAAAATATTCTTCTAATCTACTTTTCTTTCAACATTGCAAGTACATTTTTCCGCAACACTTTAATCTTTCAAAATTCAAGATTTTTCCGATCAAGTGTTGAGGGGAGAAAATAAACTTAACCGCTTCAAATCACCTGTACTTGCATGTTATCACATCTCGCTTGATTCTTTTACAAATGGTGGTACATTTCTCGTTCAAAGACACTCCTCGGACTTTAATTAATAACCTTTCATTATTTTCTCAAGTCGAGGGGAGTGTCGCCAAGTTTTTTCAAAAATCTTCATTTGGTAACCAAAATGGAAGTTAAAAGGCTTTGGATGAAAATGGAAAAGGTGGAGGGACCAAAACTGCCAAAAACTTAAAGATATTTTAAATAAAACCTCCACCTAACTTAACTCTTCTCATTAATTACTATCAACCAAACATATCCTACGCATAAGAATCAATCTTCAAATCTGTTTTGATCATCATCTTGTAAGTTGTTTCATAATCTTAACATGTTTTCAAACAAGGTTTTGATTTTACGTGAATCCAACGGTCAAAAGATGTATAATCTTGGTTTTGTGTTCTACGCATATGCGTATGAACACATAATCAAGATTTTGTGTTTGTGGTTAAAAAGATTGTTTCAAAACGTGTTTTTAGCATCAATGATAATATCTTTATCCTCAAATCTTACCCGTAAACATGAATTGATTGATTTTGAAAATTAGGGTTTATGAGTCGATTTGGGTTTTTTTCAAATGTGAAGTGTTTTGGTCAAAAAGATTGTTGGGTTATGTTCATATGTTGATGAATTGATGATATCCTTGCTCTATAACCACCCGTAAACACCTAATTAATTCAATTTGAAATTAGGGTTTAAGGTGCATAAGTTTGGGTATTTTTGATTCACCATGAATTAGATGTTAATACTTGGTATATAAGCTCATACAACTCTCTTGAACTACCGTAAAAGTTTGGTGCAAATCCTATGGCTAGAAAACTTACGCAATTCATAACCCTTAGGGTTTTGACTTACGCTGCATGACTTTCTACGCTTAATCGCACATGAATGATTCTTACCATGTTTTGTTGATAAAATGAATGATATGTGTTTAACTTTGATGATATGATGTTTTATTTCGTGCTTGCTACACTTAAATTCGTAATCAAGGTCATTTGATTATCTACGATAAGGATTACCCTACGCAGTAGTTATGTTACGCGTAAGAAAATCCTACGCATAACAGCCTACGCATAAGGTTCTACAATGGACTACGCCAGATCCCGTGAAGGATATGCGTAAACAAGGACCTCTACGCATAAGGTCAACTCCTACGAGTAGCCTTACGCGTAAGGTTAATATATGCCTACGCATAAGCTCTACGCATAAGGTCTCCTTTTCCTACGCTGCAACATTTCTTACGCCGTAGTTAGATTCTACGCGTAAGTTTACGCCAAGCATATATCATTCCTGTCTACGCATAACTTTGCCAATACTACGCTTAACCCTGGATTGACCTTCATGATGAATTGTTACGTGTACAAACTTGTAAATAAACTAATCATATCATCACTAATCCTAAAATGTCACTAATAAACTTAAATCGTTTGATATGTTGTGAACAATAAGTGATAAAATAAACTTTAAAACTTAAAGTTAACTAACTCACTAAACATTTCACGACGTCATTGAACTATTGAACATACAAGTGACTTAGGACTCAGAACAATCATTGACACCGCACATTCAATAACTAGACAATAAGACCTTCAGTTGACTAACATTATGTCTTTCGATATGTTGGTTCTTTTGGCTAATGTTATTTCGCATCACGACATGGTCAACAAATGAATGTGGATGCACCTGAAGTTCTCTCCATTGCCGATATCTATCCTCATGGCTATCCAATGAAGATAGGAAAGAATAATCTCCGTGTTGACTTTGACAACCTCACTTGCTCAAAATCTTCATGTTTAATTGCTATTGACATTCGAGGACTCATCCGTACGTAACATGCTTTCACACTCGCAATCGCTCCTCGAGATCTACATCCAACAGCTTCGAACACTATGGAAAGGGTCAAAGGACAAACCGCCGTGACGGTGACTCAATCACAAACAAGTCACCATTACACCTGCAGACTTAAGGGTCGTTTCTCCTAATTCCCGATGTCGATCCAACCAAACTATATGCCACACCCGCCAAGAGCTCACTCTCCAATTCTTAATCAATATCGGTTATGACGAGGCTACAGTAGTAATCACCAAGCACTCTCACGTAGAGCTTAAGAGTATTCCTCAACCCCGGAGAACACTCTACATGATCATCACCAAGTCTCTGCTTCGTCGGATAGCGCTATGAGCACCCTAAGCTCATAGAACTGCAAATATTCCGGCATTGGTCAACAAGAAACACATCGCTATCGGCTCGATTTGGGATGACATGATGTCATTTCTCAACAAACTTGGCTCAAAGATTCCCTACATCGGATATACAAAATTGTTGATCCAGAGAGCACTTGGACTTCATCCCGACATTCCCAAGAGGCTCAATGACCCCAATAATCACGACATGTTGACGGAACCCATTCTATCCGTTAGAATCAAGGAAACGTCTACAAAGAAACAAGGTGTCCGTGCCGCCGATTTCCTTCTAATCAAGATGTCGAAAGCTTGAAACGCATAAAAGGTATCCGAAGCAAATGACAAGGCAAAGTTGGTCATCTCGACGAAAAATCTTCCGAACACCTGTAGGAGAACCAAAAGAGGAAGTGCAGGAAGTACGCCAAGTACCGTGAGTCAAAGGAAGTTCCCCAAGAGGAACCCTCCTTCAAAGAGGATTGTTCCATCTAAGGAAGCCGCTCCCATCCCAATTCCCAAACCCGAACCGCAAAGAAAGCTTGTGGACTAAAGCTCAAGGTACCGACACGATGAAGAGATTACCTTCTCTCGACCGCAACCGTATCCCTCCTCCAGCCTAAATCTACAAGTCCAATAGCCTAACATGGAAAAGGAAAGACTCTGCATTTGAGTCTCATGATGAAAGCTCAAGAAGAAGAAGAGCAATTGGATCAAATCATACATGAAGAAGTTTCAAATTAGTTAGACAAATCTTCAAAAGTCAAGAATTTGCTAAAGATCAAATGGGTGGCCCAGAGGATCAAGTGGTGCGCCCACTCCTCCCCGATCCCGATGCGTTAATCAACCCGATAAGGATCCGTGCCACCACTCTTGTGCAACAACAACATATTGAGGACACTATTGAGTATGATTTTGAAAACAGAACCCGAGAAAGAAAAGTCTAAGGATGACGAGGATGATTATACTAAGTTTCTTCTAGACAAATTCCAACATACTCAAAGGAGACAACCTCAGAAACTCCTAAGGACATGAAGTCTCCTCATGTCTCCTCATCATCGGATTCTTCATCTCATTCATCACCACCACCATCAAAAAGATCAACAAAATCATCATCCAAATCTGTGAAGAAACCACCTCGATCTTGGATTTCTCAAGCTCATAAACGAATTCACAAAGCCGCCAAACAAGTCGAAAGAAAAACGTGCTCATCAAAAGCTAAATTTCTTTGTCGATCACATACAAAGATATGTATGACGAGCATGACAAGATGGAGAAAGAAAGGGAATTTGTTAGAAGTTCATGAAGAGTCATCGTAAAGAGGAACCGAACGAAATGATCGAAGGTTACACTAACAAGTACCTTCGTGATATCGCTCCTAAAGTCCAAAAGGAACTGAAAAGACAAAGAAGAGATCATACTCACAAGTTTCTTCTTGACACGCCCCTGTGACTAGAGAAATATTTTCCGGATAACTCACCCCTAACATCGTAGCATTGGTTAAAAATACAATGGCCAAAGAAGCCGATCTCTCTCAACTGAAGTTAATCGCTCAACTTGTGATACAAATGTCAAAGCGATCCGAACGCTTACTCGATGAAGCTAAATTTTTCAAAATCTACTTGATTTTCAACTCAGATCATCATGCAAGGAGTCAGTTGATCAACCCAAACGACCAAGAGATGACGATGATAAGGATAAGGAATCGCACCTAAACGCCGTAAGCCCGTAAATCTACCTCTATGCCACCTCCTCCACCACTAACTTCTTCTCAACAAAAGTCTCCTCCACCTCGGTCTTCTATCGATAAACCTCGACGATTCCGAAGTTACCACCCCCGACTCAAAAAACAGGTGATTACTTTGAGTATACGGGTGGTGACGATGAAGAGGTCCTTGAGCCCCAACAACAACCCACCTCACCCAAACAAGTGCGTAAACCAAGATCATCATCAAGGCCTTCCAAAAAGAAGAAGAAGACGACTCACCGAGTTGTCTCATGGCCAGATGACGATAAAACCGAAGAGTTTGAATGGTTCTCCACACTTGTCAATCAAACTCCCTACCCCGATGAAGGTCAAGAATTGGTAGACGGTTCTACATTGAGCACGCAAAACTTTTGCAAGAAAAGTTCCATGTGAAGAAAATGACGAATCTGAGTTGAAGCGAATCAAGAATGAAGCATTCCAACTTCTTAAAGACAGCTCGAAAGCGCCGAGGTCGAATATCATCTTGAGAACATCGATCGAGCTATGTCTAACGACATGGATTGGCTCAATCCGGAAGCAAACATTGACTTCACACAAAGGGACAACCCTCCATACTACAACGATTGGACCAAACCTCTACCGACCATTGGCCAAACAGACGAACCACGGATTCCCTTCCGATACTTCTTTAACAGAGACCGGGATTTTCTCTTACACGGTAGCGATGGTTCGCGAAAATACGCTACATCATTGACTCTTCCATTCCCGCCGCTATTTACTCAAACCGCATAGCTATCGAGGAACGTGCAAATCACTTGTTTTCTCGACAACGCAAGCATACGCACCAAGATGCATTGTATGGGATTCATCATTGGCCCGAACGCCAAGAATCTACTACGTAAGCCGGTTCGTAAGTCTCAACATGCAGTACATAGTTCTAAGGACATCGTGGCCATCAAACACATTGATCTCAAGTCTAAGTGGGACTATTCATTCTTAAAGAATATCATAGTCAAACGACAAGATGAACAGAACTATGGATTCTCCGAGGTCGACTTTGAGAACTTGTCCTCAACGACATCGAAGACATGTACCTTGCCAAGGTACGTGGTCGATGAGACAATTCTCGACCAAGTTCAACGTGAATTTATCAAGTCGGCTTCATCTTCATTAGACGATTGTGATCAAAGAACGTGTTGAAGATATCCGTGATGGTCGTTGAATCTTATCGACGCTGTCAACCTCACTCCTCCAATGCTTACTCTTCCCGATCTCAATCAGCCTACCTCAATATACGCCATCAAGAAACCTTTCGAGTTGTTTACCGAAGTGAACTTCAAAGAAACCGCTTAATGGCGTAGTGATCTTCGTAAATTCGGGATCATACTTTGAAGCCGGTTAGGGACGGATTAGCATACGTGTTGAAGGATATACCTGAAAGTGGGATCTCGTAGTTACGCGGAATTCTCGTGAAAGGAGGGATGTGAGAAGGATCATCACCATGATTGATGAACGGTTGTTCGGACGGGATCAGCCTGCACGATTGGAGAGCTATGTTGGTGGTCCACCCAGAGAAACATCACCGCTTTCAACGCCTCGCGCACTCCTCGGGAACATCATCGCACTTCCCGTACCCCTTGAATTGTTTTTCTTCATAATTTTGGATGTATGATTAAATATGTCTATGGCTTGTGCACACATAACAGTGTACAACCCGTAATTGTCAAGAAAGGACCCCGTGGTACGCCTCAGTGCCACAATCCTTATAAAAGGAGCTAAAGCTTCTTACTTTTGAGTAAAACCTATCAAACCTTTCACTTTTCAAGGTTTTGCTCAAAAGAACAAGTACTTTCCCTTAAGACTTTCAAAACCTCAACCGCTTATATCACTTGTTGAGGGGGAGTATTTGAAACTTTGTTCACAAATTGTTCACAAGTGGTCATTCTTCCCGCAACACTCGAAATGGTCATATTTATTCTCAAACGCTTCAAAAATAACACTTTAATATGCCATTTTTGAGGGGAGAAAATTGTGTGATAAGAAATATGTTGTACAAAATGCAAATGAATCTGGTACCTCGACTTAACCAACTAATTGACGATACTTAACTGTTAGTAACTCGAAAAGACTTGTCCGACGGGTAATAATTTCAAGCTAGTTCGCTAGTGATGTAAACGTGTCTCGCAAAGGACTTGTCCGAGTAGAATGTACCATTCGAGAAACTTTTGATAGACATGAACTCTGACGGGTTTGACAACCTTCCAAGGTTTGTCTACACCTTCAAGGTAGTTATTAGAGCTAGTTGTCACCTAAAAGTTGACAATGTAACTCTTTAACTATGCAACGTAACCGTGTCTCATGGGGATTGTCTATCTTCGTGGATCAATTCAAAAGTGCGCTTTTCCTCTCTCGTGCATTTAACCATTAAAACTCTTAAGCACATGTGGAGGTGGAGTATTTATGCAAAATCTTATCTCAACAATGGTACTAAAATGTTTTTCATTCACAAACACTTTGAGAGACATTTTTTCATACAAAGGGTTTTAATGGCAAACATAGGTTAGTCATGGAGTTATAAGGTGACTAAGGTTAGAATAACCGTCCTATGATCCGCCAGAGTCGGAGGGATCTACCCAAGGACACTACAAATAGTTAGTATTTAGAAGTCCTTAGGTATGATTGTAAAAAGGAGAAAATGAGAATCGGAGAAAGAAGGAGTTGAAGAATTAAAAAGAAATGCAAAGAAAAGGGTGAAAAGAAATAGCCCTCCGATTATTCAACTTAGGCGCATAATCGGTTCAATTCATATGCTAACTGGTTGTCACTTTGTGACGCCGGTATTGAAGATTAAAAGTCGCCATGGACCCAAAGGACGCATGCACTAAACCTTCTTATCCACTCAAGTTTCTCTCAAGAAGCTTGTTTCATTCTCACAGGGAACCCTACGTAAACTATCGGCTTTCTCCTAGAGATTGCCGGTATTGAAGAAGGAGACCCTCTCCCTAGTCTCCGCTCCAGAAAACCAAAACGCACTATTGAGTCTAGAGCCACGAGATTCATCAAAAGATCTCTTAGGAACACTTGACATTTAATCACTTGATGATCAACTAATAAGATCATCGGTGGTTCATATCGAGTCCTTCACAGATCTTAGCAATCTGTCGAGAACATTTATGAGAGGTTCACATCCGTGATCCTCGCGATTGAATGGAAACTCCCGCCGTGGTCAACATCAAACGCCGCCAGGTCACTTTCGTAACTCCCCGTGGATTACGCGGAGTGTGTCTCAAACGGTCTACGTCAGAGGTGATGCTTCGTGTACCTCAACACTCATCTCAATCGTAGATGTACTTCGTACATCGTGTTATCTCACTTGTGGGACTCATTCGAGAACGCCTTTGTAAGAATTAGAGTTGTGCCTCACACTATGCCGTTGACACTCTCGAAGTTCAAACTTGTAAGTGCCGGAAACCGCTTATTACTAACCGTTTGAAATGTTTTCTTCTTATGGAAGCTCCGAGCGGGATGATCGTGCATATTCTTCTCATGCTCACGCCAACATCATCACTAATGGAAGTTCTATTCAAAAGCAACACAATCACGTAATGATTCTTCGTCAAACCAAAGAATCTACAAAGTTAAAGACTTAAAGAACTTCATCAAGATTGAATTCCAACGTTAAAGAGCGTGTGAGCATGTTGAAGAAAGACGTGGAGACACCGGAGCAACGGCGCACTGAGGCGATGCGCATAACAACATACTATCACTTTCACCACAAAGAACAATGATCAAAGAACAAAGTTAAAGATGACGCCAAAGCATAACCGCTCAAAGATAACTATCTCTACACCGGGAGATTGTTCGAATCAAGGCAATTCTTCTCACAAGAAAGAAGAATGTCGAAGACGCCATCAAGCTACTATTACATCAACGCTTTCACCGCTTTCATTCATATATACTTGAGGGGGAGATTGTTGGAATCACTCCTAAACAGGATTTCAAGTATTTATATTTCATATGTAATAGGTAGCTTTATTATGGCCTTTATGTTTGTTTAAGGTCAAGCTTATGTAGAAGGCCCATAAGCTTGACCCAAGCCCAATAAGGATAGGAAGGGAACTAGGAGTGTTGCCCTAGCTTCCCTCCTATAAATACCTCTTGTAAACCTTCATTTGAAGGTTGGGGGTTGTTCAAGTTTTTCTCTCATTCACTCTCTTTGCATAACCGGTCATATTATACGTGAGTGTGTGTGTGTTTAGCTTGTTCAATCGCCTCATCCCCTTCTCTTATAAGCTTGTGTTGTAAAACTAGTGACCTAACAATCATAATCAAAATAAGTAACCAAATAATGAACAAGCAAACCAACCAGCGGATCGGCTAATCATAAATATAGCAAAACAACAAATCAGATAATCAAATATATTTAAGCTAAGCTGAATTTTATAAGCAGGCAGAAGCAACTGTGTAAAATGCGAGCATGGCAATCACACAGGTCAGATAATCAACAATTAATGACAAGCAGAAATACTAGCATAAGTATAAGCAGGTCAGTCACATGTATGGGTAGGAATACCAAACGAACATCATACTTAAATGAAGTAACTAAACCAGAATATAGCATGGCAACTAAACAAGTCAACTAAGCAAATAACATAAGTTGAACCAATTTTCATCATTAAACGTTAGCATGAACAGAAGTGTAAGCATTTCAGGTCAACAAGTCAGGTAACTTTGGTTATTACGCCGAACCAATATCATAAGCAACTGAAAAATACCAAACAGAGGTACAATCATGGTAGTCACAAATAGCAGATAAGAATACTAATTGATAATCATAACCCACAAAAATAATTGAACTAAGGTATAACATGGTAAACGAATAAGTCAAATAATTACATACAAGCACAACAAACAAATAAATCAAATAGTCACATAATAGCATGATAACAGATGAATCAGATAGTACGATAAAGTGAAAATCTGACATATAAGCTTGGCAGTCAACCGAAATGGAGTGAAAGCATAGTACATCAAATGAACTGAATACTGAGTATAATAACCAAATGAATTGAAGCATGAGTCCGATAGTCAAACGAATCACATAAGAATCTTTTGGGTGAATAAGTAGTCAACTGAATGACTGAATAGTAAACGAATGAATCAGAATATCAGATAGTCACATAATAACCAAAATCAGAATGTTGCCACGAGCACCTAATACTAAAGGAGATACTCCAATAGCCAAATCTACCAAATCACATATCATAAACCATATCTGCTAAATCATATCAAATCCGTCAAATCATATCAAAGTGTACATGGGTAGCTAGCCCAAATGTACCAAACTGTGAGGGGGTGTATTGCACACACGCACCACATCACCAAAACTGAATTGAGTACCTAGGATGCATCCATACGCTCCCTGCAAAACAAATCATATATACATATGCTAGTTCGAGACTGTGCATACGTATTCATAATGGCCAAGTGATCACATATATCATATCATATCAGAAAGGGAACGCCGGAGACCAATCACACCGCCCCAGATAGTGTCATGCCATTGGTGCATCAATGACATGGCCATGGTACCTCCATGGCTAGTTAGCTCGGGCAACCAAACAAAACAAATCATATCATATCAAACCGATCATATAATGGAATCATATCAATAAGGGATCTCAAACGGATAATCGTATCAAATGAATAAATAATCTAATATCAAATCAGAGGGTCATAGCAACTAATCATATCAAATCAAAGTAATGAGAATAAGAAACGGATATCAAAATAGACAAGAGTCATGAGAGAAAAGATGTGTCATTACTGAAATGACAGAATATCTGTACCTTAGCCGCAAATGAAACCGTATCAGAACACACAGATCAGAAGTTACTCCTTCTTCAGCTAATCTACACGAATTAATGATCGTCTTATTATTTAAGAACCAGTTCATAAGTTATTACTGATTCAGTACTGATTGTTGTTCATATTGACATATTCATATTTTCTTGCTATTTATGGCAACTTCCTATATTTAGTAAATTTCCAAATTTAGTGAGCTTGGTAACTTAGGGTGATATTCATGAGTTAGCCAAACATAGAGTTACATTCATAAATAATCAAATTTAAAGTCTATAATTTATAATAAGTAAAGTTAAAAGCCTATTTTGACTTATACCATAGCTTAGGTTTAGAATGTGTCATTCTATCAAAGTTTAAGGTATTATAGTGCACATGGAAAAGTGAGACCAAACATTCATTACTAAGGTTGTCATCATGCGTTTTTAAAAATCAGTATCTCATTAGTATGTATATATAGAACCGACCCATGATCACTATACGCATGACTAAAACACAACGAGTCCTGTTTTACAATACTTACACAATCTGAGCCAATACTAAACACATGCGCTCCATTTCTTGTGTACACAACCAGATTACATCACGTTATTTTAGGTTTCAAATAGATCGATGTTAAGTCGACTCTAAGGCTGCTAAACATAGACTCCAAAATAGGTTGAATACCGATCATAATACAAACTTCCAACATAACTCATTCAATTACACTTGACAAACCACCTAGGGTTTTCTAGTTTTCTTAGTTTCCTTTAACCGATAGTTTAACAAGTTTTAAAGGTGCGTTACATTTGTGATAGGGCACAAGGGCTGAAATAAAAACATCACAACAACACACAAGGTCGCGAAACGAAATGATCACAACTCGTATAAAGTTCTATGGTTGTTTGGATATTTTCATGTTATACTTATACATATTTATATAGATCACACGGACGAAAAGTGGGTACCTATAAACGAGTTCAAACGGATCAAAATAACGAATCAAGAACGCATAGCCAAAACCTCCTTCCACCGGGTATCACCACGATCAACACCACCTTCTTGAGTATCCTTCGTACCACCTGTGTACCATTCGAAGATCAAAAGAACAAGATGCTGCCGATTTCAGTTGGGCACATATCGAAATATCAAAACGTATCGTAAATTTGAAACTGAATGGGTATGATACCCGCACAATCGAGAACAACGTAAAAGCCGACACACAGATATAATTCTAATTTATCAAACTTACTAACCTCAGGCACTTCTCAAGACATCCTATGATCCCAATAAGTTCAATTCATATGATCTCGGTATTATCACGTTGATCAGGAGTCATAATACTTGCATCACACGAACATGTCCTTATTGCCATCATATTCTATTCTGAGTCGTGACAAATAATCTACTAATGCCAAATCAAATCGATTCACATACAAAGTGACAAGCATATCATCAACCCAAACTCCAAAAAAATAAAATTCAGAAGGCTAAACGAAAACTTACCAATCCATGAAAAAAAGGAAGGTGGCCGTCTTACTTGAGATGGTTCCTCATGACTCATTTCTGACGATCCAAAACAATCTCAAAGCACAAACAAAGGCCAAATATCACAAATCTGATCTTGCAGGTACGAATCACATAAACAAAATAGATGATAATCGAAATCTCTTAAAGAGATATGAGATATGATACAAAGTTGAAATATTACCAAAATGCCAAATCATAAAACTTCACAATTCAAACCGAGTTCTGAACAAATCAAAGAAAAGTAATATCGATCAAAATCACATAACAAAATATCAAACTGTCTCAAAACGCGTGACAAACAAATCAGAGTAACATAATTCGCGCCCAATCATATGAAGCAGATTCATCTTCTCAGCATATCAACGATGGGACTGTTGACCACAATATGCCCAAACTCCTGGTAGTAGTTTCTCCGCATGTCTAAAGTACGCCGATCATAGTTCTTCTGCTCATACGTCTCCCAAATGTCCACCATTTGAATCTTGTCTCCGTCTTTGCTCCTCTGGTTGTTCCGTCCAGCTCCCTCCAGCAGCATCCTGATGTCTCCAGCAGCATCACGATCGGGTGCGGCTTCTATTGCACGAACCTCTCCAGAAATTGTTGCACCAATGCAGGGTCGGCACCATCATCTTCGACTCTACGAGTAGTATCCATCTAAATGATCGACAAACGAATGCGCGAAGATAAAACAAACAAAATCAAATGCGAAAAGGAGAAGGTCAAATCAGCGAAGACAAAAGAATATCGGATTCAAATCTGAACGAAAATCAAAAGAATCAGAAAAGATTGAAACAGACGGAACCCTGGTGTCTACCCAAGTCCTCACAGGTCAATCCTAAGGTCAACAAAATGAAACCTTAGCTCTGATACCATAATTGTAACACCCCTACCCGACAAGGGTCCGAATGTCACATTATGGAGTCATATCAGAACATACTAATAAAATTTTGCAAGCGGAAGTCTTATAAAATAAAATACCAAGTCATATAAACAAATGACTTATAAGGAAAATACAAAAATCCACTGTGTCAAAAATGAAATGAAATAAAATGAAATGAAATATCAAAACAATTGCTCTTCAAAATAAGTCCAAAATGATAAGGGAAACTTGGGCCGGATCACTCAAATGCTCCTACTCTCAGCCCATCAAAGCCCGGCATCCTACTTGGTACCTGCCGCATGGAAAAGATAATGCGGTTGAGCTTAAAAAGCCCAGTGAACAGATATAACAAAACGAAAGCCAACATAATATAGATACAAAAAAAAAACAATCAAGGAGACTGATAACAAAGTCGTAACGAAATGAGCACAACGAGTCTATGTGGAACCTGCAGAACACAATATTAACATATAACCAATAACATAAATCAAAGGAGACCAAAGCAGAGCAGCGCATCGATGAACATATATAAGTACATATGAATAACCTAACATACAAGTACCGAAACATTATCAAATAGGAGTTGATGAACAGTATCATAATCAAAACAAGTAACCAAACAATGAACAAGCAAACCAACCCCGGATCAGCTAATCATAAATATAGCAAAACAACAAATCAGATAATCAGATAAATTTAAGCTAAGCTGAATTTTATAAGCAGGCGGAAGCAACTGAGTAAAATGCGAGCATGGCAATCACACAGGTCAGATAATCAACAATTAATGACAAGCAGAAATACTAGCATAAGTATAAGCAGGTCAGTCACATGTATGGGTAGGAATACCAAACGAACATCATACTTAAATGAAGTAACTAAACCAGAATATAGCATGGCAACTAAACAAGTCAACTAAGCAGATAACATAATTTGAACCAATTTTCATCATTAAACGGTAGCATGAACAGAAGTGTAAGCATTTCAGGTCAACAAGTCAGGTAACTTTGGTTATTACGCCGAACCAATATCATAAGCAATGGCAAAATACCAAACAGAGGTACAATCATGGTAGTCACAAATAGCAGATAAGAATACTAATTGATAATCATAGCCCACGAAAATAACTGAACTAAGGTATAACTTGGTAAACGAATAACTCAAATAAATACATACAAGCACAGCAAACGAATAAATCAAATAGTCACATAATAGCATGATAACAGATGAATCAGATAGTACGATAAACGGATAAAGTGGAAATCTGACATATAAGCTTGGCAGTCAACCGAAATGGAGTGAAAGCATAGTACATCAAATGAACTAAAGACTGAGTATAATAACCAAATGAACTGAAGCATGAGTCCGATAGTCAAACTAATCACATAAGAATACTGGGTGTCAGCTTTTACGTAAAATTAGAATAAGGTGATGAGGCATGGACTCGATTCAAGGACTTGCTCCATAAAGTCCCTCATCACGGCATAGATCTTTGGCTTCAAGTCCAAATCTTTTACGATCATGTCAACTTCTCAACTAAGCAATCCATCGACCAACCGGCCGGTGGCAAACTTAGTGATCTCACCGTGGAAAAATTGTGGGGTACTATAGAGGACCTTGCCCTTTATGACAACGAAAGTTGGAATGACCCCCGTGAGTTGCCTAAAACCGTCAAGGCAATCTCCTTGCCTCCCATTGACTCACAACCTTCCAATTGTAGGATGCTCGAACTTAAAGATCAAGTCAAATTCCTAATGAGCTCCTACGAGAATCCTAAGTATTCGCACCAAGTAAGAAAAATCACTCTACCTTGTGAGTTATTTAGTGGTCCCCACGACACTCGTGATTGCACAAGACTCCCCGAACAAGCTTTTGCGGACTACGCCTCCACGCGTACCGATGGAGTGGGAGAGAAGTGGTACACTTTCAAGCCCGAACAAAAAAACTTAGGAAATTCCTACAACCCCTCATGGAGAAATCACCCTAACCTTAGGTGGAGCCAAAACTCAAACCTGCCCCAAAACTCATCTAGTCCACCCAATAGGTCCAACCCTCCAAATACCGGGAATTCCACTAGTATTGAGGCAATTGTGTCTAGATTCATGTCATCTCAAGAAACTCGATTGACTAAGCTTGAAGCCGATTTCAAGCAACGACAAGGCGAGATGACAAATAAGCTCGACGCCCTCTTAAAAGCCTTCAATGACCGGGAAATTGGAGCACTCCCAAGTGACACTATAAAGAAATCAAAAGTGTACTTGATTTCATCGAATTCATGTTCTTTCTCACCATGGTAGAATGCATATCCATGCTCTTCACACCCGAAAGTTCACCCGGTCAACGCCACCAATACGGGTTCCAAGCGATCCCTCATGAAGTACCAAGGACCTGAACCATTGGTCCAACCAACTCTTGAGAAACCCGTCAACCAAGGACCCAAACCTAATCTAGAAGAGGAGTACAAGGAACTCCACCTAGAAAAACCGGTTCTTAAAGTCTTGGCTCATGCGCCTTATTATAATGCATTAAAAGAAAAATATGAGCAAGAACTTACGTTAGGAGAACGTGGGTCCGCATTTGTGCAAAATAAGTTACCTAAGAAAATAGATGATCCCGAGCTATTCATTCTTCTGTGTAGGCTTGGAAATTCCAAACCTTTCGACACTTTAGCCGACTTAGGATCAAGCATCAATCTCCTTCCGTTGTCCCTCCATAGAAACCTTAACCTAGGTAAGATAGAACCAACAGAAACCATCTTAGGTCTAGCGGACGGTAGTATGGCATATCCGGTAGGGATAATAAAAGACATGGTAGTGCACGTAGGTCAATCGACTCTTTTGGCAGATTTCCATGTGCTAGACATGAACAAAGACCCAACATGCCCATTTTTAGTAGGAAGAGGATTCTTAGCTACCGCTAGTGCCATAATATATTGTAAGATGTCTAAGATAGTGGTAGAGAAGGGAATTCTAGGTCGGTTTATGATGTCAAGAAGCATATCTACTACAAAGAGGAAGAGATTCCCTACGAGATCATGTTGGATAGAAAGCCATCTAGATATGGACCTTGGACTAGTAAAGATTTTATAGGTCCTTAACAACCTTTCTATCTAGAAGATGCCTTTGTTAGTAATTCAACTTTCCATGAGCAAGAATTGGCTAGGGACATGGAAGTGAACCCGTTCGAGGATGCCTTAGTGTTTAGGAAGATGACCGAGTTCCTAGGAATCTTGCCCGTTAACCTTAACATGAATAAGTGGAAAGTTGAGAGTGAGAAACCTAAGCATAATTGGAATTGGGATAGAACACCTAATGATGAAAATGAAGAATGGCACATTAGGATGATAATCTATGACCTCAATCGAGAAAAGTTTGAAAAGGCATACCGGACTAAGCGTACCACTAGGAACTTAAAAGATAAGTTTAATCCCTATGACATTCTTGAGGATAAACTTACTTACATAGGTACGTAGGAGCACGACTTCGAGTCTAGCTACAAGACTCATAAATAAAGAAAAGCGCTTCGTTGGAGGCAACCCATGCTTAATTGTTTGCTTGTTTGTGTGTCATATATCTTTTCATTATTGTATGTTCTCATGTTTGAATTTTTGAAAATGCTTTATTTTGTCTTTAACTTCGTCTTAATTACATATAAAGGTATTTTACAAAAAGGATAAGTGTAGGGAAGATTACACAAGTTTTCAAAAGAACATGAACATGAGAACTACGATTATTGAAAATGATATATATGTGTGTTTGTTAGAGTCAAATGCTTGTATCGAGTCATAATGGATGTTTTGCAGGAATTCTTCCAGATTTTAAAGGTGTAATTTTTCTAGAAATTTTCCAGAAAAACGCAGCAGGCCAGTTTCTGTCAGGATAACCTGACGGTGGTAGGATTATAACCTGATGACGTCAGGAGGAGCAGAAACAGCTTATAACTTTCTCTTATTTTCTGTGCTAATTACAAATTTTTGGATATTCTCAAGTCTTAATTTTCCAGAAAATCTGCAGACATCCATTCCACAAGCATTATATCCTAGTGTAGTATAGTCATATATAGTTTTACCGCCGATTTTATGCGAAGGTTTCGTTTATTTTCTTAAAGTGTGCTGGTGTTATTTATCAAGAAGAAGAAACATAAGATTGGATGGAGCTTATCACGCACACATTCTTCTTGGAAAAAATTTAACCACTACTTCACACGGATCCTACCGAGCTAATCAGGGGAGTACTAGTTTCTTTATCTTTTAATTACCTTCCGTTATCATAACTTTGATACTTTCGGGGAACATTGGGGACAATGTTCAGTTTAAGTGTAGGGAGGGAGAATAAAACGGGAACTTTGAAACTATGCTTATCCTTGATCATTTGTCTTGTCCTATTTCATTTGTGTAATAAACCATGAGAAATATGTGTTAGGGAAATTTTAGCACCAAATTTAAAATTTTTCGTGACATGTACGGGTGGGACTTTAGTCTTAATAAAGCGTCTCATGGATAAGAGTTATATGACTAGCACAAAAACCCTTTACCACTCAAATTCCACCCCACAAATGTGAGGTTCGCCCCTAGATCTATAGGAATTAAAGCATTCACCTTTAATGCTTTGAGAGTGTACCGGTAGTATAATAGATTCTAGAACTTGTTTTGTGATGCATTCCGAGATCGCTAGTGAGACTACACTTGTGTAGTTAGGAATAACTAAATGATAAGAGGCATTAGGATAACGCTTGTTTGATACCCGTATTATAATTACTTCTTCCATATCGGTCGAGTAATTCCCCCACACCCTTGCGATGTACTCATCTTTAGTACACGATACCCCTAGTTAACCCCTCAGAGCCTATCCTTTTCGCGGTTCTTGTGATGTTTCGGTTTTCCGCAATATCAATGAAGAGCATTGTTTACAATCCACCCCCAAATTTACACCCAAATCGCCTTAGCCTACCTTGTATGTACTCACCTTTAGTGCATTATTGTTATCATACTAAACCCTTAGTTCAATTATCTAGTTACTTGCATGATTGCTAAGTCGAGTCATATCTTTTGTACACAGTTTTGGGATGATTGAGACTCATGGGTAAAGTAAAATTTTATGGAGTGACGGGAAAGAACGTTAAATTCAAATTCCATTTATTTACGTAATAAGGTACTCCAAGTGTTTTGATCTTTTCAATTCGGGTCAAATTAGTGTAGAGTAATAAAAACTCAAGTGTAGGGATGCTCCTATAAATCCCTTATATTTTGATGTTATCGTAAAGGATGGTAGAGTAAAATTGTATGAAAATAAATAAATAAATAAATTGAAAAAAAGAGTGATTAAACCAAAAAAAAAAAAAAAAAAAAAAAAAAAAAAAAAAAACGGGCTACCATCCTTCATCTATCTTTATATTTATGTTTGTTTGTTTCAAAGTTATCTAGAGTTTAGTGAGTCTAATCTTGGCTTAGCAATGCCATTTTTTTCATGCTTGTAACATAAGATTTTTGACTTGCCACCACTAAATCGCCTATCCAACCAAACCCTTTGTTTCCCTACCGTACGCCTAACGTTACAACCCTTTTAAATACCTCTTAGATAGTTGTTCCTAGGTGCTTACGCCAAAGCGGTGGAGGTTTGATCTAGTCTCAAGCCTATGGTAATCTATATAGTATGATCGGTTAATGAGTGTTTATCTTCCATTTCCATTTACTATATTTCATATACACCCGAGAGATGAGAGAATCCAAACACCCCTTGTGAGGTGCTAGTATATAATTTCCGTGCTTGTTATGACTATTGCAGTGCTTTTACTTGTTATGAATTATGTTAAACTAATGTTTCATACCCCCTAACTTATAAATTTATTGGCCAAAAGCACATTTACTTGAGGATAAGCAAATACCAAGTGTAGGGATATTTGATAAGGATTAAAAACGTATACTTTTAAGGGGTCATTTAAGCCATTAATCGCCCACTTTTATATCCATTACTGCTTAATTTCGTTTCTTTTCACTTTTTAGGTCTCTTGGAAGTAAAATGTTGGAATGATGCATATTTGGACGAAAAGGAGTGAATATATGAAGAAAATGTCTAAGTCAAGATCAAAGACTCTCAAGTTGCTGGAATTGAAGCTGACGGCGTCACAATCCAAGGCCGCCCCTCTATAATGTAATTAAATTTGTGACGACTCAGTAGAATTTTTGCTAAATTACACCTGACGGCGTCAGGCTTTGAAGAGTAAGGGCGTCACGAAGACTTTTCTTCTTAGACGGCCGAGATCCAGATTCAGACAACGTCACTACTGAAGACTGATGATGTCACAACCACAATGTGATGTCGTCCCAACTATTACTTGGCCAAGACGAAACCCTAATTACGGCGATCTGATGGCGTCCCACCTATAAGGCGACGCCGTCGCAAATGTAAATTATATATAGAAATCGAATTTTCAGAATTTTAAGAGGTAGACTTGTGGAGTAAAAACCTAAAACGACTTTGGTCCGGTTTGGACAGTATCTTAGGGTTCTCATACCCTATTTTACATCAAGATAAGTGTTTTACTTCATTGATTTCATTATGTCTTCGATTGTATGTGTTTATGCTTGCGTGTTTAACATGTCCGGCTAAATTTCTTGTGTGTTTGCTTAGATCTATGAAACCTAACTATTAATTATTGATTGGTTGTCTCTTATCTTAATTGTAATTGGCTTAGGAGTGCATTAGGCCATCGTTGTATTTGAATGCTTGAGTAATCTTTGTGAACCTTAGCTTATAGATCACTTAGCGGGATTGTAGGCTAAACATCCAAAGATAACCTTAGAGTTAGTTTATGAAACCTAGAGATTTTGTAGGAAATAACCTTAAGGTAGTCTCAAAGAGTTAGGGAAAAACGCATACCCTACGACCTTAGAAAACACAATGCGTTAAGAATAAGGATGTGGCAATTCAACCACCAATAAAAGATAACTAGGGAGTAATAGTATCTAGGTAGACACATTTTTAATCATCATACGAGCACATATCAATAGACATAGACTACCCATTAGTTTAGATAGTAGAAGTAATCAGTATAAGTACCAAAACCCCCCAAGTCCAAACCCCGAGATTTTACCCTTAGCTTTCTAAAAAAATATAAAAAAGATAAAAAAAATAACCTTCCTCAACCTCAACCTTAGCATAGTACACTTCTCACTAGCATTCCTATTCCCCTAGAGAATGATATCAATACCCGAGGCTTACCCAATACTACACTACAACGATTAGGTTCATAACCTAGGGTGTTGAAAAACTTGCTCGACGAAAAGGAAGTTCCTTTGACCCCGAACGCGTTATACGCGCATCAATGTGGTTCATGTACTATTTTTTGTCACACGGATGTTGATGTTCAAAGATTATTGTGGTTCCAATGTCCAACGTTACAGTGAATCGTGACCAAAATGATGGGTTTGAGGAAGTTAAACGAAGAGGTCCCAATTCTAAAAAATTTAACCGTGTACATGTAACTAAGAAGATGGCCTATCGGCTGTAGCTAAACACGGAAAGAAAAATGAGGCGTCTACATCAAAGGCTAACCCAAACGATACGTCTACATCTAGACAACAAAATAAGGATGCAATTGTGGGAAATACATCTAACACTTTTGAAGTGCTTAACAGTTTGGACGAAGGAAAAAATGATGAGAATGTGCCTATTCTTTAGTCGAGTAATAAATCAAATGTGGCTACATCAGTGAACTTGAGACATAATGTGAAGGAGATGCAACAGATTAATGAGAATACTCCCCCTATGAGTGTGAAATCAGTGGTAACAAGTACACAACTGGCTTCTTCGAGTTTGTGTACTGAAGAGGATAGTGAGGGTGATGTAGAAAATGTATATGACAAAACTGGGACTTTCATGGTAAGTAGGAGTGGATATGGGATCAAGAGTTTATATGAACGCTGGAAGGAAACGAAGGATGATGATCTATATGATGATGACGTTGAGTACAATGCTCATGAGTTATCTGAAGATCAATTGGCTTTCTGTGACGCTTGGGATATCAAGATTTATGGTCGGAAGAAGTCGAAGGTTATGTTTGGAGTCGTTTGAGTCAAATGTAATCTAGTTATGGTTGTTACTTCATTCTTAGAAGTAGGTTTTCTTGTTATGTCAGCTTTACAGCCTATGTAACGGGCTGAGATGTGGGATTTCACCCATATCCGTTGTACTTAAACGTTTTTTTGGAGTAATACATTTATCGGAGAAAATCTTTACCCAAAAAAGCCTTCATTGTGTCATACATATTTACCTAATCACATAATATCAATTTAAACCCTAAATATGATAAGTAGAATTTTAAAAATCGCAAGAGCAACATTCGTTATGAAATTCTATGATGTTTTGTGGATCATAATGAACCAGGTGACAACAAAAAACTATCAACACCATATATAACCTCACGGGATGAAAGCTACTTATCTAATATATAATTTTGTTGGTTGAATATGAAATATGCACAAATACATGAATTAAACTCACTATAAATATCATTATTATTATATATGTGTAAGAGATAAAGTATGCTTACAATAAAAGTTTATATGACTCCAAACCAGTTTATATATATATAAAGAAAAATAAGTTGAAGGAACATTTCAGTTGTACTTATTATGTATTGTGGAGTTTTAAATATATATTAAATAATTATTAGATAAACATGGCATTCTCAAAGTTTACGAAAGATATATATCCGATTATAACATTAAGTTGGATATATATGTAATTTCTGAGCTTTTAGAAGGATCTGCAGGCAATTAAATTTTAAGTTAGATATAGGTAATTTTGGTTTTTTGAAAAGATATATGTGCAGTTCTCCTAAAAAAGGGTATACATTCACAATGAAGAAACCTAAAAAAGAAAAAAAAGAAAAAAGAGAGAGGTGTAATTAGATAAATTTAAAGAGTTTGATGTAAAATAACGTTATATTCTAATTGGTTAACAAAAATTACATTTGTTGAGCCAATTCGATGCCTAATGATCTATAAAGAATTTAAATATAAATTTTGCTAAGTGTCAGAAAACTCTCTGATAATGAAATCATCAAGTAATTTCAGCAAGGTTAAAGTCAGAGACAACTTCCAAAAATCAAAGAGCGTGAAGATACACATACTAGCTCTAATGCAGTATCAGCTAGTATGTATAAGAGCCAAAATACAAAGGATTATCAGGGATCGACAATACCTTGATGATATATTAGCTCTCTGATCTACCTAACAAAGTTTAACTCAAAATATCTCTTAGATATTTAGGCTGGACCTTTTTCAGAAAGTAAATGAGTGAGAGAATGTACAACCTAGATAAAGTCAAGACATGTACAAGTTGATGAAAAGACAATAAACAATTAGTAACACTTTTAACAAAAGTATGGTTTTTGAGTTTCCAAGAATATAAGAATTTAATGGAAGTTGTATTTATCTGTTAACTATTTGACACGTATCAACAACCCTCACTTGACACCCTCAGTTATCTCCTATGTAATGAGAATGTTAGTCGGGGTAAATATTATCTCTTCTATATTAAATATCACATTAATTACTCTCAACATAGAACTCATTATTTTCCATGATCCAACAGAGATGTAGAGTTCACTTGCAAACTCTAGCACTTGTTTGAGTTTGCTTGATTAGAGAGCTAACCCATTGTATCATTGTCATAAAATAGAGTGTTTATTTCGTAGAACACTTTGTAAGTCTTTGATACATTTCTTATAAGAATTATAGATTGAAAAGTTTATCTTGTGCGTTCTTGCTTAAACCTCTTTTATCTTTGATTTAAAAAACTATCATGAATTAGGGAACTACAATTGATATCAAAGCAACTTTGTATTTAAAACATTTTCTAAAAGTGCTAAAATACTAAAACCTTTAAAAAAATCTTTTAAAATCAAGGTCCACTCATAGCAGGAATAAATGAAAATGTTGATACCATTGTTGGAAATGATAATGCTAACAATAATGCCAACAATTTTGAAAACACTAACTTATCACAACTCCTATATTCAATGAGAGAAGCTCATGTTGATCCTACCCCTCAACCAGAAGTGAATGATTTTCTTTGCGAGAAAGCAAGGATGATAGTATATCGTGAAGGATTGGAACCTTTTGTGAAGGAAATTCTTGAAAATGGTACATATATCCCTTCAGCGCCAAACGCTACTCCTCAAAACCCTTATCCTAAACCAAGAAAGTAGTGGACTTCTGAGGACATATGGCTTTCAAATCAAGATAAGAAACTCAAAAGTATTATAATATCAGGTCTGCCTAATGAGGTCATTAAAGTTGTCATTCGCTATAAAACGTTCTGAGATGTCTGCATTGAATTACTCTTAAGTCATGAAGGACCCTCTGAAACAAGAGATACAAGGTCGCTCATATGAGACTGAAATTCAATGCCTTTAAGGAACTTGAAGGTGAAAAAGTTGCTCAAACTTACACTAGCTTCAAAATCTTGTTATATGAGTTACAAAAAATTTGAAATAAGACAGTATGATGTCAACACCACCTTTGTGAACAACTTTCCAAGAAAATGGTTAAGTCTAAATCAGGCTTAGAGAGCTATCAACTCCACATAAGAAGCCTACGCCTTATACAGATTGAGGTTTCTCATCATGATTACATGATGATGATGATGTTCTTTTATCAGGTGCCAGTTCCCTTCCATAAATAACACATAGGATTATTATAGAAATCGTCAAATAGATGATTCTTGAATCCAGAGTGAATGTAGGGACTAAACTTAACTCTCTACTTAGGTTTAACAGACTTGGAGCTACTTGACTGAGAGACAGGGGTGGAGCTGTCAGAGAGGGGTTTCAGATGTTCTTTAAGTCCCATAACTTCTTGTAATAGGGGTCGTAAAGTATCCTCAGGGACAGACTCAATCTTCTTCTTAAAGTATCTGTTAATATAGATTTCGCGTAAAAACGTTATTTGTATTCTACGGTCTCTCAATGTTTTGATAATGACTTATACGACGTAAACGTTTACGTAACCAAGTTATTAGTCACCATTTGTAATTATACTCCATCATGATACACCATAGTTATTAGTCACCATTAAATACCAAATAGTGTTTTAGGCGTTAAAATATATTGTGATGAAAGGTTGGTCCTACCTCGACAAGAACTCGATTTCTAGCTTAGTATCGGTAACGAAGTTAAGCGACATTGTAAGGTTTTCTCTACCAAAAGGGAGCTTGTTGATATAGTGCTTATGAACTCTCAAGTTGGGTATTCGGGGAGTGGAGTAGGGCGAGGAAAGAAGCTTCGTGACGAACAAGTATATATCATTGTCTCTGTGGTTTACTCTTTCCTTTACTTATCTTGAATTTTCTTATTATTATTGCATTTACTTACTTTGTTATCGATTTGATTTCACATCAAGCAAACGAATCTAAATTTCTTAAAATAGACTTTTAAATAGTAAAAACTATTCAACCATCTTCTAGTTTTCCATAGTATCCTCAGGGACAAACTCAACCGTCTTCTTATGTCTCTTTTTAGGAACTTGGGTTGATCTGGTAATGGGCTTTTTTTTAAGGCTTGATGATAATTTTCTTCTTAGGTTCCTTACTAGTCAGGTCAGAGAAAATTGAGGTTTAAACATTGCATTTTGCTTTCTCAGATTTCTTTGACTCACTCTTAGGCTTTACCCTATGAGTTTGGGTAGAGAAGGGAGTGGTTCAACATTAGTGCTCTCTGACTCACAATCAGAGAGATAATTAGTCTCATTCCTAGGGGGAGTGGTTTCACCATTTATGGTAGAGGTACTAACACCCTTCTCATTTCCATTTATGGCCTTACCAAATATTATTTCCTTTTGGAGATTTTGTTTGCCAAAAAATTTCTTGGGCCTGGTAAGAATTTGTTCATTAAGACACTTTTCTAGGTTAGCAGAGCTGGAGTTCCATTTCTTAATAACTTCACGTAGAGAGTTCATCTCTCAGCTTTTGGTTAGAAATAACCAGCTCGCTGTGTTCATGTTGATAACTCAGGTAGAGAGCTTTAATATTTTTCTAGTCAAGAAGTTCAATTCTACAATCAATCATCTCCTTTTGGAGAGAGGTAAACTTGTTAACCAAGTTCTTCCTCTGATCTTCCACATAATGGAGATCAACAAGAGTATATTCTAAGACATGTTTGATATTAACATTGTGAGCATCAAGAATCTCCTTTTGGAGGTCAGGGAGGATCAAACCACATAGGATAAGTCATATTTCTATTAAGAGAGTTGAGAGAGGGGGAAGTGTAAAAGGAAACGTTTTATTAAGAAAAGAGAAAGAATAAACAATACACACTACGCCACACCCCTCATGGAGAGTCATGAGGGGCATATATAGGCTTAACACATCATATCTTTTACAATATGTAAACTTTAGTCCTTGCGTTATACGCATCTAAGATATCTAGTCCAAATCATGCGAATGGCGCTAGCTTCCTAGAATTGCAAAGCTAACAATCTCCCTCCAAGATGGCGCCACCCGTAAGTTGGTTACAATGTTTCCGAAAATCA